>CM076579.1:520763416-521293795 GCA_034641835.2 Pinus albicaulis
TTTGTTTAAGTTTTGAACTCTTGCCCAAGACATTTTGAACTTTGACTCTTTTTGAGTTGCGGAATAAATACACATGGCAACCGCGACCGCGCCGCAATGACCAGGAGTTGCGGAGCTACCAAGGTGGCGCGGAAGCACTCGATAGCTGGAGATCGAACAGAGATAAGTGCAGATGAAAGAAACACAGCAGAAAACAGAAAGTAGAACACGTAGACATCAGAAGAGAAGATGGGAAAAGCCAGAAGTGAAGACACAGAGAAGCTGTGAGTCGCGAGGAGCGGGTGAATAAATGACGATCACCCAGCTGAAAAGAAAGGTTGTTGAAGGTTGAATGGATACGAGAGAAGTCGCGAGGATCGAGACAGGGAAGGACGCGCAGAGCAGCTGCGGAAGAATCATGCTTGTTCTTCCTATGGTTTCTTACTTTCCACGTCCTTCCTTTCTGTTCTAAAATCCATCTGTATCAGACTTGTGAGTTATCAGAGAGAAAGCTATGTAATCATGTGTTTGGCCAGAAGAATAATATAAGGGAAGATTGCTGTCTCAATAAGTTGTTCATGTGCTGTAATGTGTTTACACTGATTTAAAATTTTAAGTTGCGACTGTCTGAATACTTAGTAAGTGATCTTGCATGTGTAATTTGGTATATGTAATGGATGCACTTTCTTTCTTTGGTTGCGGGTTTATTCCTTACCAGTGATCTCATCCCCTTATGCATGTGGTCGCGGCACGCCTCGGGTGAGACGCACTGCTCTCCAAGAGCGGGGTGAAAATGCCGGTGTGTTCCTAGACTACACCGGACCCCTTGTTGGCCACAACCCTTGAACCTGGGTCTTGTCCGCGAGACCTGGCTTTTCGCCAACAAATGGTTCCGTTGCTGGGACCTGCATGTTCTGAGGGGGATCTAGATCATGGTCTCGAGGATTTTTGAGGGAGCAATACGGCGATGGTGGGACGATCATCTTGACCAGTTCATTGCTCAACAAGAAAAGCTGACCAAGAAAAAGGAGGCGGCGATCAAAGAGCTTGTTCTTTTCTCTGATTCAGCCAGTGATACGTACGAAATTTTCTGGGGAAGGTTCCCTACTGACCTTTACAATTGGTTGCGAAGGTTACAAGCGACGGTGCCCCAAGAAGGCTCGCGGAAGATAAACCGCAGGTGGGCGCACGAAGACCTGGTAGCACTGCATCGGGTAGACACTGAACTAACCCGCGAGGTGGATTTTTGGGTAAGGACCACGTTGGAAGGATACACGGTGGAGTTTGCTGCTGAGTGCTATCAGTCCTTCTCGAAAGCTGAGGCTATCTTCCACTCGGGGCTAAGGGGGAAGCTATTAAAGGAGATTCCGCTGTGGATCAAACCCCTGATGGCGGACGAAGGGTTGATTGAGTTCCACAAAACGAGTATGGAAGCGTAAACCACCCGTACTGGGGGAAGGATTGAGGGGACCGATGCTGTGTAGACAGTAAGAGTGGGGAGCGGGGGATGGACGTTGAGGCCGCATGCAAGTTGCGGGAGTCACGTGCGCATCGGCGGGCACAGATCGCCGATAGGTGGCGAAGAAGGGTAATGAGAGATTTGAAGAGAAGGGAGATCGAGAGGAAAAATCAGAAGGAGGCGCCTCAGAAGACAAGACCCATGGGTTTGGATACCCGGACAGGAGACGAGACGGCAGCGGACGTACGGTGGGTGCATGGGAGCCCAGCGACGCGAGAAAGAGAAGTAACGACTAGCGAAGATAATGGAAAGATGCAGCCCGAAGAAACTTCTGATGACGAATGGCACGGCGTGATGCAGTAGATGTTCCAGGATCAGATGGCACCCACCCCTCCAGGCAGCCCTACGTCCCGCTTTCCACATGGCCAGGATCCCGACCTTCCCCTGGTACTTTATCAACCTTTAAGAAATATTTTTATTCAGTTACAAGCATTAAGCCAGTCATATAGTAGTTCAGCGGCGTCGGTAACGTCCAATAGCAGCAGCGTTACTAGTAGTAGTATTTTCCCTGGAGGGACCATTACGCAACCAGGACCGGGAGGTTTTATCCTGGTTAATTCTCCGCAAGTACACATGGCTGGATCTTTCACCCGGTACCCAGAGTTCTCTGGCCGGGGCAACGACGACGTAGAACAACACTGGTATCTGTGCGAAGCCATCTGGAGGGCTCGACAGACGCCGGATGTAGGGAAGTTAATAGAGTTTCAAACCACGCTCAGAGAGAGAGCTCTGCGTTGGTTCATCAAGTGGTTCGAGGCGCACCCTAACCCGGTAATTGCGGACGTGAAGCGGGATTTTGTCCGCGAATTCAAGCTTCCCCAGACAGACCAGCAAGGCCTGTCCGAGCTGTGGGAAATTAAGCAGAAGGAAGGCGAGACCGCGTGGGAGTTGATGCGGCGATTCAAGGACGCGATCGGGAAACTGAGCTACCCGATCGATCCAAACCACCAGAGGGACTGGTTCATCAAGGCTCTGCTCCCCTTGACACGAACTCCCCTTACTCAGCAGAAGATTGATAATCTGCAGGACGCTTTGGAGCAAGCCATGAAGATTGAAGCCATGGCAGGCTACCCCCAGGAATATCGGGGGGTGGTGGGCCCGCAAGACCCTTCTTTGGTAGGGTTGCAACACCAGATCACCAGCTTGACCGAAAAGCTCAAAGAACTTCAGCCGGTGAGGCCAGCGCGACCGAATGTTTGGTGTACACATTGTCTGGTCGAGGGCCACGTCGTAACCGAATGTCCTCGGTTGCGCGGCGCAGGAGCAGGACCCTCGGTCACAGCTATCCAGGGAGGTCCACCACCAGGGGGTGGTGCGGGGATGAACCCGCAGGGAGTCTACCAGCCGCAACAGACCTTTGCGGCGTTCCAACCGCAACCGGGGTCCTCCACCACTGAGTTCTGTGAGATTTGCCGGACGATGGGGCATCCACCTCGGATGTGCCCGATATTGCAGAAGTACTCCACGGTCCCGAATAATGTTTACTACGAATTATGTGTGTCTACGACCCACAACACTGAGCAGTGCAGGGCGCTTGATGCACTTGCGGATCGATTGGATCGTCCCTCGTACAGGGTGAACGAGGCTCCAAGGGGGAGAGGTGGCGGCATGCGGGGAGGCCGAACAGGCGGACGCGGTCCGGTAAAATGCTACAACTGTGACCAGGAGGGTCATGTGGCTCGAGAATGTCCCCTTCCGCGACGACCCTGGTGTTCCCAGTGCCGGGTCAACGCCCACGCTACAGAGGACTGTCCGGAACTCATCAAGAAGTGGGAAGAGCGGGCGAGGCAGAGGGGCGCGAATCTGATGAACTCAGAACCGCGAGGGGCCGCAACCCCTGACATGCAGAATGTTGCGATAGTAACACGGGGCGGAAAGAAGACTGGAGACGATGCCCACGAGAAGGAGCCAGCACGAGTGGTTCGGCCGGCATCCCCAAAGAAGTTTATTAGGCCCGAAGTCCAAAAGAAGTATTTTCAGGAGGCGGTTGAGGCATTCGCCCAGTTGCGGAACGAGGGAGGGTTGGAGGAGCCCAGGCAACCAGAATCCGGTGCGCAGAACGTCGCAGAAACTGTGGTCGAGGATTGGCTCTGGCTATTCCTCAGGATTGTTGATAACGCTGGGTCACAGAACCAGTATTGCATTTTTCCAATCGGCCGGCTCAAGGGTGTCGAGGTTGATGTTGCGGGGGTGAAGACCTATACTGATTTCGAGGTTATTGATATCATGGGCGACAAGGATCCCTACCCTGCCTTACTTGGCATTGATTGGGCTTTTGAGAATTATGCCATCATCGACCTCAAGAAGGAGCTGATGATTTTTGAGGATGGGGAGGTACGGGTCACTTAGCCTCTTGACCCGTATCAGGGTCCGCAATATACAGAAACAGTGGACAGTTGGGAGGATGCTTAGATGATGGACCATCTCTATCAGATGACTACACGGAAGCGGGACGATTATATTAACCCGACGGCAACTGGCTCTATCAGTTGGCGGAGTGTGCAGAGCTCAGAGCTCGGATCCGAGCTCGCGTGGGAAGACTGGCAGCAAGGAGGGTATGAGACCACGACGCGGAGATGTGCCTCCATTGCTCAACTCCGGTGGATAGGGACCGAGATCTGCAGATACCCCACATTATCAAACATGCAAGCAGTGAATACTTTTATTGCCAAGGTGGAAGACCGGGTCCCAGAGGAAAGACGGATACCACTTTTGGACGTGGCCTTGAAGTCAACATCAGGACGATGGTGGAACAATCACCGCAACACTCTGTTGCGATGGGAGCGTGTGGCGGATGCTCTGCGGGCACGCTTCAAAGAGGATGAAGGGCCTTGCATTACACTTAAACATCATGGAGCTTCCGACCCGCGACAACATTTGCGGGCGTGCGAGGAACAGTGGCGTGGTGCCAGGTACCCTGAGGAGTTGTGGGTCCACAGGTTTGTCCACTCCCTGGGTACAATTCCCCAGGCCTGGTACCTGGAGGAAGAGCGGAAACGGGGAACCCGCTCCTGGCAAGCAGTCGCGGAAAAGTTCGTCCAGAGCTTCTCGTTCGAAGGGGAGATGGTGCAGGAATCTCAGGCGCTACAAGCCGTCAAGGAGGTTCTGTTTTTCCGCCATCCTGAGCCCGATGAGGGCCCGGTGGCGTCACGCCCGGAGGTCAGGCGCGAATTGGTTTGCCAACGGATTTACGGCGACCCGGAGGATGATAGTTTGGAGGACCTTAGGCATCTCTATTTTGACGAAAAGGAGGGCGAGTGGAGCATCCGCGACGAGCCGACGACAGAAGGAGTCCACTTACAGCCGCTCAAGACAAAGCAACTGAACATTGGAACAGAGGAGAAACCTAAACTGGCAACAGTGGGAGATTACTGGGACGAGGAGACGACAAGAGAAATTTTCAGCCTCCTCCGGGAGTATGAAGATTTATTTCCGTCATCAGTTGCGGACCTAAAGGGGATCAAGGGGGATCTGGGTGAGATGCGCATCACACCGAAACCGGGAGCCAGGTCGGTGAAGCACCGACCCTACCGGTTGAATCCACGTATCAAAGAGAAAGTTAAGATGGAGATTGGCAAGATGCTGGCTGCAGGTCTCATCTTTCCAGTAGAAGAAGCCGAGTGGGTAAGCCCCATTGTCATCCAGAACAAGAAGGACAAAGCGTAAATCCGTGTCTATGTAGACTATTGGAGCTTGAATAATGCTTGTATCCACGATCCGTTTCCCACTCCTTTCAGCGATGAAGTTCTAGATCATGTCGCGGGAAACGAAGCTTATTCCTTCACTGATGGGTTTTCAGGCTACCATCAGGTGCGCATCGCCGAGGAAGACAAAGCAAAAACGACATTCACCACTGAGTGGGGATCATTCGCATACCACGTTATGCCGTTTGGTCTGCAGAACGCACCGGCTGTGTTTTCCCGGATTGTCATTGCTGCTTTCCGGAGGTACATTCACAAGTTCCTGGAAGTCTATATGGACGACTGGACTGTTTACAGCCTGCTGAAGAAACACGCCTCCATGTTGCGTGTTATGTTCGATCGATGCCGCCAGCTGCAGATTTCCTTGAACTTGAAGAAATGTATTTTTGCAGTACCATTCGGCACACTCTTGGGCCACATGGTGTGCAAGCAAGGGGTCTGCGTTGATCCTGCCAAGGTCGCGGTCATCGTCCACATGGAGGCCACCGAGACCGTGAAACAGTTGCGGGCACTTCTCGGGCACACGGGATACTACCGGCGTTTTATCCGCAATTACGCCAAAATTACGGCCCCTCTGGAGAAACTATTGCGGAAGTCAGAAGCGTTTGACTGGACAGCGGAGTGCAGGAAGGAGCTTGACACATTGAAAGAGAAGTTGGCGACGGCACCCATACTTGTTCATCCCGACTGGGATAAGCAGTTCCATGTGCACATTGATGCGTCCGGAATTGCACTTGGAGTTGTATTGGCGCAACCCGGGGAAACGACAGTTGACCACCCGGTATATTTCGCCAGCCGACGGTTATCGAATGCGGAGAAGAATTACACCACGACCGAGCGGGAGGCATTGGTGATGGTGTACTCTCTCCAGAAGTTCCGCCACTATATTTTGGGCGGCAAATTTACATTTTTCACGGACCATTCTGCATTGAAATATCTGGTCAATAAGCCTGTGTTGGAAGGAAGAATCTGTCGATGGCTTCTACTTTTCCAGGAGTTTACGTTTGAGGTGATTGTCAAGCCTGGCAGGTTGAATGTTGGCCCCGATCACTTATCCAGGTTGGAGACGGGAGAGAATGAAGGTTCGTTGGACGATCAGCTGCCGGATGCTGACCTCTTCCGAATAGAAGCCGTACCAGATTACCTGGCTGACATTGCCACTTATCTGACTACGGGACAATGCCCTCAGGAGTACACCCCGCTCCAGAAATGCCACTTGGTTGTCCGGGTGGCCGACTATCAATTGATCGCGGGGCAGCTGTACAAACTGGGCCTGGATGAGGTGTTGCGCAGGTGTGTTCTTGACCACGAGCGGGAAGCAGTGATGTGGGAATGTCACAGCGGTGTTGCGGGAGGACATGTGGGTGCGAAACCCACCGCAAGGAAGGTGCTTCAAGCTGGCCTATGGTGGCCGACGATACATGAAGATTGTAAGGCCTATGTGAAGCATTGCGATGTGTGTCAGCGGACGGGAAAGCCTTCGCACAGGGACGAGCTCCCGCTACACCCGGTGCATGTGTTGCGGCCGTTTGAGAAGTGGGCTGTTGATTTCGTAGGCCCCATCGCACCAATCGCTTGGCATTCCAAAGCCCGGTACATCATTACCGCAACGGATTACCTCACACGGTGGGCTGAGGCAGCAGCGGTATGCGATTGCTTGGCAGAGACCGCTGCCCGGTTCATCTTCGAACACATCATCAGCCGCTTTGGCTGCCCACGGAGCTTAACCAGCGATCAAGGTACGCATTTCATTAATGCCACGGTCAAGTCACTATTGGGCACATTTATGATTCAGCATCACAAAAGCAGCCCATACCACCCGCAGGCCAATGGTACGGTGGAAGCCTTCAATAAGATTCTTGAAAAGGGCTTGACTAAAATTTGCAATGCTCAGCGGGACGACTGGGATGAGCGGCTACCAGCGGCCTTATGGGCTTACCGGACCACGGTAAAATGTTTGACCAACCAGACGCCTTTCCAGTTGGTGTATGGCCGGGAAGCGGTGATTCTCGTCGAGTTCGCCGTACCCAGCCTTTTGATCGCAACGTCCCTTCACTTCTCAGAAGAGGCGTCACTTAGGGAACGCCTTCAGGAGCTACAGGAGCTAGATGAGGCCCGATTTCTCGTGGAATTCCACCAGACGATTCAGAAGGCCAGACAGAAAGCGTGGCACGACCGCCACATCAAAACCAAAGCCTTCCAAGTTGGCAGCAAAGTTCTCTTATACGACAGCCGGTTCCAGAAGTTTCCAGGCAAGCTCCAGATGCACTGGCTGGGACCGTACTTTGTCATCGAGATCCGCGACTCAGGAGCCGTTCGGTTGGCACAACTGGACGGCACAGTTCTTCCGAGATGGGTGAATGGCGCACGCCTGAAGCCCTACCAGGAGTAGGTACTTCTCACTTTTCATTAATAACTCTCGCAACCGAGAGAACCCGTAGAGTAGCGTAGTTAAATAACTCTCCTGCAACCGGGATGAGCGTAGGCAATTTTTTTTCCGTTCATATGGAGTCAGTCAAAGAACTAGGCAGTTGCGGGAACCTTACCGCAACCGACTGTGGTCGAACCGGGCTAGTCCAGTGTGTCGCAGCGCCAGTCCAGCGTGTCGCAGCGTTAGTCCAGCGTGTCGTTCACGTAGGATCCATCCTCGTGCCAGTGTCAGTCCAGGTCATTTCCGTCAGTCCTTTTGTTAGTCCATAGGATCGCTCAGATTTGGTCATAAATTCCCTTAATAGACAGTAATCATACCGTAATCATTTGCCATCACCCGCAGCTCCCTCAGCCGTCGAGTCCGCCCATCTCCCCATGACGCTGTCAGCAACTGTCAGATTACACACAGGCCTGCGATTGATCGCACGATTATCGCAGGCAAGAAAGATAGCAAGAATTAATTTCCGTTATGGAGTCTCATCAACTCCGCGCGTGCCAGCAGATGGCCCAATTTGCATGAAGGCTATCAGCAAGAGGATGACGGACCAGTTCAATTTGGAAGTTGCAGCGACTCCGGAGCATTCGCAGTATCAGAGCACACAACACCTCGAAAGAAGTTACAGAAGAATCGTCCAAGTCTATCAGCGGCGCGCCAAGATGCCGAGAGCTCTCCTCTCAGTCCCTGAACCAGCGTTAGATAGCAGAATTCACCGTGTAGAGTCGCTGGTCGGCAAGTATGACAATGCACCATGTATGGACGCCAACTTGTCCGACCCGGCTGAATTTCTTCACCTCCATTGGCAAATATACATGGAACACCATTACACGCCCGGGAGCAGCTCCAACAGTCGGATGCGTTCAGAATTCCGGGGCCTACAGCAGTCGACTTTGATGAATTTGAGGAGTCTTCCCGTCTTCGGAACTACAGGACCAGCCCTGAAATGTACCCGGTTCCTCCTTAGTCGGGTGCAGAACGGGTCCCTGTGGCTTAATGAAGAAATTCCAATACATGCCGCAGACATTAATCGGCTTACGGGGCTATCTAAAACTGGTGCCGATGTCTCCACTGCGGGCCAGACATCCTCCAAGCGCGCCCGAAAGTCGGCTGACATGGACCTCTACACCAAGTATGGCACTCGAAGGGGTGGTAAAGGTGCCAAAATGGATTTGATAAATGTACCAGAAATCCGGTTCGCTTGCTACCTGATCGCTAGCAAGACCATGCGCCACTACACGAAGGGTGAGTGCACTCTGGACACAATTTCCATTGCAGAGCATTGCGTCCAGGGAGCCAGGTTGAATTGGAGCTCGTTTGTGTTGAAGGAACTCTTCACGGCTTGCGAAGACAACTACAATCAGACTACCAGTTTCATTTATGGGTACTTGATCTTAGCGTTCGCCATGTGGAAATGGCACCTTCCTCCTATCCGGACACCGGCGGAGATCACCGTGAGCCAGCCGCTCGCAATGAAATATTCCCCCTGGCAGGTGTCCACGGACCCCAGCAGCAAGCAGGTGAACGCAGAGGCATTCCGGGCATGGTATGGGATGATGACCGATGTGGTCACTTCCCAGCAACGGGTGCCCCGGCACCTGTTGGATGAATACAGTGAACAGGTGTGGTTTGGAGTCAGCCACAACCACACTTTCATCCGGCCAACTTGCGTACCGCACCACACCTTTCATATGGCGCCCCTTCGCTTCCAGCTGAATGACAATGTTTTCCACAGGGAGGTCTCTGCGTGGCCGGGGGTTGTCCAGTACGTCCGCGACGGAATCATCCGCTACGATTTTGGGGGGATGAGGGCCGCACAGCAGCCTGCCGTGACCGGCGCAGGGGGATCTTCACAAGTTGCGGCGGAGACAACACCAGATGCAGCTGGGACCGCACCGGACCTGCCTGAATCGCTGGTCCCCATCGTCGAGCATTTCAACGACCAGGTACGGCGACTCAATGTGGCAACCCAGGTTGCTTCAAGTGGTGCCCCTATATTTCCTTCTTTTGCTGAATTTCGTATTAATCGGTCCCGTGGTCTCTCCAATACCGTCCCCCTCATTTCCCCCATTCCCACTAACCTGTTCACTTCTGCCACCCCCCTCATCACACCAATGGGTGAACCGGGCCCCGAACCCGATTCCTCCGACCCACCTCCATCCAAAAGGGCCCGCACTACGGTCACAGATCCAGTGGTAGATCTTACGGAGGATGATCCACCAGCCACTTCGCCCACAGCAACGTTGATTCCGGAGGAACCACTGATTGATCCGGCAGATTTCCTCAACCTTCGTCTCCCTCCCACCTCTTTCACTCCAACCACCGCCCCCTCCACCAGCCGACCACATGCCACCTCCCCCAATCCGTCCAACTCATCAGCCACTGTGTCAGATTCTTTGATCCGGGAACTTTTCGGCGGTGACCACGGGGCGGAGGTCACCTCCAGTACTGCAGCCATGGTACCACCGGTTGACCCCGTGGACACATCCCAGGATCCTCTTCCCACTATATCTGTCCAGCCAGCCACAGTTGGGGCTGATTCAGCCGCCCCTTCCACAGCGCAAACCACGCAGCAGGACCGGCCGGAGCCTGATATGGCCACTTCGGTGCAGCAGCAGACGCCGGTCCATTTTCCAGAGACTTCAAGCCGACCAGCGGCCAGCCACCAACCTTCGCAGGAGAGGGTGCCAGAGCAGGGCACACCCAGCACAACCACTACAGAACAATGGAGTCTGGCACAGCTGTACCTGCTCATTCAGCGGGCGGCCCTCAAAGCCGAGCATATTCACACAGAGCTACAGCGGTGGTGCACCGAGCAGCGGAATCAGATCACGGCGCTTACTGAACAGCGCAATCAGTTGCTGCGGGAGAAGACCAACCTCCAGGAGCAGGCCAACATTGTTATTCAGGCGCTCTCCAGTGTATGGCCTGCTGCAAGGGCTCACTCTGCCCCACTCCCTGCTGGTATAGAGGAGGACAGTATAGCACTACAGGCTCACCACCTCAGGGAAGTTTTCACTAGTGTTTGCAGGGAGAACCAAGAACTCCAAGCGGCGTTAGCCGCACGGCCTACCCTTCCAGATCCACCCGCCGACCATTCAGGACAGGTGACTGCCAAACAGACGCAGGCAGCCAATATGCAAGCCACTCTCCACTCCACTGCAGCCGCAGCTTCTGCCCTTCTGCGAAGTCTACAGGAATGCTCCCTCGCGCTAACGGTCAACACGCAGCCTATTGCTGCCCAGCTGCAACAGATTTCCCGGGGCATTCAGGCAACTACGGACCCTGCAAGGTTAGATCAACTCTACGCCCAGTCGGACGAGCTGGAACTTCACATGCAGCAGACTGAGGCCGAATCAGCAGCGGCCAAACACGTCATTCGGGAGATTCGTTCGCCCCTTCGTACCCATGCTGACGCTATGCACCAGCTGGATGCCAAGGCCGAGGGCCAGCTCGCCACGCTGTTCGGGGCTGCCCCGACACCCATAGACGAAGCCGCCGCCAACCGAATCTCTCAAGAGGCCGACCTGCTTATGCAGGAATGGCAGCAAGCAGTGGCGGCCTTCACAGAGCTTAGAGACGCAGCGCTCCGCCGGGTCCCGGAGTTGGGGCCCTTGTTTGGCCAACCGGATGGTGGAACACAGAAGGAAAGGGCGGCGGAAGAAGGAACATCAGAGCAGGGCATGGAAGCCAGCGGGGGAATGGAAGTAGAAACTGTTATTTGTGATTGACTCGCGGACGAGTCAAGGAATTGTGGTCGGGGCCTGTTGGGGCCCTTGTTTTTGTTTAAGTTTTGAACTCTTGGCCAAGACATTTTGAACTTTGACTCTTTTTGAGTTGCAGAATAAATACACATGGCAACCGCGACCGCTCCGCAACGACCAGGAGTTGCGGAGCTACCAAGGTGGCGCGGAAGCACTCGATAGCTGGAGATCGAACAGAGATAAGTGCAGATGAAAGAAACACAGCAGAAAACAGAAAGTAGAACACGCAGACATCAGAAGAGAAGCTGGGAAAAGCCAGAAGTGAAGACACAGAGAAGCTGTCAGTCGCGAGGAGCGGGTGAATAAATGACGATCACCCGGCTGAAAAGAAAGGTTGTTGAAGGTTGAATGGATACGAGAGAAGTCGCGAGGATCGAGACAGGGAAGGACGCACAGAGCAGCTGCGGAAGAATCATGCTTGTTCTTCCTATGGTTTCTTACTTTCCATGTCCTTCCTTTCTGTTCTAAAATCCATCTGTATCAGACTTGTGAGTTATCAGAGAGAAAGCTATGTAATCATGTGTTCGGCCAGAAGAATAATATAAGGGAAGATTTTTCTCTCAATAAGTTGTTCATGTGTTGTAATGTGTTTACACTGATTTAAAATTTTAAGTTGCGACTGTCTGAATACTTAGTAAGTGATCTTGCATGTGTAATTTGGTATATGTAATGGATGCACTTTCTTTCTTTGGCTGCGGGTTTATTCCTTACCAGTGATCTCATCCCCTTATGCATGTGGTCGCGACACACCTCGGGTGAGACGCACTGCTCTCCAAGAGCGGGGTGAAAATGCCGGCGTGTTCCTAGACTACACCGGACCCCTTGTTGGCCACAACCCTTGAACCTGGGTCTTGTCTGCGAGACCTGGCTTTTCGCCAACAATAGAATTGGAGTTCAAAATTTGGGAAAATAAAAGGTAAGAAGAGGGTGGATGGAATGAATGAGGGAAGTATGGATTCTGCTCACCATCACATTTAATCAACAACACTTTCTTCTTTCAACTAAATTAAAAGGAAGATAGATTCATTTGATACTCTTGATAGTTAGGATATCCCTTTCTTTCTCTGAAAATAGATCATAGCCATAGAATATTATTTTTAGTGTGAAAAATCTAATCAATAATCAGTCACCTTGTGATACCATGAAATACAGGATTCTAACACAATGGTCTACACAAAGCCTGATATTGCACATGTAGTGGGAGTTGTAAGCATGTACATGAACAATCCAGGAAAAGAACATTGGATGGCAGTGAAATGGATTCTCAGATACTTGGGAGGTTTCATGAATAAAAAATTATTCTTTGGTGGTTCAAACATTTCTCTACAGGGATATGTTGATGCAGATATGTGATCTGGATCTTGGGGTGAGGCCCCCAAGATCTAAAAAATTGAAATGAATCTAACAAGATCTGCAAATTTACAATGCCAGAAAAAATAGAGAAGAATACAAAGTAAATGAAAAGCACAAAGAAACTTTTTATTGAAACAAAGAATAATTTTAGAAGCTACATTGTGGTGGATAATTTGTCATTTTACAAAGTAAGACTTGTTATTTATAGCCTTTTTTTGAGTTACAATACCATGGGTAGATACCATAGTTGGATACCATGGGTTAATACCATGGGTAGATACCACTTACAATACCATGGGTAAATTCCATGCGTGGATGAATACCATGGGTGAATGAATATCATGGATAAATGTCACTTACATTACCATGGGTAGATAAATACCACAGGTGGATGAATACCATGAGTGTATGCCACTTTTCATTCGGATCTTTCCTCCCTCCTTGAGAAGAAATGGTCTCCATTGCATGAAGATCCCTCCTGAGAAGCCCTTGTTGAATATGAATATCCACTGAAGAGAAGGGTTTTGTGTGGTTAACCCATAACTGTGATGAACAAAGATCCGAGGATAGAGATACCCTGTAATGCTTGTGACCAACTATGATATTGACAGTGTGTAGCCTAGAAAATGGACTTCGATGAAGTGTGGGTTTGTGGATGACCCAAAACCATGAAAATTGAAGATCCGAGGATAGAGATACCCTGTAATGCTTGTGACCAACTGTGACACTAATAGTGTGCGGCCTAGAAAATGGACTTCGATGAGAAGGATTTTGTGTGGTTGACCCATAACCGTGATGTTCATTGTTGATGAAGTAGCAGGTGCCTACATAGCTTGGGGTGGGAGGGCATGTATCCAAATAACCCAAGCTTAATGCTGCTACGCTGAAACTGATGAATGTGAAGCAGGTTCCTAATAAAGCAGGGTGCGAGGGCATGTCTCAAAAGGTAACCCGCTCTGAATGCTGATCCAAATTTAAAATGGGCATAACTCAGTCAATATAAATCAGAATATTTATTATAATATGTTTTTGGAAATAGAATGATCATTATGCATATTTTCGTGGGCTTGAAATCGCTATCCAGAGACTCTAGACTCTCAAATTCGCGCTGCAACTGTCCCGCCGTCACAAAATTTCTCAAAAAATAACTGATTTTAAATCAGCAATAGTTCCCTCGTCCAAACTCTGATTCGATTGATTTTTATTTTTTGAAATCGAGTGATTTTTCAAGGGGAGCGTAGTTCTATAACCATTTCTTTGAAATTTCGCACTAAAAACTACAAAAAATGACAGGAGAGCTACCTTCCATGAATTGTCGTCATAAAAATTTCTGCAACATTGTTGATTTTGAATCAGCGATATCTGCCTCATCTGAACTCTAATTCGGCTGATTATTTTTTTGAATTTGGGTATTTTTTCACAAGGAATCCAGGTATGGTATTTTTGTTTGTAAAATTTTCACCAAAAGTTTCAGATATGATTTGCAAGATTGCCGCCCAAAAAAAATCATGGAGTTTGCTGAAGATTGCTGCAAAACATTGAAACTGAAATATGCTTAAAAACCCTCATTCCCATGGAGTGTAACCTGAATATGATACTACTAATCTGGATCTTGGGGGGGAGGGGGTGGGGTAATATCTAAAAATTGAAATGAATCTAATAAGATATGAAAAATTACAATGCCAAAAAAATAGAGAAGAATACAAAGTAAATAAAAGCATAAAGAAACTTTTTATTAAAACAGAGAATAACTATAGAAGCTACATTGTGGTGGACAATATTTCCTTATACAAAGTGAGCCTTGTCATTTATAGCCTTTTTTTGAGTTACAATACCATGGTTAGATACCATAGGTGGATACCATGGGTAGATACCACTTATAATACCATGGGTAAATTCAATGTGTGGATGAATACCATGGGTGAATGAATATCATGGATAAATGTCACTTACAATACCATGGGCGGATAAATACCATGGGTGTAGGCCATGTTTCATTTGGATAAATATGGCAAGTGATAGAAATAACACAAGGAGCACTACAGGGTATGTATTTATTGTAGGTGGAACAACTATCAGTTGGGTTTCAAAAATGCAAACAGTTGTTGCACTTTCAACAACAGAAGAAAAGTATGTTGCTACTATAGAGGCTATTAATGAAATTATTTGGTTACAAAGGTTTATGGATGAATTGGTTAAGAAGCAGTAGATGGGAAGGTCATACAGTGATAGCCAGAGTGTCATTCATATTGCAAAGTGTTAAAAAATTATATATTACAGAGCAATGTAACACATAAAATATGCGGAAAACACAAACACATAAAACACATAAAACCAGAGAGATACAAATATACGTGGTTCACCCAGTTTGGGTTACGTCAAACCTGAACAACCATTCCTTCCTTTCTATTATCCAGCAAAATGAAGAGACACAACCTACAACAGATCCGTTGTAATATCCTTTGTTCTCTCTCATAATCTCTCTATCAGTTTCTCGCTCTGGGAATACACATACTATACACAGCTGCAATACAATATCATCATACAAAACGAGGGGTTTCCTTCTAGGGAAAAAAACCATAAATCAAACATAACTTATACCGCCAGATAATCTTCCTAATGAACGGACCAGATTGACTAGAAATTACTATACTTTTACAAGGAAATTTTACATCTGTTTTTAGCTTTGGGGGCGCTGCCCCCGAAACCCACTACAGGGGGGGGGGGGGCTCGATAAACTCACAGCCCCCCCTGGACCCCCCAGGCAGTGTAGAATTATAGGAGGCGTTGCTGCTCCATTAAGAACAGGGGTCCAATGCTATGATACAGATAATCATGCTCCACACCCAAGAATCTCCCATTTGGAGACTGATTGTAGCAACTCCACCGCTGCTTCATTTGATGGAAAATTACTCCACTTTGGACCTGGTTGTTGCTAATATTCATTGTCATACTTGAATACCAATTGAAACAAATAATAATCTCAGTTTCTCCCTAATTACAACTTTTTTTAGCATATCTGCAACATTCTGGCTAGTGTGTTTCGTTTCCAGCTTCAACTGTCCATCTTCCAACACTGATCATATGAAATGGTACTTGTGTTGTATGTGTTTAGTCCTAGAATGAAATTCTGAGTTCTTTGCAAGATGAATGGCACTTTGGCTATCACTGTATAATGTGCCCATATCGTGCTTCTTACCCAATTCATCCATAAACCTTTTTAACCAAATCATTTCTTTACTAGCCTCTGTAGCAGCAACATGCTTTGCTTCTGTTGTTTAAAGTGCAACAACACTTTGGATTTTTGAAACCCAACTGAAAATTGTTCCACCTACAGTAAATACATACCCTATAGTGCTCCTCCTATTATCTCTATCACTTGACATATCTGCATCAACATATCCTTGTAGAGCAATGTTTTAACCACCAAAGCATAATGCTTGATTTGTGGTACCTCTCAAATATCTGAGAATCCATTTCACTTCCATCCAATGTTCTTTTCCTAGATTTTTCATGTACCTACTTAAAAATCCCATTGCATGTGAAATATCATTCCTTGTGTATACCATTGCATACATTAAGCTTCCAATTTCTGATGCATATGGAACTTTAGACATATAACCCATTTATTCTTGGGTCTTCGGGCACATCATCTTACTAAGTTTGAAATGGCTAGCAAAAGGTGTACTAACTGGTTTTTCATTCTTGATATTAAATCTTTTCAACACCTTTTGTATGTACTCATTCTGGGATAATGTTAATTTTCCATTTTTCCTATCTCTGTTATTCTCATACCACAGATTTGTTTTGCAGCTTAGAAATCCTTCATTGCAAATGAATTTGCCAATTTACTTTTGAGCACATTTATTTCTTGCATGTTAGACCCTGCAACAAGCATGTGATCTACATAAAATAACAATATAACATAGCTTCCATCATTTTTCTTTTTCAGATAAACACAATGATTAGAGTGACATCTAATATAACCTTGTTCGGACATAAACCTGCCAAATTTTAGATACCACTGCCTTGGAGCCTGTTTTAAGCCATACAAGCTCTTCTTTAAGCTACACACTAAATTTTCTTTCCCTTTGACCTCATGTCCTTCTAGTTGATGTATATAGATCTCTTCCTCCAAATCTCAATGGAGAAATGTTGTCTTTACATATAACTATTCAAGATGCAAATCTTCTGCTGCTACAAGACTTAAAATAGTTCTTATTGAAGTCATCTTAACAACAAGAGAAAATATTTCATCAAAATTAATACCTTTCTTATGTGCAAACCCCTTCACCGCAAGTCTAGATTTGTACCTCTATTTCCTCCATCTTCTTCCTTCAGCCTATAAACCAATTTATTCTGCAATGTTGTTTTACCTGCAGGAAACCTAACTAAGTCCCAAGTTTGGTTATGTATTAAGGAGTCTATCTCTTCTTCCATGGCTAGCTCCAACTTCTTCCTAGTTTCAACCTGCATTGCTTCTTCATAACATTCAGGTTCACCAGAATCAGTCAACAATAAATAACATAATGAAGGTGAGTATTGTTGAGGGGGTCTACTTATCTTGGCAGATATTCTGACACCACTTTCAGGTGTTTGAGGTGTCTATTGCTATTTTGGTGGTTACTGTTGTTGTGGCTATTGATTATTATTATTTTTAGGTACCTTTACTTTTTCTGTGATCTCATCAAGAATTGTGTATTCTTTGTTTTCTTTTTCCTATTTCTTTTCCTACAAATGATTCTTATACAAGACCTTTTCATTGAATATTACATCTCTGCTCCTGATGATTTTGTGTTTTTCATAATCATAGAAGCTATAACCAAAATCATTAACATCATATCCAATAAAGGTACATTTCTTTTATTTTTCCTCAAGATTTGTTCTATTTTCTTTATTAATATGGACAAAGGTCTCACAACCAAAAGGATTTAAAAAGAGTAGTTTACCTTTTTACCTGTCCATGCTTCCTCTGGAATACCACCATCCAAGGAACTTGAAGGCCCTCTGTTTATTAGATAAATAGCAGTATATATAGCATCTACCCAAAATTGTAAAGGAAATCTTGCATGAAATCTCATGCACCTTGCACGCTCTATGACTGCTCTGTTCATCCTTTCCGACCCCCATTTTCTTGTGGTGTTCTTGGAACTGTCTTCTCTATGCGAATTCCATGCTCTGAACAGTACCTATCAAACTCTTTGCTACAATATTCACCTCCATTGTCTGACATAAGACACTTCAACTTATTTCCTATCTCAATCTCAACCAAATCTTTCCATTTCTTTAAAGTATAGAATACATCAGATTTATCAGATTTATTCTGAATACAATAAATCCAAGTTTTTCTAGTTGCATCATCAATAAAAGTAGCATAATAACGAGAGCCACTGAGAGATGATACCTGAGAAATTCCCCATACATATGTATGCACAAGCTCTAATTTTTCTCTCTTCTTTTCTTTCCCAACTCTGAGAAATCTGACTCTCTTATGTTTTCCATAAATGCAATTCTCACATAAATCCAAATCAATATTCTTCAAACCCGGCAACAAATTTCTTGAGTGAAGAATATTCATCCCCATCCCACTCATATGTCCGAGCCTATGATGCCATAATGCTGCATCTTCTCCTTTGGAAGTTAAAGAAATAACAGAGTTAGAAATACCATTGCATAAATACAATGTACCAACCTTTTCGCCTTTTGCTATTACCAGGGCTCCTTTGGTGACCTTCCAAGTTTTATCAATGAAAATTTGTCACACAACCTTCACCACCTAACTTCCCTATTGAAATTAGAATTTTCTTCAAATCTAGAATATGCCTTACCTCCTTTAATAGCCATTGGTTTCCATTTTGGTGTTTTACAATAACTTACCCATTGCAACAATTTTTGCCAGGTTATCATCGCTCAAATGGATCTCCTGTTCAAAATCTCAACATAGTCATAGTGTTTTTACATTGTGTATGCATGGAAGAAGCCCTTAAAATGAAAATCAAGAATCTGTCAACATTTCTCAAAGAAAGAATCATTGTTAAATTTGTAAATGTTGTCACTAACAAGACATTTTTTTCTGTGATTACTTATTGTTGTGCAGCATCCTCCTTCTTTCCTTCCATATTTGTTACTCTTCTGTATGTCCTTTTTTCCATTTCTGTTAAAAATTTATCCCCTTCTGTATTCACTTGACCTGATTTTTGATTTACTACTACATCCCAGTTTCTTCTTTTCATTTTTTCTCTTCCCTGCATCATATACACTCAAAGAACGTCTGATGTCTCACCTGACGATTTCATCTAGGATTTTATAGCGATAGCACCATAACACTGTGCTTTAAAGTACTAGATCCAGAGACAGTGTTACTAATGGCCATAACTAAACCATTCCAAATTTCTGGAAATGAGCACAGAAATAACAGAGCCCTAACTTCATCATAAAATTTTACCCCTATTATGAAGGTAAATCCTCTTTGCAGAAAGAGACGAGCCCTATAGTCCTAGAGTGGGTCTACTAACAAAAGGACACACTAAGGTGTTGCTTCCTAGTTAATAAATGAACAAAAGAGATGGTAGATTGACCTACCTTGAATCCAACGGTGTCGATGTTGTGAAAAGAGTAGTGGTCTCTCGCTCTTGCCTTGGCAAGTCACGATCCGTTCACTGTCACGCTCAGATACCTGCACATAGGACAAAGAACAAGAAAAACATATGGAAGAATAGTTTCACTCACAACTATTAGCCAGTCAAAGAGGGATAAACATATCGCATCAAATAAACATCATAACACAATAGTGTAACAAAACAGTAGTCATGTATATTAATGAGTAGAAGGAAGAGTACAACTGATGCTTTGACATCGCAATATCCTCCAGCAGGGTTCACATGAAATGCGTTTCAACTATCGGTCAGGGAATTCAGACTCAAGCTCTCTTAGAATTCATCGAGTTGAGCTCTCTCAACACAATATTTCTTACTCTATCTTCTCTAGCAGCTTAGCTATAGTATAATTCTCTTAGTTCAACTATTCAGCCGTTTAGCTAGCTTCTACTAAAGGAGATAGTTTCTTATATAGAGGGAAAAAAAGATGTCGGGATCCCTAAAAAGGTGTGAGGGAGTCCTATCCTTTAGGATAGTTCTAACGGAGGTGGAAACTACTAACTAAAGGAAGGAGTCTGTGGTTGTTTCAGTTCAACCACTCCCAATGACTCATCCCCGAGGTGGTTGGAATGGAACCTCCGCCTCTATTTTTTAAAAACATTCCATAAAAATCTTGGCACTGGTGTTTAACTGACACAGAGTGCTAAGTGGCACAGGCTCAGTGTTAAATTTCCTGGTTGGCGCGAGGATGTAATGGGCTACTCGCGCCAAGGAAAAAATAGGGATTTTCACAGCTCTGCTTAGGGAAATGTCAACAAGAAGAATGTTGTTTTCATCAAAAGGGATGCAAGGATGGTATTTGCAAAGAATGACACTGCATATTGGTCATAGAAATGAACCTCCAATGTGCGAGTTTGGGATTGCAGGGACAGTGATTAAATTCTGTGTAATAGATGCCCCCTAAAGTATGAAGTTCGAGAGAGAGGGAGGGGTGAAATGCTCTATGAGAACGCGTTCAAACCAAACACCGCTGTTGGAAGACCTGCAATTACAAATACAACTGATGTCTGTGATACATGAATCATGTGGCATGGGCACAACCATCCATAATATAATATAAAAAAACTGAGATCCGAGGTATGGACACAGCGATCCAGCAGGAAGGATCAATAAATAGACTCAAGTATGGTTGCAGCCATCCAATCAAGAAAGTCATGCAATAAGTCATAATAATCCACAAAAATCCGTAGCCTGGACTTTATAAAACAAAATCCAAGGTCTTGCGCTCCATGTCGACCCGAAAAATACAATTTCGAGCATGCGAATGTATGATCTGAAGTCGAACATGCAGGAAAATCATCTGATTACCAGCCAATGATGAAAGTTGTTAACGGACGCAAGAGAATCCACCAATGATAACGATGGCCCTCAAAGTACAAAAGGTACAATATATGGAATGTGAAAAGTGATCTAATTTCAAACATCCGTAGAATCACTCGATCGAAGGCTAATGATGTGAACCTTGCGTCAAATGTGAAAAACCTGCCATTGAGGCATGCAGGCTCCAAGGTACCAGAAGGGATTCTCTAGATCAAATTGTTGGATAATGTGTTGAAGTCGACAGGAAGTGACCTGGTCGAAGGAGGGCGATAATGTTTCCCACATCATCGATACGAGATAGAGGAACATGATGAAAGTGGATTGGGACCAATAGGAGATCAGGGGAAGGTTGACAACTGCAGAGGAAAAATTCTCTTGAACATATCAACAACACGACACTGGATTTAGCAGTATTTGACATCAAAGGATCTGAGGTCATGATGACATGGGAAAGAGAAGATGAGAGGTCAAAAGAGATTACCCAAACCCATGAAGGAAAAAATGACGAAATGAGATGTCCCCAACCTGACACAAATGCAGACAAGTGTCATGTTCAAGAGCGACATACTGCCAACATAACTAAAAATTTGTTCCATTTTTCCCCACCATTTCTGGCGAGTACCCAAATTATTTTTTAAAACAAGCTTGAAGGGGATAGCATATGCTTGTACTGTGAAGGAGACTTCTAGGAAGTCTGTGATACAGAACCAATATTACCATCAACGGATGGAGTCGCTGGTGGTGTAGAAGTTCCAAGTCGAGGAGCATCAGGCAAGATATCGTACAATGCGCCAGACTGAGAATACATGAGATCAAGGTATTTGGCGTAATAAATGGCTTGTTCTTCAGTTACACATGCCCCCCATAGCAATGTATTTGGCAATTTGATTGACAAAGGAGGTAGTGAACTAATGAGTTAGAAGCTGATCAGGTATCTCAAATGTGATCATGTGACAATGACACTGCCACTCATGAATATGATCCGAGATATGAGTAGCTCGGTCCTATTTCAATGAAGTGAGGAGATGCGTCCCAGTCTCATAGCGGATCGGTAACTGAAAATGTGTAAGGAATGCCATGGCCAAAGAATTGAAGTTTTGGACAACTCCACGAGATAGCTCAATGTACCACTTTGCAGCGGCACCAGTAAGAGTTCGTTGGAAAATACGAAGACGAATAGAATCATCAACCCAAGAATTAGAAGAACACCACAAATGGTAAGTCATAACATGCATTTGGGGGTCTTCACCAGGAATCTTGGTCAGAACCGGAGGCCAATATGGATTATGAAGATTAGGATCATTTTTCAACTTCGACACATCGGGTAGTTCCAACGTAGCAAAAAATGGTAACTGAGTATTGAAATTCATTGGAGGTCTTTGATAAGGACCTGTATGTACATTCCACCCAGTCCAAACAGGATTCTGTCCCCATATATTCTGTCTTGGATCATAGCGATTAAAAATAGGATAATTCGGTTGATACTGGGATTGAGGACCAGGATATTGAGTCAAAGAACTCCATTGAGGTCCTTGCTGAGTAGCATAAAGATTTTGTTGCGGAATGTAGGTATGACCTTGAGGTTGCTGATACACAGGTTGATTTTGAGGGTACGTAATCTGAGGTGCACTATATACTGGTTGATTTTGAGGATACGAAATTTGGGGTGCATTATATACAAGTTGATAGGAAACTTGAGGGTAATAAGCACCCTGTGGTTGCACAGGTTGACCTTGTGGAGTAGGTTGAGCAGGCTGCTGAACAGGATAAATAGGTAAAACCGGCTGTGGAAACGAAGGAATCTGCTGGTGGGTAGGTTGTGACGGTTTTTGAGCTGGTTGAACCAGCTATTGAACTAGTTGTTGAGGGCCACCAGGTTGACTTTGTGGTGGATAAACTTGCCCCTCAGGACCAAAAGATGATTCGAGTTGAACTAGAGGTTGACTCGAGAGACCAAAGGGTTGTCCATGTTGGACCAAAGGTTTTCCTTGTAAAGGTTGGCCTTGTGGACTGTACAGTTGTCCCTATGGACCAAAAATAGGGCCCTGCTAAGCTGAAGGTTTTCCCTGAGAGGGTTTTCCTTGTAAGCTAGAGGGTTGCATAGGAAAAGTAGGTCCCAAATGAGTAACAGACTGATAAGGATCATAAACAGCCTGATAAGGATCTATAGGAGGCCAATAAACTCGATTCTCGCACTCATCATAATGGTGTGTATATACGTATATGGGATTACCAACAACATCATACTGATGAAAACGAGCATTTATAGGAGGCAGGGGATGTTAAGAACCCTGAGACCTCTACTGAACATCTAATAGATATTCATCAAAAGTGAGACCACCAGGAATCACAAGAGTAGTGGAAACTAAACTAGAAGCCACATAGACTGTAGGTTGCAGTGGAACAGATGTAATAGTAACCGATGGATCTGACGTCGAAGGTAACGGTATTGACAAAGATTGGAACAAAATCCGAGGAGGAGTTACTATGCTGGATTGTGCAATGGTCGCAACACCAGACATAATCTGACTCAGAGACCTATAGCGAGTCGGAAGTGACACCGAAGGCGAAGAAGATTGGATAGAGGCATGAGAAATATCTACAGGAGAGAGTTGATATTATCCTGTGGATATAAGAATTCCTTCACTGCCAATAGGACTGGAGGAATCCATATCTGAGTGTTTCGTAAGATCTTCGAAAATACTACTGGGACTAGGAGGTACTGCAGCAGCAACAAAAGGTGATCCAGACGTGAGAGGACAAAATTCTCCTTCGTCCCCAAAAGCAGACCAAGCACTTTAAGGAGTCCAATTGAACTCAACTAGCTCTTCAAGTGGAGATCGAGTAGCAAGGGGCTAGATAGACGGTAGAATGGGCTGTGAGAACTCGAAAGATCTAGTGGATTGAGGAGTTTCGAAAGAAGCATCTGAAAAAGAACCACCACTAGGAGGTAGTGAGGAAGACGAAACTGGATGTTCCACCACTTTGACTGTAAATCAGAACAGGAAGGAAAAGAGATGACCAATCTATAGAACCAAAATCAAGAACCAAGGAAATCAATCAGACCAAGTAGCAAAATTTTAATGGGTGTGTAATCGTAGGTGATTAATTTTATAACACTGAAACCAAAATAAATATTTCATGTTTTAAGAATCGAGAAACAAGAAAAAGATGACTCTAGTCACTTTCAATTTGAAATGAGCGTGAAAGGAAAAGTGCTCGATGATCTCTTCTCTTGTTTAAAGAGTCACGAAAAGATTGAAGTGACTTCTTAGGAATTCTAAGGAAGAGGGTGTACCAATTTTCCGTGAACTGCCATATACACCTTGGTGATCAAATGAAACAGAAATGACTTGACGTACATGCAGGTAGTCTCCCCGAATGTTTTGTTCGGTGTATCATGGTTACAAGGCGGTAGAATCAGCTTCCTATGGATAAAAGGATTGCAACCTAGAGGGGTATCCCTTTATACATGCGACGGTACGAGGAGCACAAGTCCGTACTAGCATTGTCTGAAGCCAAAAGGCGAGCGACAGCTGTTAGGTTTTAAGACGCTGGAACATGTCTCTAGCCTAGACCACTAGAAATGTTTCGTTAGGTTCTAATTTTTCCTTAGGTTAATTGAGTAAATTTTAAAGTTAATCTTGAATTATGTTTCAATTTCTAGGCCCTATCGAATGTGTAGTCTCAAATTCCTAGATTGCAAACTATATGTAAATGAATACCATTTCAATTCGATGAATACTAGTTATAAGAAGGATAGAAATATTTCAAACAAGAAAACAAAGAAAACATGAGAAGAAACTTCTAATGCCTTTAATGCGATCAATCGAAAACGAAATTCCTTCCTAGATTGAGAAATGATAGTTATGTAAAGGAACGTTTCACTTTTTGATGCAAAAAAAGAATGCAAAGATAGTTTCTAATTTTTTGTTGAATTTTCAATGAAATGAAGCACACATTGTACTAATTCAATGGAAAACAAAATAAACACTAGTTTTAGTTTTGTGAATGTAAGGTTTTGAAATTGAATTACTCAACCAAAGTAGAACAAACACAAAAACATGCAAGCTAATGGAGCAAACTTTCAATCAAGAAATAGAGTTCCCAAAACGACCCAAACAAGCAAAGTAATAGATGCTCAAAGTATTGAATTCGAAGGACTAATCGGAAAATGAAAAGACCATTCAATCAAAAAAATAAAAAGGATCAAGAAAACTCAGTCTAAAAACCTGGAACGAGATTGATAACAATCAAAGAGACTTGTTCCTGAACAGAATGCTCAGTGTGCTAGAACACCTAAAAACCCTAAGGTCTTAACTGATTCCGACAATACAACGGACAAACGACTGAGAGAAACAAGTCTACAATAGTCAACATAGTCTGCAAAGGCTTAAAGACACTCAAAAATAACCCAGAAACAAGAAAAAATGACCAAAAAATGCATTAGGGAGGTCAAACCAAAACCTACAGGAATTGGTGTGACTATAAGGCTGTAATATGTGCCATACAGAGGTTGACACGAGTGCTAAAAGAGCAACCTGCGCCAATTGGCACGAATGTCCAGACAAAAAATGCGCCAAGATGGATACCTATGGGTAAAAGAGGAAAAACCCTAACCTAATGAGTAGAAGTCAACCTTGAATCTTTGGAGCTGAACAGAGAATGGAAACTCAGCAAAAAAACCAGAAAAATATAGATAACTAAACCAATAATTGAAACTGACCCAACAGGACGACATGACAAACTCGCACTGATCCCCAGTGGAGTCACCAATTTGTTATGAATTTAAATCCTCTCTGCGGACAGAGACG
Source organism: Pinus albicaulis (assembly GCA_034641835.2). NCBI lineage: Eukaryota > Viridiplantae > Streptophyta > Pinopsida > Pinales > Pinaceae > Pinus > Pinus albicaulis. The sequence goes on from CM076579.1 coordinate 520,788,948, forward strand.
ATCCCTCTAGCCCTAGAGTGGGTATAGTAACAAAAGGACACACTAAAGTGTTTCTTCCTAGTTAATGAATGAACAAAAGACATGGTAGATTGACCTACCTTGAATCCAAAGCTGTCGACGTTGCGGAAAGAGTAGTGGTCTCTCGCTCCTTTCTTGGCAAGTCACGATCTGTTTGCTATCACGCTCAGATACTTGCACATAGGATAAAGAACAATAACAACATATGATAGAATAGTTTCACTCACAACTATTAGCCAGTCAAAGACGGCTAAACATATCGCATCAAATAAACATCATAACACAATAGTGGAACCAAACAGTAGTCATGTATATTAATGAGTAGAAGGAAGAGTACAACCGATGCTTTGACGTCGCAATCTCCTCTAGCGGGGTTCAGACGAAATGCATCTCAATTTTCGGTCAGGGAATTCGGACTGAAGCGCTCTTAGAAGTCATCGAATCGAGCTCTCTCAACACAATATTTCTTACTCTATCTTCTCTAGCAGCTTAGCTATAATATAATTCTCTTAGTTCAGCTATTCAATCGTTCAACTAGCTTCTACTAAAGGAGATAGTTTCTTATATAGAGGGAAAAAAGGAGGTTGGGATCCCTACAAAGGTGGGAGGGAGTCCTATCCTTTAGGAGAGTTCCAAGGGAGGTGGAAACTACTAACTAAAGGAAGGAGTCCGTGGTTGTTTTAGTTCAACCACTCCCAATGACTCATCCTCGAGGTGGTTGGAATGGAACCTCCGCCTCTATTTTTAAAAAACATTCCATAAACAGCTTGGCACGGGTGTCTAACTGGCACAAAGTGCCAAGTGGCACGGGCTCAGTGTTAAATTTCCTGGTCGGCGCGAGGATGTAACAAGCTACTCGCGCCAAGGAAAAAATATGGATTTTCACAGCTCTGCTTAGGGAAATGTCAACAAGAAGAATGTTGTTTTCATCAAAAGGGATGAAAGGATGGTATTTTCAAAGCATGACACTGCGTATTGGTCCTAGAAATAACCCTCCAATGTGCGATTTAGGGATTGCAGGGACAATAACAAAATGCTGTGTAACAATCCCTACAAAACATAACTGACTGGTAACTGTATTAAAATCATTTAAATGGTCTGCAACAGATCCACCTTCCAACATCTTCATATTAAATAAATAATTCATAAGAAATACCTCGTTTGAGGCTGAGGGTTTTTCATATATTTTCGCCAGTGCCTTAATTAAACCCTCTGTTGTTGTTTCTTTCGAAATATTAAAGGCTACTGACACCGCGAGGCACAGACGTACTGTTCCAAGTGCCTTTCTATCGAGAATATCTCATTATGTGTCTGTCATAGTCGTCGGCTTCTTTATTTTTCTGCTCAATGGTAGGTATAGATCTTTATGATACAGATAATGTTCCATCTACATCTTCAGCAGTGGGAAGTTTTGGCTGTTAAATTTCTCAACCCTAAACTTACCATCTTCTGCCATTGCTCCCACTCAAAACAGGAACCCTTATTTCTTGCAAGTTTATCAGCCAAATAGACCTTTGGCTATGATACCACTTGTTAAAAAAATATATATATTACAGAGAAATGAAACATATAAAATATGCGGAAAACACAAGCACATAAAACATATAAAACCAGAGAGACACAGATATACGTGGTTCACCCAGTTTGGGCTATGTCCACCTTGAACAGTCAGTCCTTCCTTTCTATTATCCAGGAAAATGAAGAGACACAACCTGCAGCAGATATGTTGTAATATGCTCTGTTCTCTCTCACAATATCTCTATCAGTTTCTCACTTGGAGAATACACATATGATACACAGCCGCAATACAATACCCTCATACAAAACAAGGTGTTTCCTTTGAGGGCAAAAAACCCTAAATTAAACATAAATTGTAATGTCAGATCATCTGCCTAATGAATCACCCAGATTGACTAGAAATTACTATACTTTTATAAGGTAATTTTACATCTTTTTTTAGCTTTGGGAGCATTGACCCCCTTGGACCCCCTAGGCAGCGTACAATTACAATGTCAGATCATCTGCCTAATGAATCACCCAGATTGACTAGAAATTACTATACTTTTATAAGGTAATTTTACATCTTTTTTTAGCTTTGGGAGCATTGACCCCCTTGGACCCCCTAGGCAGCGTACAATTACAGGTGACGTTATTGCCCCGTTAAGAACAGGGGTCCAATGTTGTGATACAAAATAAAGAAGATAATGAGGCTCCACACCCAACAGAAAGAACTCATCATTTCATTCTAGGACTAAACACATGCAGCTCAAGTAGAATTTTATACGATCAATTTTGGAAGATGGACAGTTGAAGTTGGGAAAGCTACACATTAGCCAACATCCTGCAGATATGTAACAATAGTTGTAACCAGGGAGAAACTGAGATTCTGCTTAGTTTAAATTGGTCTTCAAGTATGATGATGAAGATGAGAAACAACCAGGTCCATAGTGGAGTAATTGTCCATCAAATGAAGAAACGGTGGAGTTGCTACAAGCAGCCTCCAAGTGGGAGATTGTTGGGTGTGGAGCTTGATTTTCATCCTGATTCAGAGGACTTTGTTTCAACCGGATGTATACCCCAAGAAGACTATCCATGTGGGGCAGGGGGTGCGTGGGGAACTTCATCCCCCCCACGGGGGCCCATGGGGGTTCGATCCCCCATGGATGGGGGGTTTTGGGGCCAGTGGTCACTCAATGAGGGTTTCGGGGGGAGTGACCCTGAAACTAAAAACATATGTAAAATTGCCTTGTAAAATATTGTAATTTTGTAGTCAATATACGTCATTCATTAGATGGATGATCTCACGGTAGAAGTTATGTTTAATGTAGAGTTTTTTTCCCTAGAAGGAAACCCCTCATTTTGTATGAGGGTATTGTATTGTGGCTGTGTATTGTATGTGTATTAGGAGCGAGAAACAAAAGGGGGATTGCGAGAGAGAGAAGAGGATATTACAACAGATCTGTTGTAGGTTGTGTATCTTCATTGTTGGATAATATAAAGGAATAACTGGTTGTTCGGGGTGGATGTAGCCAAAATTGGGTAGACCATGTAAATTTTTGTATCTCTCATTTTATATGTTTTATGTTTTTGTGTTTCTTCATATTTTATGTGTTCCATTTCTCTGTCATATCTAATTTTTTTAAATACAGAAAACACAACAAGTTGATGGTTTGCAGGCTTCTGATCATGCTATGTACTTCTTGATGTGCCAAATAAGTAGAAAACAACTCCTAACTCATCAGACACCCATTGGAAAACACCGTTCTAAACTATAAGCTTCCACCCTCAAAATCATCACCTACAGTAGAAGCATGATGCCTCAGTGCAGTGAATTTCCACCTACATATGTTTGACTAAGTGCTAGGGTCTCTGGATGGGGAAAATAACTTACTGATGATACTCACAGTCTTAAAAAAATCCTTGAGAATCAATGCACATGACACAAAAACCATGATCTTATCATCAAATTTTAATTTTTTGATAGTAGTGCAGCAAGTTTGTTGTGGTTATGTGTCACGTGCCTTTTTACAAAAATAATCCCAAAATTGCAAAGGATGTTATTATATAGTTTAATGTACATCGAACAAAAAGAAAAAAAAAGAAATTATTGTGTTAATTTCCTGTCCAAAATCAAACCTTTGCTGCCTCATCCAAGAAGTCTAGGTTTCCTCTTTATTCTTTCTACTTTTCCCATAATGCCTCTTGCAACTGTTGTTTAGTAGCCCTCAACTCCTTATTCAAAGTGAGGTTTTTCCTAAAAAAATTCTTGAAATTTATATGTAGGGGTAGAGTTCTCTTCATCATATACTTGGCCTCAAACAATGTTGGCTCATAGATGTTCAAGTGGTCATGTATCTTCTGTTTGGATCTTTCATCTTGGTTTCTAATCTTAGTAATTTCATTTTGAGGTTTCTTCATTTTCTTCCTTAGCCTATGGAAAGTTTGTTTCCCTTCATCCACCTCAAACTTTTCATTTTCTTTCATTGACCCTTCTTTCATCACACTTTCTTTCTGTAGCTACAACTTCCTATCTGAAGACCTAGTTACAATAATTCTTGCTCATGAGGTCTCTAGGTCTTGAATGTTCTCTATTGTTGCATTTTCATTACCTTTATAATTAGTGGTAGATGAAGTTGTGTTCATTATTGGTTCTACTTCATCAGTCTTGGGTGTCTTCTCCAAAACATTTTTCTTCAACTCCCTATTGTCATGTTGAAACTGAGAAATGATTAAATGCGCCTTTTTCAATTGTACCTGTAGCTCTACAATCTCCTTATATTTTTCATTTGAATCAACATTCTCTCGTATGGTATCTAGAAATTTAGTTGGTTGTTCAGGTGTTTTCTCCACAGGAAATATCTTTACAACAACTCTTGTGAGTGGCCTTTTAGGAATGTCCACCACCTTAGAAGAAACATGAATTTTTTCACCCTTTCTCTTTTTTGATGGTTCAACTAAAGTTGGTGGCCTTTTTACTGAGCTCTCCACTGTTGATTGAACTTCCTTTTAAATAGATGAATGTGTGTCTTTTCTGCTCGAAGGGATATTTTTAAATTCAACTATAAACTTGGATGAATATACGAATGTCTAGCATGTTTGATTTTTCACTTTCAACTCCTCCACTACTAACAACTTAATCATGGAAAAATGAAACATCCCGGGCTCTACTTAACTTTTTTTACCCTTAACTTTGTTTTCCATCTTACCAATGCTCCTAAACAAGTAGAAAGGAAGAATCAAAAGGATTTTACCTATGAAATTCATGAACAGTCTGAAGTGGTACATATAAACTCTCCCAAATATGTCTTGATAACTGAAATATCTCTGGATTACCTTGAGTAGTTTTCTATTTAAGGTTCAAGTAGAAATTTCCTTGGCATAATAGCTCCATATTCTTTGTTTTTATACTTTTTCTTGAGGAAGTCTTTGTAGTGAACAATATCTAAAGGCATGCCCTTGAACCACTATTTTCCATGTAGAGGGATCTCTTTAGTGCCTAAAATGGTAGCCTATGAGACTGGAAAACTCAACTCTCCAACAATAACATATACCCCATTGAAGTTTAAAGAAATCTATTTGGTTAACTGAATATTGCAACCTTGTATTTTTTCACAAAATCTAATGCAACCATTCTGCTTGATTGCAACCCTAATGGTTGGATCTATGTTTATCAGGGAAATATCTTGAGGCTCAAACCTAACTATGTCTCCCCCATTATACTTCTTCCTATATGGTGTGGTTATAGGTTACAATGAAAAGGGAATTGTAGGGTTTCTCAATGCAATTTCAGTACTTAACAATTCAACATAGAAATAAGATAGCAGCTATGGAATTAGGGTTTTGGATGAGGGATTATGGAAGGATTTGAATGGAAATTCCCTATATTAAAAATTTCAAACAAAAAAAACAAACTTTCAGACCCAAATGCAACAATTTGTTGTTTTTATCTATAACGAAATTCCAAACACACAGGCATAGGGAGAGAGTGCAGCGCATTCAATTTTGTGAGCGTTGTGATATTTTCCGAGCATTATTCCCAATTACTAAAGATGAAACTGACAACATACAACGTGATTTATCTTAGAGAAGGTATTTTTGGAACCTAAGAGTGATTGTGGCACAAGAAAGCCTCCAATTTTCAAAAGTGTAGTGAACCCCTGCAGAAAAAACACAATGACTACCTTTGGTTGTTCATAACATCTGAAGAGGTGGATAAACTATTTCTATGGATTTTTCAGAGACAAATATATTCATTTGTAACCTTCCACGTGGTCCAAGACATCTTTTCATTTCAATGATTTCTTTCCAAATTCGGAATATTGAAGTGCAAAAAAATGGAGAAGTGCAACAACAACTTGTAGTGATAATGATAAGATGACTCGACCTTGTAACTGACTTGAAATGACACCACTAAACTCTACTCAATGATGTAAACTCAAATACATTATGATCTTCACTCATGATTTGATTGAAACGTTCCCCTAAAATTACTAAATTTAGACCTGGTGGTGTTTGTTGTATACATGTGTCCAGGGAATTTTATTTCCTATTTTAGTCAAACTAGTCGTTAATATACAAAAATCTAGTTGGAGCTTTAATTATCTATTTAAATTGGGTTACCTGATCAGATTTACGATCTTGTCCTGATGATGAACCACACTGGCTGGTTTGAATGCATCAACTAAATTTACTTGGATGTGATTTTAACCGAAAGATTTCACTCACAGCTTCATGATTTCTAAGTTATTATATTGTTAACAATATTTTCTGATATCCATGAAACATAAAATGTTAAGAAATCATGTAAATTTCATTATATACTAGAGAGTGATGAGGAATTTTGAGAGTCATGAGGGTAGGTGAAAGGTGAAGTCATATCTATAAATATACTCGCATGCCTCATTTGTATAGGACTTTAGCACTTGAGGTAGGCTAGAATTTGATAGCTATCTTGTGCTTAAGGATCTAGAGGAACACAACTCTTGGAAGATAGTAAGGAGAGTTGTAGTAAGGTTAGGGTTTTTCCTTGAAGGTGGTATGAACAACCCATTTTCCATTACTAGGCTTTGATGAACCTACTTGACATATACTTTGAAATTGTGACATGAATAATGAGAATATATTTACTTTCGACATTCATTCTTGTGCATTTTATGGTGGTTGTATTGGCTATCTAGTATTTCCATTTTGTTTGTGTGTGTTATTTCATGTGGGTGATAAATTTATTAACTAATTCATTGTTGTTGCAGATGTGTTGGTTTTTGAATCTCTACCCTTTTATTCCACATTTATTGTGAATTATTTTGTAGTTAACCTTTAGAACTCTCTTAGTTGTATGCCATGGATGGTTTTGGCTATCTGGCTCTTATTTTAGATTTAATTCTTCTTATTATTTTCATTCATTGTTCTTTTACATTTATTTGTAAGTTTATCAGTCATGGGCTGATCTTATCCCCATTCTCTGGGAATTCAATTCTTTTCCTCGGACTTAAATATCCACATTTGATATATAGGAGAAAAATTTACATGGTGGAAGTTGGGCCGATATAATGGATTAGGGTCTTATCCCAAATGATGTCAGGTCTAATTGGGACTTCACGAAGGGGAGACCCCCTACCTGTTGGTAGGACACTTTTCCTTTTGAAAAAATGGGGTGCTTGAATGAGGGATAGATGAAAAGCTCAGCCTATGGAGACTATATCTAAACATTATAATTTGAAATTGCTATGTCCCAAATATTTATCACGGGTTTTTTTCTAAAATATAAAATATTTCAATTCTCATGGAAGTCATTCATTAATTGTCAAAGAATAAATTTGATAGTGAGGATGAAGTATCTATATCAGAACATACACATCAATTCCTTTTTTTTCATTCTAATGAAGTATATTGTGAAGTTGTTGCTTGTATAATTTTTATCGTTATGCTTGTAGATCGCATTAAAAAATGGTGCAAAACCTTACCAATTATGTCTATCCATTCTTTTGAGAAATATGATAACGAGCTTCGTTATTCTTTCGATAGGTATTATTATCAAAATTTGTTTCAGAATATCAGTGAGCTTAGAATGAGGCCGAAATAATTATTGGACTATTTTTTCTGGTATATTATGCCATCTTTGTTATCAGTTTCCTGAGAGAGACATGGATGGGATGTACTGGGATGAAATTTTTTGGCAATTGATTTTCTTTTCTACTGTCCCTCTTACAACACCCTTCAAAATTTTGGCCTACAGCCAAATTTTGGAGCCTACCTTGACCTTGCATGCTATCATCGCAAGCATTAGGGCTCATTGCAAGTGTTTTCTCTATGTGTTTTTGTCCTATTTTCAAGAAAATCGAAGTATTGTCTTTTGGCATGCGGACTATTGCACATTGTAAAAAATCTAGTTCTGGTGGTTTCAAGGGGTATTTATTGCATAAATGAGTTTATCTCACCATGTAAACATGTGTCACACTCATTTCCAAATTTTGAAGAACTGTTACACAAGTTTTGTCATGGTTTTCACAAAATGTATCTTTGGTGTTGCACTTGTCATAAGTTTTCACAAAGCTGTCGCACTGATGGGAGTATGATGTTCATGTGTTCTGGATGATGTATGTTGTACTCTCAAGTGTTCTAAGTGTGTTATCACAATCGAATCTTTCCACTCTTCACATCGGTTGCATGAATCACACAATTAGTAAAATCTGGAAAACTTCCCGACCGAGCAACCTAGCCTCATACATCCTTCTTGAAATGCATATTATGCACTATTAACCCTCAAGATGAAACCCTACCTCTTTTCACTGTGCAATGTGTAGTTCCTTCATTCCATTATTACGCATTGCGCAATAATATTTCTCAAGCTTGGCCTCTAACCTCCAAAATTGTGTAATTTTCGTCTCGTGCCCAGTCAAAACTACACACTGCACAGTCTCAAGGCTCAAGCCTTAGTCTTGAGCTACTAAAATTTATAATTACTGAGAACCCTATTATTGAGGTATAAAATATGTCTTTTTAACGCCTATTTATCCTACATTAATTATCAATCCGGGAACGAATTTTTATTTCAAGAGTGTACTCTGTCTGAGGCAGCAATTTATCCAAGAGTAATGCCTTGTAATATGTAGTACAATGTTATAAATACAGGATTAAATGGATGCTTGAAAAATAAATCTAATTACAATAACATGAACTCAAATGCTCTTAAAATCTATCTATTCACTCAACAACCATCAATCGAGGATATAGTAGCAATAAGTCATTCCTCTAGAAATTGATGCAATTGAAATCAAACTAAAACAAGACAATCAATCTGGGAACTTGGAAGCAATAACCAGTGTTCTCTATAGTTTATAGTCCTGCTCTCAAGCAATCAAAGGGAAATCAAAATTGAACTAACTGCTATTGAAAGTAAACAAAGAATAAATCTTTAAAAGCAAACTCTTGCAATCTGTAAACTAATGAATTGGAAATGAACATCGCACTGGAATTGAATGGAAATGTAAATGGGTAGCAAATTGTAAGTTAAAAGAATTGAACAACAAATCATAACTAATGGGATTGAACAACAAAAATCTATTAAACGAAAAATCCTATTGAACAACAAATTGAATAGCGAAGCTTTGTATCTGCACTCTGAAATGAACAACAGTCAAATGAAACAGCAAATGGAATGGAACATCAAATGCCGAACAGTGAAGCATAACAAGATAACTAATTCAAGGATTAAGATTCTTGTTAAATTGGAAAGGAACGGCAACGCAATCCATTATAATAAAACAGTAAACTATTAAGCATGTAATTATGAATTAATTAAGATAGAACTAATATCACTTCCGCGAATCCAAGGATGATCTAAGTAAGGCAATATGCTGTCTCAATTAACCCACGCTGTAAGAAATAAGATTCAGATCACTCTATAATGAAATAACTCATAAACAAAACGCGTAATACATAAAGACAGTAAGATGATAAGAAACTAATGAAATGAACTCATAGTAACATGCATGTATCAAATCGATCATATGCTACAAGAATCAGAAATATAAGACAGAGGAGCAGTTCACGCTGCGAGGGGTCGGGCCCTTAACCACCACCAGGGACTTCTCAAGCTACTTCAGATGATGCGAATGGAACAACAAATTCAATTAATCATTAAACTGGAGTAGCATTACAATGGAATCGTGTTTTTCAATAACACAACTTTTCATTAAGTTTACAATTCACAAAAGCAACAACGATCCCCTCTCTTTTACAAACGTCTCCTTTTATAACCAAAGAGAGGAGAAATTAAATAGTAAATAGGATCTCTCATAAGAAAATTGAATTGTTCCTAACCAATTGATCAAAAAGAAAATATATTTCCATCCATCTTTCAACAAGAGAAAGTAGAATTTGGATTTGCAGCTGAAATAATTTGGAGGACGGCCGCAACAGCAAATATGAGAAAATCGTGCTCAAAGAACCTTGTGCTTCTCTCAATACAGGCTGAATTTGGGCAAACTATTCTTGAATAAAGTTAATTCGATCCATTCTGGACAAAACCCATGTTCCGGATTTTCCATATTCTTCTCCATTTGCCCATAATCTCAACCGCAAAACTGTCACTTCTTATTCCAGTGAATTTCTGAGTTGGAATATTTGATGATGATTTGGAGATCAAATCTACAATCTGGCAAATATTTTGGAGGCTAAAATGGTGAGTGATGGTACAAAATATATTAATAAATCATCATTGATAAAATTATGCATAATAATCACCAATTTATTAAAAATAAAGGAGAAGAAATAATATTCATCCATAAGAGCATAAATCATTATAAAATGGATTTATATGATAAATTATAATAAATGACATTATAAAGAAGAGTAAAAATGGATGAACTAAGTGTTAAAAATTGGTCGTATTCACGACCCAACATAGCGCCAAACTGAATATATTGCATGTCCTCATGCAACCCAGAACTGAATATATTGCATCTGCTCATGCAACCCAAAGACAAAACCAATGTGTTAACCAAATAAAGAAAATTGTTCATCCCAACTCATGAAATGGATGGAACAAATGAATTTTCCTCAAATAATGAATATTCAATTTTAGCAATCTTGATGAAAGCATAACAATTTTTACACTTGACGTTCAACTATATATATATGAAGTTGTAGAAAAATGTGACATAAGTAACAACAAACTTCATTAACCATTTTCTCAAAAATCAGATCATTTTGATGCACAGATAATGACATATAAATAAAATGGTTGTAGGTGATAGTACATAATTTTCGAAATTTTATGAACTAATTTAGCGTGAAATTATCTGGGTTTGTGTATTTTAATGATGCCTCTTTGTTATCCAGAAATCACAAGAATTCAGTTCATAGTTTTAAATATATATGCAAATCAATTTCTGCACTATATAAAAATGAAATTGTATGCCTTAAACAAGAAAGAGAGTAGAAAACATCCATGATGTGTAGCAATTCCCCCCCCCCCCAAATTGAAGAATTAGCATGTCCTCATGCGATGTTAGAAAACAAAGAGAGTTGGTTGCTACAATCTGTTGAAATTTATGCTTGGTATAAAACAACATGGAATAAGGGAGGTGTCGAGAATGAATAAGAATATCAATGGATGATAAAGAATATTACTGACATAGTCATAAGAAAGAAATGAAGGAAAACAACACTCCCCTAAACTAAAAGATGAGACGTGTCTAGAAAAAATGGGAAGTGGTAAAGATGTGGAATGAATGATGATAAATAATGCTCAATGGATTTTCATGAAATTCTCTTAAATTCATAATAAATCAGAAAATTATGCTATTTTACCTCAAGTGTTACCTCTGAAAAAATGTGGAATGACATGTAGGGATTGGCCATTGTTGAAGCTGATGTAGGCTAAGCGGAAACTGAAAGTGATGCAAAAGGTGGAAGCCATGCAAGCACATCATATCTGAAGAATTGTGGGTGTTTGCAAGTTGCGTGGGCTTTTTCTATTAGTTGCAATAGTGTGGTCGTGCTGCGAATAGAATTTCCCCCCATACTTTTTATTCTCCTATAAACAAATCATGATTCTGTATGTAATTTTCTTGAATTCACAGTGTTAATTTTGAAGAGCAACAGATAAGATGTATGCCAAAAGTTCAATCAACAAAAATTCTGTAGAAATGCAATATCAATATTGTGGCAAATCAACGAAATAGAAGAGAAGCGTACTACACATCAATTTTACAACATGGAAATACATACATACTTATGATATGATCAACAAATTATTGCATTACTAAAATCAATGCATATTTTGAAATCGCGAGTAGATATGGAAATGTTTATGTAATGATTCGAAAATAAGGGAAAAGGACAGCTGATGAAAAAAATACTTATGCAGTCATTATCCACATAAACCATTATGAGCGATTTATAAATAAATTTCATGCATAAGAAATTCCGAACAAAGGGTTTAGGGGCATACTCTCATTTGATATTAGATAAAGATATAAGAAAATGGTTTATCATTACTATTGATTTGTGAAAAATATGACTCCAATACCATTAGCAGAGCTCTGTTACTCATAGGTGTCTATAACCTTGACAAAGTTGCTTTCTCACCCTTTGAACCATTATCCTTTCTTTATGCCTAGGGAAGTGTTGTGTGATGTCATGATGGAGGCCACTATGCTGGCTTGGGAAATAGATGAATCACAATGCCATTCACCAAGAAGGAGTGAAAGGTGGGTAGTTCAGCTCGTGATGAGACCTCCTATTCCAAGGACTTTTTATTTTTCTGATTTATCCATTGGATCATATCCCTGGTGTGGTGGCCATAATGGGAATGCCACTTCACTTCTCCCTTGTGATCATGGTAGGCTAGCTCTTGATGAGACCCCCTATCTTCCACTTGCCATATCATAGAATTGTTAGTAATCATATAGAGATTTGTTTTCTTCTTTTTCTTTACATATAGCACTTCCCTATTTATATATAAAGGGTGGCTCAACACTCCTTAAGAGTAGGGATGGTGGAAGAAGTCTGAGCATCTCAATAGAGAAAATATGCCCTTATTCTTATTCAATGAAATAAAAATCAAAGAGAGTTATGAGAATTTAGAGAAGAACCAACATGATAAAGATAATCGATCATATTAATTTTAGTGAAAATAAAGACAGCAAAGGGATATAGATGGTTGTGTCCTTTCCTTTTTCTTATCACTACAAAAAATTTCTTAAAAATGACAATTTCTCTTGATTAGCTGATTCCAATAACCTCTAATTTGTGTATCCTTGCATGAATTGTATGTTTGTATTTCAAAGAGTCATGAAAAATTCACAAAAAGTCCTAGAAATGTTGTTGAAAAACAAGAAAAATGCATTCAAAAAGTGTTGTTCCTTTGGAAAGAAACAATAAAAACAATCTGCGAAAATGTTGTTTCTTTCGAAAGGAACAACAAAAACAATTGGCCAAACTATTTTTCCTTTCGAAAGGAACATAAAAAATTATTAGCGGAAATGTTGTTCCTTTGGAAAGGAATAGCAAAAATAAATGATGAAAACTGTTGTTCCTTTTGAAAGGAACAACAAAAATGCTCACAGCAATACTGCTGTTCCTTTTGAAAGGAACATCAAAAGTGTTCTTCATTTCCAAAGGAATAGCAAAAACACTCACAACAATACTACTGTTCCTTTCGAAAGGAACAACAAAAGTGTTGTTCCTTTGTAAAGGAATAGCAAAAATTCGCAGCAAGCAAAGTAAGAACGGTTCAAGAAATAAAATTCTATACATAAAGAACAAGCAAAGTAAAAGAAAACAAACTTTATATACAGGTTTCAAGAAAAAGTAATTTTTTTTTACAGAATTCGTGCTACCAAAGAATTGCCTTCTGTAACTGAAACTTGCATAATGGGGTCCTTATTGTTTAATTGCAAATGGAGCGGAAACTACAATTTGGGGAGATCAACACCTGAAACACAAAAACATAGAAGAAATCAGAAAAGAAACAACACTTTATTAAGTTACAACAGCTATGATGTTATTTTTTAAGGGAATATCAATCTGTTAATGGAAAAAAATGATCCTTTTGAAAAATATTTTGGCAGCAGTGACATGAATCTTCAAATGGAAACCAATTCTTAATTTCTTCTTGTTATGAATCTGTTACGTAATGAACTGGATGAAATGTCCTTGTTTCACTAAAATTTCTTTCAAGAATCGCTCGTCCATAAATTGACCTTCTTTGTTTTCCAAAGACCTACAAAAAACGAGTGTCTACCTGCAATAAAACATTAAATCATGGAGAAAGAGAGGTGATCGGACTCTCATAATTCAAGAATTATGTAAAAAAATAACAAATAGTTAATCTGTATAACAAATCCACGAAAAAATAAAACAAATTATATTTGTTACCTATGGGAGAGCAGTGGTTGACGATACTAACCAGCAGTGTTTTAATCATACCTTGTTTGTTTTTCGTCCGATTTCAGTGATTCCAAAAGCCAAATGAGAGCTAATTCAAAGGTTTATCTTCAATAGAAACAGATTTTAAAAATTCTGTTAAACACCATGTTAAACACAAACATGGTGTATGAGAAAGATAAACACACATACACAAGAAACTCAACACACAATGAAGGATAAGCATGTAGCTCTCATATTTTTCCATTATACATGATGTACATTTATAGTACAATGGTGTGACTCTTGGTTTCACATTCCAAGGTCACTTGGACTCCATTGTGACTTTTCGCATTCCACACCTACCCATGGAGGATTAGGTGTTCCAATATTCCCCCCCTTAATCCGAAGGGGTATGTGTGAGTCGAAGAAGAGAGTTGTAATACAAATCAGCAAATTATACATGGCAGCACTTGTGTTAAATCAATTCTTTGAAATGTTGGCAAAAAGAGGTGGTTTAAGGATGACCACCAACACTGGAATGCAATACTTGTTGCAGTTCTCGGAACTCTTCCAAAACTGGAAAGAAGCTGAAAGCTTCTGCTAGAGGAATTGTCCCTCATAAAAAAGGGAGACTTTCAACCTAAAAGAAAGGAGGTCTACTACCTGTGATGGTTTTAGGATTACCAACAACAATGGAATGCTTGAAGCATTTCCTGGAACTTAACCAAAGCTGGAAAGAAGCTGAAGGCTTCTGCTAGAGGAAGTGTCCCTCATATATGAAAGGGAGACCTTCAACCTAAAAGAAGGGAGGTCTACAACTTATGATGGTTTAAGGGTGTCCACCAACCAAAGATGATGGTTTAAGGTTGTCCACCAACTGAAGGCATGCTCCTGGTCATCCATGTCTCTGGCTACATCTTTGAATCTAGAATGACGAATTGTGGCTCAGGCTCGCTTGAACTGCTGTGCTACAACTCTGAACATGGAATGAGAGATTGTGGCTCAGGCTCGCTTGATTTGACGTCGAAGCTTATACATGACCACCATTTCCCCCCCTATCAGGGACAAGGTGAGATGATGGCAAAAACTCAACTGCAAGTTTTCTCAATATCCAAAAACAAGTTCTGACATGCGACTTAAACATCTTCTTGGCTGTTGATTCCCATTGCCAAGAAGCGATCCATCCAAGATGAATCTTTGTTCTTGTAGGAGGCTTGCTTCTGAAGCATCTGTCTGAAGAATGGGTTTTCTGACCATAGTGCTTGCATGGGTGAAGATCAAAACAATGATCTTTCATATGGCCAACTCGATCACAGTGTTGGCATTTTACAATCTGCTGTTGTGGAAGTGGAGCAGGATCTGGAACAGCTGCAGGTGAACTGTCATACAGGAATCTGGCACTCTGAAATATGATGGGCTTGGTATAGTCTAGAATATGAAAGGACACATCCTTGTCATATCCAAGACCAGTTTTGTGCTTGTTGTGGACAAGCTCTTCCCAAGGTCTAATAATGGGCTTGAGAAGTGCAGGTTGAGTTGCTGCATCTGCATGTACATCTGCTCTAGTACAAGGAACTGAATGTGGATCAACTGCAACTTTACTGACTTGTTGCTGATGGGAGTCTTTCTCAATCTTCTAAACAGAAACAGGTTCAGAATGGTGACTCTTTTGCTGAAGTTCATCTTGCTGAAGCTGAGATTCCAACTGAAAAAATTCAATCTTTTCTTGTACATCTAGCAAACAACTTTAAATCTTACAAAGAGCATTCTTCCTCATTTTTATCATGTCATCAACATTGGAATGAAAGAGGTTATTCAACAACTCTAATGCCTCATTGCTTTTAGCCATTTCGACAACTTAGGCTCAAAAAATGCAAGGGTGTCAGCTTCAACCAAAAATGCATCAGTTTACAATGTGATTCAACCTAATTTCAAGAAATACAAATGACTCAAGAGAACTTCCAACGATGGAAATCTCAAAGTACAAAATATGCTCCTCAAATGATGGAGACAATCAACAATTTTTTCAACTCAAACACCGCTTGCAACTATGAATGAAGAAGAAATACAATGTTAGTTCAATACAATATTTCTACAAAAATATGTAGAAAAAGCACTATGCAAGAAGCCTTTAAGGCAGCTGAATTTTTTCTTCAAATAGTTGTTTTGCAATGATGGCAAACTTGTCTTCACATTGTCAACCTCTTTCAGAAAATCACCCTTCAAATCACAATGCAAATTTCCATTTTCACTATGTATTCAATCCATCTGCTCACATGTCATTTCCTCTTTTTCTGCTGTTCGTTTTCTCTCTTCCTCTCTCTCTGCTGTTTTTTTATTTTTATTTTATTTTTTAATTAATTAATTTGGGATTAATTAAAAAATGGAAAGAGGGGAAATTAATTAAAAGGATTTTTTTTTTTTTTTTTTTTTTTTTTTAAGTAAAAATTTGAAGTTAAAAAATGGAGCGGGAAGGGGATTAATCAAAAGGGAGGGGGAATTTAAAAAATTAAGAGTGAAATTGAAAAACAATGAAGGGCAGTATTGTATAAACAGTAGTATTATATATGGAAGGGGTATGAAAAGGAGGCGGTATTATATAAGTAGAGTAGTATTATAGTATGAGCGTATGAGGAGAATGGGTTGGGAAGGGGAGTGTCGACGGTTGAGGGGGCGGGTATGAAGAATGGGGTTGGGGCAGAGTGTGTGCAGGTATTTAGGCTATGTGAGGGGGGGTTGTGAGGCCACGAGGGAGTGATGCTAGCAGCGGAGGTGTGAGGGGGTTAGCGACCAGGGGAGGGGGCGGTGTATTGAAAGGGGAGTGCGTATTGCAGAGGTGAGGGTGGCAGGTTTAGGGGAGAGCCGCAAATTTTGGAGCGGTAGGATAGGGGAGAGGTAGGCCACAGTGAGGGGGAGGGGAGAAGGGTAGGGAGGCTGTGTTGGGAGGAGCGGCAGGTGGGAGGGGACCGCGTTAGGCCGAGAGGGAGGCAGGTAGGGGAAGGGCGGCATATGTGAGCCGAGGGGAGTGGGGTAGCGGGTTTAGGCAATGGGCTGGGAAGAGCGATGAGCGCAGGGTTGAGTGGAGTAAGGGGGCAGGTTGTGGTAGCAGGTTGTGGTAGCGGGGTGCCGGAAGGTGGAGGGTCCGCTGTGTGAAAATTGCAGAGGGGTGAGGAGGTCCACGGGTAGAGAAGTAGAGTGTGGGGGGCGCGTGCAGGTGGGGGCATGGGTAGCTTAGGGAGAGGGGAGGGCGTAGCTTATGGAGAGGGTTTGGGTGTTGCAGTGTGAGCAGCTGGTGAGGGGGTCAGGTTTGCTGTGCAGCGTTGAGTGATGGGGAGTAAGTTTTTTTTGGAAAGAGGGAACGACGTTGCAGTGGGGGTGGGGGATTACGCAGATGCAGAGGGCCGAAAGGTTGGGAGGGAGCTTAGAATTTTTTTATTTTTATTTTTATTATTATTATTATTTTAATGTAAAAACAGCAGAGAGCAAGAAATTAACTTTAAAACAGCAGCAGATTTTTTCTAAATACACAGCAGAATAATTTGTAGAAACTTGTAGACTTGGGGAAAAAATTAATTTTTCCAGCAGTAGAGATTTTAAAAATGTAGAATTTTCACCAAAAAACCCAGAAAAATCTTCAGAAGCCCTCTTTAAACTATTTTCCAGCAACTCTTTAAAATGCAGAAATTTAAAAGTGGGCAGCAGAAATTGCAGGAAGAAATCAGAATCTAGAGAACCTTCAGATGCGCAGTGCTGCTCTTCTTCAAAACACCTTTCTGAATGCGGAAAAATGTCTGCTGCGGAAACTCTCTAAATGCTGCAAAAATGCCAAGAATTTTTGCAGATATGCACAGGCCATAAACACAAATGGCTCACTCAATTTTGAGTTGGTTATGAACGTATCAGCTCTGATACCATGTTAAGCATCATGTTAAACACACACATGGTGTATGAGAAAGATAAACACACACACACAACAAGATACTCAACACGCAATGAAGGATAAGCGTGTAGCTCTCATATTTTTCCATTATACATGATGTACATTTATAGTACAATGGTGTGACTCTTGGTTTCACATTCCAAGGTCACTTGGACTCCATTGTGAATTTTTGCATTCCACACCTACCATAGAGGATTAGGTGTTCCAACAAATTCAATGCTATGATATGTCAAATTTTCTTAAAAAAACCTGCATAATAGAGTCATTTTCGATTTTCCAGCTTAGACCAACAGTTGATATTTCAAGCATAAATTTTTCGTTTGATGGCGGATTGAACTGATTCAAATTGGATATTAAAGCATATTAATTTATTGATCTCCAATATAAACAGGTTTTTAAGACAAGAATAATTTATGGGTCAAATACGTTAATGAACAGCCGAGAAAACAGAGTTTCAAGAGTGCTGATTTATGATAAGTAGTCAGTATTTTGGTCATAAATCCCTCATACGATATCAAAATTGAGTGATTAAAATTGTTTTGTAGAATATATTGATAGAATAATTTACCATAGAAACAATTTTTAAAAATATAGTCATTTAGGTCTCCAAAAACTGACTGTCCCAACTCTATTCTTGAGTTGCCTACTAGACACCCTGTCAATGTTTTAGTTCTAAATTTCTCATTTCAAATCCAAATTGAGTGATTAAAATTGGGGTGGAAAGTAGACATCAAGGGCTACTTAGGATAGAAATAGGTTTCAAAAATATTCAATTTTGGTCCCTCAAAACATGACTGTCCCAACTTTGTTTTCAGAAATTTCATCAAGCCCGCAAGCCAAAAAAAGATATTCAAGCAATTTTTTCATATTGATGAAAAAAATGAATATAAGTGTTTGTAGAATGTTTATTTGAAATATAATTCATATATATACACAAATAAATTATAATATTCATCACCAATGTTGATTTCCACAGCGTGTTGCAACAGAAAAACAACTATTTTTACAAAAATAAAAAAATGTGTTTGTTTTATTTCCTTATTTATTTTATTTTCTCCACTATCCTAGTCTTCTTTGAGAATTGAATATGTTTATGTATAAGAGTATTTCTAGTGGAACCATTTTATAAATAAGGCCTCTAGTATGTACATACCTAAATTTGAAAAATGCATGTTGATAAATTTTAGGGTATGAGAAGCCGACTTCCCTTGAAAAGATGGTGCTAAAAATTGTTGAAGCATAGAGTGATGTTGCAAACAAATGATGGAGTGAAACAAATATTCAATATATCCTTTACTTCTTTGATTTCCCATAACCATCGTATCATGAAGTTCTTGAGCTTTTAAAATGGTTTTTTGGTGCAAACTAGAAGAAACCTCATTTTCTTTCATAACTTCTACAATTTTTGGATTTGATACATTCTGAGTCTCAGTGCAAGTTTTCTCCAATAGTGCATGTGAGATAGAATGGGTGGGAAGGGTGGGTAAATTTTGCAATTCAACATTGTAAGCATGTTGTACTGGTTTATTATGGTGAGGGTGTGGAATGAGTTGAGCAGGAGATTGTGTAGGGAATGGAGCCTCTCGATAATGTAGTTGATTGGGTTGAGTGGATGATTTTGATAGGCAAGAAAGGTGTTGTGGAAGAGCTGGAAGATGTTCTTGCGCTAAAATATGAAGGAGAGTAGTCGTACAATCATAGGATGAACCATGCCAAACTTGTAGAGAAGATTGGTGGTGGTTATATTGCGATTGGCATGGCTGCCCTAACATGTGAGTATTCCATAATGGATTATGAAAGAAAGAGAATGGAGAGGAAGTGTTTTGAACCATACCTGTAGGCCATGATTTCCATGATTTTGACCTTGTTGCAGCTTCCCCATCTCTTTGATATGCTACTTCCATCCTAGATAAGGAAGAACAAATATCTATGGGATGCTTCTTTCGGTTATGAGGGAAAAACACTTCATCAAATACTTGATTTCTCTGAACCTGCAAAACATTCAATTGTGAATTTAGAGAGCTAATAAAATCATATTTAAAATTTTCAAATAAAACATTGATTTCAGCTCTTATATCTTATGTTCTTGTAGAAGATTTGGAAAAGATGTCTCTAGAATTCTTACCAGCCTTGGAAATTCCTCTTGAATACCTTATGTACAATTCACAAACATCATCATATGATAAATAAATAACATCACCTTTTTCTATCAGATTTAAGAGTTCTAAAAATTCATCTTTGATTCCTTTAAGAAGGAGTGTTTTCAAGATCTCTTTTTCCAAATTCTTATGCTTTTATTTTTGAAGGTTATATTGAAATCGCTCTACATAGTCCTCCAAGCTTTCATCTTCCCCTTGTATCATACTGAAAATATTTTCATTGGATTTGCAATAGTCTTGGTACTTCTTTAAGAATATGTTCTTCATGTCCTCCCATGTTTGGATGTAGTTCCCACCTAGGCTGATGAACCATCGGAGAGCTGCTACTTTTACTGTAAGAGGAAACACTTTCAATCTTTGATCATTAGTATAATAATCATATCTTCTACAAAGTATTTCAAACTCAAATAGTAATGTATCTAGATCTTCATTTGTCAAACCATGAAAATTTGGTAGAGACAATGGGGGAATTATGTGCATTTCTGTCACTCCTCCTAGATCTTTGATAGGGAATTCAAAAGTTGCAATGTGAGCCATTTCTTCCCATAATAGAAGATGTTCTTCATGCGTTTCTTTGAGTATCCTCCTTAAAATGTTCCTGTCAATTGGTTAGTGAAATGGGTGGTGCTTACATCACCACTCGAGTGGAATTACAAGATTTTTTTCAAAAATTCTACCTCTAAAATTCAAAAAAACGCAAGCATTCATTTCTACCTTAAGCTTTCACTCAATTCTGCTGTGAAGCAGGCCAGTGAAAAAGTGTGTTCCTTGCTCGGTGCATCAGTTCTTACCTTCCATCTTTAATACCCAATTCTTCCCAAGAAGAAAAAATTGAATATGCATCACTCTTTCTAAATGGCATACACTCTCCTCGGCAACGGCGTCAAAATGTTGAGGTATAAAAGGTGTCTTTTTAACGCCTATTTATCCTACATTAATTATCAATCTGGGAACGAATTTTTATTTCAAGAGTGTACTCTGTCTGGGGCAACAATTTATCCAAGAGTAATGCCGTGTAATATGTAGTACAGTGTTCTAAATACAAGATTAAATGGATGCTTGAAAAAGAAATCTAATTACAATAACATGAACTCAAATGCTCTTAAAATCTATCTATTCACTCAACAACCATCAATCAAGGATACAGTAGCAATAACTCATTCCTCTAGAAATTGATGCAATTGAAATCAAACTGAAACAAGACAATCAATCTGGGAACTTGGAAGCAATAACCAGTGTTCTCTACAGTTGACAGTCCTGCTCTCAAGCAATCAAAGGGAAATTGAAATTGAAGTAACTGATGTTGAAATTAAACAAAGAAGAACTCTTTAAAAGAAAACTCTTGCAATCTGTAAACTAATGAATTGGAAATGAACATCACACTGGAATTGAATGACAATGTAAATGGGTAGAAAATTGTAACTTAAAAGAATTGAACAACAAATCCTAACTAATGGGATTGAACAACAAAACTCTATTAAACGACAAATCCTATTGAATAGCAAACTGAATAGCGAAGCTTTGTATCTGCACTCTAAAAAGAACAACATTCAAAAGAAACAACAAATGGAATGGAACATCAAATGCCGAACAACAAAGCATCACAAGATAAGTAATTCGAGGATTAAGATTCTTGTTAAATTGGAAAGGAACGACAACACAATCCATTATAATAAAACAGTAAACTATTAAGCATGGAATTATGAATTAATTAAGATAGAACCAATATCACTTTCGTGAATCCAAGGATGATCTAAGTAAGGCAATATGTTGTCTCAATTAACCCACGCTGTAAGAAATAAGATTCAAATCACAAGATAATGAGATAACTCATAAACATAACGCATAATACATAAAGACAGTAAGATGATAAACAACTAATGAAACGAACTCACAGTAATATGCATGTATCAAATCGATCACACGCTACAAGAATCAGAAATATAACACAGAGGAGCAGTTCACGCTACCAGGGGTCGGGCCCTTAACCACCAGCAGGGACTGCTCAAGCTACTTTAGATGATGCGAATGGAACAACAACTTCAATTAATCATTAAACTGGAGCAACATTACAATGGAATCATGTTTTTCAATAACACAACTTTTGATTAAGTTTACAATTCACAAAAGCAACAACGATCCCCTCTCTTTTACAAACGTCTCCTTTTATAGCCAAAGAGAGGAGAAATTAAATAGTAAATAGGATCTCTCATAACAAAATTGAATTGCCCCTAACCAATTGATCAACAAGAAAATATATTTCCATCCATATTTCAACAAGAGCAAGTTGAATTTGGATTTGTAGCTGAGATAATTTGGAGGACAGCAACAACAACAAATCTGAGAAAATCGTGCTCAAAGAACCTTGTGTTTCTCTCAATACAGGCTAAATTTTGGAAAACCGTTCTTCATTAAATTTAACTCGGTCCGTTCTGGACAAAACCCATGTTCCGAATTTTCCAGACTCTTTTCCATTTGCCCAGAATCTCAACCGTAAAACTATCACTTCTTATTCCAGCGAATTTATGAGTTGGAATATTTGATGATGATTTAGAGATCAAATCTACAATCTGGAAAATATTTTGGAGGCTAAAATGGTGAGTGATGGTACAAAATATATTAATAAACCATCATTGATAAAATTATGCATAATAATCATCAATTTAGTAAAAATAAAGGAGAAGAAATAATATTCATCCATAAGAGCATAAATCATTATAAAATGGATTTATATGATCAATTGTAATAAATGACATGATAAAGAAGAGTAAAAATGGATGAAATAAGTGTTAAAAATTGGTCATATTCACGACCCAACACCTATCCTCCTCTTCCTTACATGACTACACAGTGGGAAAAATCAGTGCTCAATCCCTCGGCCTGGCTCCCTGAGCTCCCCAACTAAAAAATATTCTTACATAGTCCAACCTAAAATACACATTTCATAGTGTCAAGGCTCCATCTTGAGCCTTGACTCCCTGAGATACTCAATTACACATTCACTGAGCCTCTCCCTCATTTTTCCACCCGATTGTGGCTTAGTTAGTGGATCATTATGCAACATCTTAAACTAGGGGTTATTAGATTGATGATTTTTTGTCATGAGTGAATTGCAAATGTAGATACTCTATCATGCTATGAAAACATGATGAATAAGGATATGGAGAAGAAGAACATGCTAGAAAACACCTATGTAGCTAAATGTGCAATTTGATTTATCAGGAGGAAGCAAAGGGACATTAGTTTGCGACCACATCTCAAGACATAATAACACAAAATAATCCTTATCTCTAAGCCATATGGAGGTGGAAAAGAGATCATTCTCAAGAATACATACATCAAGAAGTAGAAAATAATGTCTTGAAATTGCCATGTCATCATCCAGTCCATGTCGTCAGTGTCATGTAATGTCATGTCATGAGTCATCATATGCCACATCATTTTTTTGGATTATGTAAATTATTATTCAAAAATGTATTGTAAAGTGGAAGTCCAAAGGTTAATCTACAGAATATGAAGAGTCATGTAAAGTTGAAAATTCATAGGGAGGTAAAACAATCAGGAGGGAAGTCAAAGAGTCACAACGGAGGTGAAGGATCACTAAACTGGTTATATATACACCCTAATTGTAGAAGCAAAGGAATTTTCACCTTGGCTCCCCCCATAAGGCATCAGAGAGAAAAGCTACTTCTTTTGGCAAGTAATTATTGGCTCCAATGCTCCACTATTGGAGTTGGTGGTGTTTGTTGTATACATGTGTCCAGGGAATTTTACTTAATATATGAAGCCTCATGGCAAACACATTCTTCATGCATGTATTAGGAATATTTGTAATGTTCTTATGTGAATGTTTGTGATTCATTTTTGTTTTCACCTGTACTAAAGTAGTTTAATTGTTTTGGTTATTTTAGTGCTTATCATATCGAGAATGTGTTGTAATGGTTGTAACGACCATCACATATTTTTGGATTATTCCGTTGGATGTTAGACATATATTTCTTGTTTGTATGCATCTCTACTAGAGTGGTACTATTACCTCTCTTGTATAGGATCACTTTATTTTGTTGGCATTGTTGTGTTGAAAATGATGTCAACAGGTTCATGGTCATAGTCATACTTGTAATATGCATGTGTGATGGATGTTGACTTAGTGGTCCTATTGCTTAGCATGATGTATTGGTAGTGATATGGTTGTGTTGGAATTGATGTCAACTATTGAGGTCATGCACTTATGTCAACCTCATGATAATGCATATTGATGGACCATGGTGTGTGTCAGTATGTGTTTGTAGTGACGATTTATCATACTTTTGATGGCACACTCATGATGGTCAGTGATAGAATAGGTTTGGTTGATATTTATGCTATAGATACATGAAACACATATGGATGTGATAGTGATGGTTGATGGCTGGAACTAGTTGAGTTGGAAACTATGTATTCATCTAGGTTTTAATGCTTATGCTTCTTGGAGATGACTTGTTGCAGTGTGATGGATTCATAATGATGATGCTGATGTTGTAGAGGTGCTACAGAGGTTTGTAGGTATGTTCAAACGTGTTGCAGATAATGGTGTTTATTGATGGATATTGGAGGACTTGTTGGCACACTTTCCAACCATGTTTGTTGGCCCTTTTAGGTGAAATTGGTGGTGAAACTTGGAAGGAATGTTTGGTTTACATTTAGGGGTGTTAGAGGCCATGTCATAGGTCTGGAGGCATGTACATGAGTTGGAGAAGGGGATGGAATAGATGAAAGAGGTCTTGAATTGAAGGATTGATGGTTTCCCTCATTGTTTTCCATATTCGCATGTGCATAATCCAATGGGAGAGAATAGAATCCTATAGTTGCATGGAGACATGCTCAAGGGAGCGGTTATATGCCCAATCGAGTTCATACAATGTCAAGGGACTGACTATGGGATTTCACGAGATTTTCTTTGCCTTCCTCGCACTGTTCAAAAGGAAATTAACTTGGAAATTCCCAAAGGCTTCCAAAATTTTCAAAAAATCTTGCAAATGGTTTGAAAAGGTCCTCCCATGATGTGAATACTTGTAGTGTACTAGTATTAACCTTAGTGGATTGATTTGATCCAATTTGTGCACCTTTGATCCTCGACCCAAGCTCAATTTCACCCTACATGTTTTATATTCTTGATCTTGGAGCTAGATTATTGTTGACTGAGTTGAGGATGTATGTATGAGAGTGAGAAGGTGAAAACGAAGGATTTTATGCTTCATATCTTGATTATAGCCTAGATGATTTAGTCCATGAGTGCTAATTACTTAATAATGTTCCTATTTGATGCATACTACAAAATAGATCAGAATTGGAGTTGTTGGTGTAGAGATTGATTAGAGAGTGTTGAATGTTGTTGGATAGAGTTTTTGTGGAGAATATCACACATGTTTTTGCAGGAGCTGCTATTAACTCTGGTGTATAGTCTTAGTGTTCAATGCTACTAATTGTAGTATGCAACTGTTACATTCTGATGTGAGGGTTTGATATCAGATTTGTGTGACCATAATACACTATTGGAGGCACATATTTTCTATATTTGTTTTATATTTATTTGATAATGAGATCTTATTGATGAGATCATGTATGTAGAGTTCATTTATAGTTTAGCATAGTGTCTTGGGATCTAGTTTGAAAATAGAATAAAGGAAGTTTGCATATTTGGAAGTGAGTAGTGATTTCATGATTTCTAATGAATGGTTTTCCACCAGTCATCTTGTGTATTATGTGTGTGATTTGATTGTGTGAATTTTTTATGGTTTGTATTGTTGCTTATGGTTTTTAGTTATGGTTATGTGATGCACATGTTTAATGAATTGTTGCTAACATATGTGTGAATTAGTAATTGAAGTAATAAAAGGAAAAATTTGGTAATAAGTCATACTATTGATTCCCACCCCCCCTCTTAGTACTTCTCAAATGTTTGCAACATATTTTTCCCTCCGCGGTAGAAGAACCTCGACACACCTACAACCTAACACTCACTAGACACACTCACCTGATTTTCGAAGGCACATATGTGCTCCTCTCTCTTGCTAATATTTAGAGCCAAAGAAAAACTTTAAGAAAATGGTAACCGAGTCGTATTCTAGATGGAGATCCTATCACGAAAGGTGTGAGGTCTAATTTTGATTAGGAGATCAAGTCTTATGCTCAAAATTGAAAGTGCTCGAAACATGTCTAAACCTGATCGACCAGATAGGTCTCGTCGTTGTGATTTCGGTGCTACAAACGGTTCGAAAAATTGATTTTGTATGAGGAAGATATCATGTTCTGTTCATTTTCCTAAACAAAAAAAAAATGGTGATTGGATGCACAGTCAGCATTGAGGTACAGTCAGCTGGAATATACTTGGAATATTCCATTTTCTCCACAACCTATAGGAAGGCACCACATGGCTTGTTCTGAGCCATTGGATGTGGATGGTACAGAAGTTGATCTCGACCATTGACGAGTTTATTTGTGAGCCAAGGGATGAGCGACACGTGGCTAGGCCAGAGGCCACCATGTGTCCTCAGGAGCGAGTGACAAATTTTTTTTGGAGTCCATGCGGGTCGACCCCGTGACTTCATTCTCGCAAAAAATTCTGTTTACTAGTTCGCCTACATGAAAGTTCTTAACCTATGAAAGGAAAAAGTTGTATTTCAAGTTTAAATGTTTATGCGTTGAGGGTTGGGAAGGCCAGCCCCGAAGGGCCATCCCCCTTGTCATGTAACCATGCGCCCAGGATCATGGCTCTGCTCTAACCACAGTATCAAACATTAACGGCACAACAACTTGGGTCACATGACATGTTGCAGAATAGTTCGGTTAACAGTTGTGATAATCGTAACCTCCAGTGGGTTTATACAATGGTTGTTCAAATGCGGAGTTTCAAATTTAATGCGACAGTTGAGGTTTTAGAAGAACCTTGTAACTCCCAGTTCCAACTTGAATGGCGGAGTTTTAAAATGTAGCAGAGGTTACAGCAAGGTTGGCATGTGACCACCTTGCCACTTACACTTAATGCCAAGTTAAACCGTCCAATAAATTGGGAGCATACCCCTAAGTTTGGGGTTTAGCTAGCAATTTAACTTCAGCTAACTACGTGTCTCCACATTTAGTGGAGATTTTCTAGATGTCATTGGGAAAAATGCATTGGGAGGTCAACTTTCAACCAATTTTGGTGAAACAAGATTCTACCTAGACTAATTTGAGCATTATGGAGCCATTGGTGCAGACAAATTAACCATTAGGTTCCTGCTAACATATGTAATCTACAATTTTGAGCATAATGAAAAAGAGGGACATGCCATTGGGAGATGGACCAGTAGATGTAGCCCAGGAGGGGTGAACTGCTTCATCATGCCTACTGTGTAAAACTTATGTGTGAATTTTTTTCTCTATTATGCATTGTTGTTCAGTGTTTTTAAGGCTTATTTTCATTCTCAAAGTTCACTAATTCATCTAATATTCATGGTTAAAACTATCATTCCTTAAGCAAACATATGGAAACAATTTGTACATGTTTATTTAACTGAAAGGAAACTTAGCACAGAAAAAATAATACACTCCTTTGAGATCAAGTTGGTATCAGAGCCATGTTTTATCTCTAGTGTTTTTATGTGCAAGGATTTGTTAACTATTTGCAATGGTTTTCATGCTTACTAGGCTCAAGCTTAAGAGAGGAGAAGGAAAATTGGTGGAAGCAAGAGGTTCTCAAAGTGAGCCACAACAAAGGAAGGAAAGATTGCCACATTCTCCACCATCTATATCACTTCCAAAAGAAACAGAAGCAGCATCAAGCATGCCTCCAGGAGAAGAAAAACCCATGAAGAGGTGGATCCCAAAGAGGAAGAAAGAGTGTTCATGAAAGAATTCCTTGACATGATTAAAATGGTGAGAGTCCTTTATCAAGAAAGGAATGAAAGACTAGAAGAATAAGGATCCAAAATTCACATGGAAGGTTAGGGATCATCAGGAGGGCACAATGATGAAGACAAATCAAAGAAGGGCAATGGAAAGTCACCATCCTCAACCTCATCATCATCATCTTCTACTTCATCTTCAGTACACCAGTCACACAAGTCAAAGAACACTGGTAAAAGTCCTTTTGTAAAACTTGATGTTAAGTTTGATTTGCCAATGTTTAATGGTGAATTCAATGCATAAAATCTTGATAATTGGATTAAGAAATTGGAGGTTTATTTGAGAATTTAGAACCTTCATGATGATGACACCAAAATCCAACTAGCTTCATTGAGAATGGAAGGTGAAACTCTTGTTTGGTGGGAAGCCAAGACAAAGGAGGAGATCAAAAAACATGGTAAGATTATTCTATCATGGACTTATTTCATTACTACAATAAAACAATAGTTTTATCCATTATCTCACAGGTGGAAAGCCATAATGAACTGGAAAAATTTTTGACAATTGAAAGGAAAAAATGTACAAGACTACACCCAAGAATTTAGGAGAAGAGCTCTCTTGTTAGGGGTATATTTGCAAAGTCAAGATACTTTGCTCAAGTACATAGGGGTCTTACTGTTTCTCGGATTAATTGTCGGATTAAACCT
The DNA here is from genome assembly GCA_034641835.2 of Pinus albicaulis. Classification (NCBI taxonomy): domain Eukaryota; kingdom Viridiplantae; phylum Streptophyta; class Pinopsida; order Pinales; family Pinaceae; genus Pinus; species Pinus albicaulis. The sequence goes on from CM076579.1 coordinate 520,817,513, forward strand.
CTCAATATTAATTATCAGTCCGGGAGTCGTAAACACGAGTTGTACTACATATTAGCTCAGCTTAATGGTCAAAGTATAAATATATTCCTTTGTAATTATAAACTAGGTACTGGAATGAAACACACATTTGTTGGCAAATAAAAAATCTTGAAAAGGAGAGATATTTAACCAATTTCATTCACTGCAAACTCCATACTACAATTGAACTATAAGGAAATTCAAGGCAATCCTCAATCATTCTCGCACTAGAATTCTACTTTTTAAATATCCTATGATATCTTGAAAAAACTAATCTATTAACTATTCTCACTAACTTGAAACTAACACTTGAAATTAATCTTGAAATAAGAAAAAAGACACACACATTATTCTAATGATAACTCACACATTAAAGTAACTAAAAATACTCTTCAAAATAAATTCAAGATTCAAATTAACAAAGGAAAATTCTATCTATTGAAAGAAAACTACTCTGCTCCATGTAAAAATAACACTTAAAATATCCTATTAAAAATCACATTATAAATAATCTATGATAAACCTTCTATTTAAAGGTTTTAATCTAGGTGAAACAAATTATTCAGAAAACAAACCTACTTCAAAATCGAATCATGTAACTCAATAACTAAAACTAAATCATGCTACATTTAAGCTTGGTATCTCTGCCTAATCAAATCCGCACTCAAACTTGCTCTTATAAGGAAATGATTACACTACCAAAACAAGAATCATTTTAACTAAAAATGAATCTCTCAAATCTGCACTCAAACTTGCTCTTATAAGGAAATGATTACACTATGGAAACAATAACGAAACTAATTAAAAAGAGATCTAAAACAAGAAAAATTCTAATTAAAAGAGATCTAATTATTGAGTGAAGTCATGCATAAACAAATCAAATGTGCATTTAAATCCTACAAATATTCAAAGAAATTATCTAATTCAAACCAAACTCAAACTCAAAGCATTAAGTTTTGTTCTAATTCTGATCCAACTAAAAAAAAATCATTATATTCCTATATCTTAGATTCTCCAGTTGTAAATATAAATAAATGCGATCCAAATCGATAAGAGAGAATGGCTCCGTGTTAAAACGTGAACCAGGTTATAAAACAAATAAGAGATCTTGAACTTAGGAGAGCAATCCTTAAATTATATAATCTAGCTACCTCACTGTTTGATGAAGCTTATCTCCAGAGGTGGTGGGCCCTCCCATGCCTGGAGTAAGCCTACTTATTGCAATAAAAAAAAGAGATTCAAAAAATCAAAGACAGAATTCGAAATAGATCATGGCGACAAAGTTGTTGCTTACAGCTTGTATATTTAAAACAACATCTGGAAATCGATTTCTACAAATCACAGGCTAAACAATAATTCCACTTCATTACACAGCAGTCCCTATCTCTATTACATTACTCCTGCAAACTCAATGCCCATTCTACACCTGAGAATTTTTTACATCAAAGAAAGTCGACTTTTACATCTGAGCGATTCCCTCTGTCTATTGATGGACTAACTCCATCTACGCCCTGTCTAATTGATGGAAAAACCCCTCTAATTACATCTGAGAAATTAAATTGATTAATTAGTGTGCAACCCTCTGCTTTATAGTAGCAGAGCTGCTCTAATTAAGAATCGATTGTTACAGATAATACAAATTTAGGAGATTTGTTTGATACAAATTAAACAAAATCAAAACAATGAGATGTGACTCCAAATTTCGGTTTGAGCTGGTGTGATCTGGCTTCTAGAAGAATGTGACCTCATGCAATGATGGTAGAGGCATTACACAGTTGTATGGGGCATCGCACAGTTGGAAAGCTCCAATCCGTCATCATCATCCTTTCCTTGATCTCAACATCTGAATTGTGTGTTGGCAAGAAGCAATTGAAAATTTGACTTGGTGGATACCCTTTTGTGGTATAGTAGGGAATAAGACACAAGAGCTTCTTTGGGAATAGAAGAGACGAGAATGGAATGCAATTGTCCCCTGACTTTCTCCCAACACCCCTCAGTGTTGACTTTACAAACAAAAACTTGTGTCTTTAACAAACCAACTGCATTGTTCGAATCCAACAATTCATCTTGAGACAAAGCCAGAGAAGAATCTTCACACACCTTATCATTGTCAAGTTTGGTCTGTAATTTTTTCTTCGCTTTTACCTTACCTCTGATTTTCTTGAATGTTTTCTTGCACAAACCTGTGGTAGCTTCACAAAGGCCAAAATGACCAAATGGACCAAAGCTCATGGAAAACAAATAAAGGCAGCGCATACGGCGGTACTATCATCGGCTACATCCCCACAACCATGACACTGATGTGCCTTCGTAAGAAAAGGCTGCTTACGACTGCTCCTATCTTTCTGACTCAATTCATTCTTAGAAATATTGTCAAAATGTTCTTAAGAGGTCAATGTCCTTACAGATTTGCACTAAAGAATTCTGAAACCCCTTAATTGAAAGACTGCATGCTGATATCAATCATTAAATCAAGGAATATATAATTTTTTTTCGTGGTTTCATGAATCTCAAAATCACTGAATTGAAGGACTGCATGCCCACTAATTGTTGCACTTGGAATTTTTTTTGCAACTTCACACACTGTGGAACACATCGTATTAGACATATATGCCTGCTCAGGATCTCCTACATTTTCCAACATATATCGTTTTACATTCCTTGGGCACTTCTACTAGTCTGCCTACATGGAGGAGGGATGGTGTTACTATATCAATTGCTTCCTTGTAAATTTGAACAAATCATTCCATATCATGAAACCCTAAAACTGATAACTCTTTTACTTATTTTTATCTCGTGGATGAATATATTTCTCCACAATTGTTGATGTGTGCAATGGTGAAGGCTCGTTCTGTAGGTAGGGACTGTATTAGGTGGAAACAAGATGAATTTTAATGTCATCCAGCATCTGGCACTGGCATAAATTATTGTAATCCACCATTGTCACAAACCCGATAGGTACCGTCATCTAATTGCTTCTAGGTATCCTCCATGGATATTGAATATGAGGGCCTCGAACCTATACATGATTGTGCTTTAGATTTAAAAAAAACAACCTACTAAAGCAACAAGAACAATAATAGATCCACTATTCTAACACCTTGAACATGTGACCATGAAAATGTTCTACCTCCCATGTTTCTATGGGAGAGCCTGGAAGAACAAAGAGGTTCCCAATGTCAAGGGAAGAATAAATCATCGGCATGGTATAGTCATGAAAGATAACCACATGAGCACGATGAAAGGTTTCCTTCCAATCATTTACGATATATGTCAGCTGGCTCAAAGCATAATCCCTGAGGCGTAGTCCCAGTTCGTTCTCATGAATGACCCATGTTATAGGAACCGCTTTAAAGGGTTCCTATATGGGACTAGTAACCAATATTTTAGCTTCAAGAGTGTTTACAACCATAGCATCAAAATTTAACCAATCAACTGTAATTTCTTCCTTTGAATAACTCCGCAGGATATGAACAGAAACTCCTAGCTTCTCCCAGACAGTTCGCATGGGTCCATCTTCAAGTGAATAAAGATGGAGGTCATATCCAAGACCCTGTAGGCCAATTGCAACACTAAACAACAGTAGAATTTGAGGGCTCTTAGAAATATCAGAGCACATGAGTGCAAACTTATTCTCCTGCCATCATGAAAACCTATTATTAATGATATTATTACACAAAAACACTTATTCAAATTAATTAATAAAAAAAAATTATAATTAATAACTATTGTCTCTAAATGCCTCTAATTAACAACATAATGGATAAATAATTATTAATACACTAGGTATAAGCACAAAATTTATCTGATAAAAATTGTAAAAACATGGACAAAAATACAGCTCAACATCCCCCCATGTTGATCTTCTTGCATGTCCTCCTACAAGCCAAAACTAAGACGATAAAATAAGGTAGGGAAAATGTCAGCAAATATTTTAGCAAGTAAGGGTGAAGATGCCTTATATTGTAATGCAATCATTATCCCACAACATTGGTATTACTATACCAGCTAAAACCATGTGAAATGATAAAACAAGATAAGGTATCGAAAGTAGACATTATGGAGAAAAGAGTGTTGCACATACCTTTTACCTTGTCCCAAATTTTGTTTTTTCCCAAAGTCTTATGATAAAAATCAAATTTTGTTGAAAAATTGTAGCTTCAAAAAGAATAACACAAGTTTCTTGCACCTACTATAACAATCTCGTACTTAGATCATGGAGCACATATTTAGAGGCAATTACAATCAATACACATTGATGGCAGCCAACACCTTGTGAGTAGTCATCATTGAGTAATTCATCTCTTTGAATACCATGAGAATTAAAGTGAGTTATGATACCAATCAGTAACCTATTTATTGAACATGTTAGCCACCTATAAAATTTTGGCATAGCAAACAGTTGGCTAAGTATGTTTCTAAGTCTTCAAGAGAAACATTTCCCTTGAAAATCTATCATTCTTGAAGCCTTCATGTGTCTTCTTTCCTTTGAAGAAATCCTCACTGATGTTTCCATTGAAAAGCCCTGTTGTTTTGTGAAAGAGACTGCTTTAAAAAGGCCTCCATTTTCTCCATTTCATTCCCACAAAATCCTCATTTTTCATTCATATTCCCTCCACAAAACCCCTTTGTAATCCTTAATTTTGACCTCTAAACCATCCTAAATCACTTTTAAACCATGTATTTCCCTCTATTTGGTTTAAAAAATAATCCCTTTCATCTACCGAAACCCCTCATTTGGCTTGAAAATCCCTGTTTTTTGGCCTAAAACACCCTTTTTACACTATGAAAGAGTTAAGCCCCTATGGGCTTATAATGATAGCCCCCTTCCTCATATAACCCTAGCCCCACAATCGGGCGCTTGAAGGCCAAAAAATCCCCAAAATCCCTTTAAAAGGCCTAAAATGCATCTCTTCGCTCATTTTAAAAAATTAAGCCCCTAAGGGTTTATTCATTTTAGCCCTCCCTCCATGCGACCTAAGCTCTGAGGCCAAGTGCTAAAAATCCAAGAAAACCCCAATTAAAACCCCTTTCCCTTTTATTTTTCACTTCCCCACCATTTTGAGTTGAGTGGATATAGACCATCGATCTACACTAGATCAACGACCGTCAGGAAAGCTGGACCCCATTCATCTTTCCATTCCCCGACATAGAGTTTTGAAATGAATCTAGACCGTTGAATCCACAAGAACCATTGGCTCAGATTTCTTCGCATTCCACTCATCCATCTAACCCCTCTCTCCCTCTTGAAACACTCTCGCTCTATCCTTCAATCTTGATCGTCCATTCCAGCAATCCGACGGTTGAGAAAAAACCCGATGGCCCACCTTCCGCCTGTGCATCTCATCGGCTATCACATCCATTCTGCACTGTCTGATCAGCGCACCTTTATCCGACGGCCACCAATGCATTTCGCATAATTTTTGCACCAGAACTTTTAACGTTTCAAAAAAACGCGAAATGGGTGGTTTTGTATTTCCACGTGGCAGGCGCTGAGTGGAATCATGTTTTTTTTTTGGAAAACCATATACCACCACAGAGCCAGTGCGAAAACCATTCCGGTTTTTCACCTTACCACCCTCTACAACATCATGTTACTTTTAATCACAGCCGTAGATCATCCACTGATTTTCCATTGTTGCTCCATTTTCACAAGCCTTTGAAGCAACCTACCTCAACCCCTCAGATTTTTATAACATGTTTATCGTGTTTTGCAGGGTTTACAGGCGGTGAATTCATTCTGTAATCACAGTCATGGTGAAGGACCATCACAGAGCCGAAATAGCAGAAAAATAAGTCTCTGAGAAGGTTTAAGGGCATATTTCATTTAATATCAAGGCTGTTAACCTTGGTTCAAACCCTCCAGCACCCCTAAAACCTGTATGTTAACAGAGACAAGTCAGAAGAAGCAGAAAAGTGTATCAGTAAGAGATTTAAGGGATTAAAGATAAATGTTGAAGACTTAATGCTTATGATCCATTGTTTAAAGGATAAAGACACAGATGAATACCATAAGAATGATCAAGAAGACTTAATGAAGCCTAAAGCACATAAACAAGTTATATCAGTGCTTTCATATCAGCAGAATTTTCTTTTTCCTAAAAAGGACAGGTTCCCACAGCATTCTCCATTCCTCATCAAGCCCATAACAGTTATTATTCTGACAAGAAGTCCTAAAAACTGTAGTGCATTAGTTACAAAGCATGGAAGACCTGAAAGGAAAATCTTCATCCTTTCTTGTCTCAGAGTACAAAAAGAGTACCAACAATCAGAGAGTACTTCAAGAACATACCTTGGACTTAATATCGACCTATCGAAGACCCTGATTCAGCCAAAGGATACTGAAAGTTAATACAGAGATGTTAAAATAGAATGGGCTTCATATACTCCTCTTCCTTTGTTTTAATGCATCATTTAAGTTCTTTCTGCCAATACTTTCACTTTTTCTTCTATAAGAACTCCTGAGAAATTCATTGTAAACGTTGGTTGGTTGGATATTGTAAAAACATTGATTGTAAGCTATTTTAATAAGTTAGAGTTCTATCAGTAGTAGTTGTAAATAGGATGGGAGATGATTTCGGGTTGATATCAAGCCATTCGACAAGGATGTATGTGACTAGTTTTTCTCTTCTAATATGACAAGCATGTTCATTGGATCTTGATCTAAATCAATGGTGATGTTTTCTATCTTTTTTATTGTTTTCCCTCTGTTATACATCATGTTTCATTTCTTTGATAAGAATCAGTAATTTTAGCTTAGGATATACTGCTGCAAGTACCCTAATGCTTCCTGCACTCTCTTATCTTTATGTTTTCTACTAATTGTGTATCTAAGAACAAATTCAACATAATTTAACCAATATAGAAGTTGGTTTGTCCATTGTTTTTAATGTATGAATTCAAATTTTGTTTCTTAGATTTTCTTTTTTGGTTTCAGCTGAAAGAATTAGGAAACTGGGAGATTTAGAGTTAGCCCTGTCCCACTAGGTTCCTTTTCCAATAGTTAGCCTTTCTAAGATCCCTTTAAGTTGAATGCCAAAGCAGTGAAGGTTAAAAGTCTTTATCTGATCTTAGACTTCACTCTGTGTTAAACGTAAATGTTTTCTATTGTCTGAAAGTAGCCAGGAGGACTGCTGGATTGTTGTTTTCAGAGTTAGCCTCATTAGGAGTTTAGATCATAGAGGTTAAGGCATGCTGTTTCCCTATATTTACTCTGAAGTGGTCACCTTGGAAGGTTTTCCTTGTCATTCTCAATCATTTTCTTATTGTTTCATCCCATACTATCATCTTAAAATATCCTCTAATATAGATGACTAGCCCATTGAAAGCCTTGGATATTTGAATTGCAAGTAAACCCTTTTATGACCTCATTGCCCAATGGTCTTGTGTTTTCTTTGAATTATATCCCCATTGCCAAAAATACTTCTCTTCTCATTCCTTTACCTTACATTGAACCCTTCTTTCATGTTTCCTAGCCAAACAAACAAATGAAAAACTTTTGTGCCCTATAACTAGCCTAATACCTTAAATTGTACTTCAAAGATAAACATTTCTTTGCATTTATAGAGAGATCCATCTCTGGATTTAGGAGGGCTAGATCCTGAGATCCCAAAGTGGTTTGATGCTGTCTTGTCTTTTGGTCTTGCCAATCTGGCCAAAACACAGGAACCACAACATAATGGCGACTCCACTGGGGAGCTTCTGAGTGAATTCCATCTTATATACCCTCAAGACCTCAGAAGGCCCATAATATCCTTAGATTGGTAGTTAATCACTATGGTGGACAGTAAATCTTCTTAAACATTTGAAATATTCCACCTGGCGACTCCATAGTTCCTAAATGACCAAAAGACTCCACTGGTGATCAGTAAGCCTGCTGATTATCTTTGTTTTCTCAAGACTCCACTGGGAGACCCGTTTCATTACAACACCATCCATATTAGAAGAAACACATAGGATTAAGCTTATTTGTTTGAGGATAGCTTGCCTCTTCAAGGTTGTTATAATTAGCATACTGGCTTCAAGAACAATCCATGCCAGAGCTTATCCTGATCCAAATCCCCCTTAAATAGTTGAAAATCCAGAGAGAATTCTTAGGAAGTCTCATACATCTAGGGATCCAGCTATTGTCAGATCTATTCATAGAGCTAACTCAACACCTGAAAACCTTGCAGCTCTAATAGATACTCAATTTGACTTAGATTTGCCAAGTAATTTACCAAGAGCTAAGTCATTCAGTGGTATAAATCAGACAGACTTTGAGCCTACAATTTCACCACCACATAGTGGTCAACACATTGATAACAGAGAAACCCCTCCATCCACACCTCCTGATATACATTTCATTCATAACTTGGGTCTCTCTCACCCTAAATCTACTCAACAGTTTGTTGCCGGTCCAATCATTTCTGTCATCCACATACCTGTTGTCCAAGCCACCCCTTTCCCTCCACAAAATCCTATAATGGCAACATGGTATGCTCCCCTAGTGTTTCCATAGCCTCTGCCTCCTTTACCTAATGACTATCAGTCTAAAATTCCCCATTTCACTGGAAACAAATCTACCACAGCTCAACACCATGTAGATAGGATGGAAGATGCTTTTGACTATATGGAAATAGAAGATGAGACCATTAAGATGAGAATCTTTGCTCAAATTTTAGGAGAAGAAGTAAAAAAGTGGTTTAAAGGCTTAGCTCCTAATAGCATCAATGACATTCCCTCCTTACATCAAGATTTCATAAGCAAATGGGAAATTAAAAGAAACCCTCTCCAAATATTAGCAGAGTATAAAAATATCAAAAGAAATCAGGGAGAGAGTGTTCATGATTACTCTACCAGGTTTAACAGTGTCTATAATGCTCTTCCACCCCACATGAAACCTCCCCAAGGAATGGACTTAGTGAAATATCCCGAGGCCTTTGATGCTGACATGGCCTATCAACTTAGGGAGAGAGACTATATAACTCTAGAAGATATGCAGAAAGGAGCTATGAGTGTAGAAGCAAACTTGATTGAAAAAAGAGCTAGGTTGAGGGCTGAGAAGAAAGTAACCTATAGGAAGGACACCACAGCTTCTACATCTGATCCCAAAATTGATAATCTAGCCAAAAACATGGAGAGGCTAGAAAGAATGATGGAGAAGATGGTGGTCCAAGTCAATAATCAGAATAGAAACCAGAACCAGAACTAGAACCAAAACTTTAGGAGAAACACTACCCCTAATAGACAGAGGGATTCTGACCAACAAGTCATACCTTCATTCTAAGAAAATTTCCTTGATGAGGATGAGGGAATAATAGAAGAATCAGAGGGAACCATTATAAACATGGTGGATGTGGATAACCAAGATCACACTTTTTCCACAGAAGATAACAAGACCTCATACACACACTGGGATAAGGAAGGGTTAGAATCTGAAGACTTTCGGTTAGGATTAGAGAATGCCATCATGCAGGTCAGAGAAAAATATGATCTCAGAAGAAAAAATAACACAGATACTCCCAAAACAAAAACCTCTGAAATCAACATTAAGAAAAGACCTGAAAAGACTCCTAAAGGGACTACTGAAAGCAACAAAACAACAGCTGAGAGTTCTGGAAAAAACAAGGACAACGACATCCAATCCACTGATAAACCAAGTCAAGAAACTAGCAACACTAGCATTTCAACTAATGCTCCTGGAAAGACAGCGTCAACGAATGTACATAGTGAAAATCAGCAAGCTGAACTTGCCAATAAAATAGTGACCAACAAGACAGAATTAAACCTTTCAAAGAGTTAGTCTCCTTTCAATCTAGAGAGTGAAATAGCCAAAATCAAAATTTTTGTCCCTCTCACTGAGTTGGCCACCCAAGATGAATATAAATGTCAAATCTTGAAAGCTTTAAACATAGGATAAAATAGTGACTCTGTCAACTTAAATGATGATCAACCCGCTCTCTTGTTTGGCCCAAAAATTGAAGGGAAATTTCAGGAAGGAGTAGTGCCTCCTTTTTATGTTAGTCTAAATATCCATGAAAAAATCCTACATAATGCTATGCATGATTCAGGAGATTCACACAATCTCATGCCCAAAGTGATCATGGAAAAAATAGGCCTATAGATAACCAGAACTTATAATGATTTATATTCTTTTGACTCTAGCAGAGTGAAGTGTTTGGGCCTGATTAAAGATCTCTATGTGAATTTGACCCAAATCCCAGCCAAGTGCATGGTAATGGATGTAGTAGTGGCTGATGTACCTCCTAAATATGGCATGTTTCTATCAAGATCATGGGGTGCCAAGCTACAAGGTACAATGCAAATGGACATGACATATGCCACAATCCCTGTTTTCAGCCATCTTAAAATATTATATAGGGAAGCACACATGAAATTCATGGTGATCAGCCCACAGAAACCAGAGAATTCCCCTCTTTACTCTGTCCATACAGATCTAGACTCTTTTATCCTTTATAATGATGAGTTTATAGAAGAGCAAGAGCTAGAGAATAGAAACTTAAACAACAGAGTAGAGGCCACAAATCTTAACATAATGGCAGCTCTAAACACAGAGGAAAACAAAGGAGAAACATCTAAACAATCTGCAGAATTAGAAAATCAGAACCAAGACTGCAGAGAGAAATTTTCCCATCAGCCTGCTAACCTGAAGAAACAAGAAGACATTAAGGGTGAAATTGATAACAAATCTGCAAACAACCCTTTATGGAGCATGAATTTTGATGGGTCTTGTACTAGAAGGAATGCAGGAGCTAGGGTATGGTTGCATAATACTGAAAACAATTATCTTGAGAGTCATTCCTTCAAGATAGATTTCAAATCCACAAAAAATATAGCAGAGTATGAAGCTATCCTCTTAGGACGACATCTATTAAAAAAACTAGGAGCTAAGAGGATAGTTGTCCATGGAGACTCAGAACTAGTCATCAAACAGGTAAATGGAGAGTACACTGATAAAAATCCTAGATTAAGAGAATATAGGAATGATGCCATGGATCTTTTGAAAACATTTGTAGAATATGACCTTGTGTTTGTCCCTAGAAGTCAAAAGCTACTTGCAAATGGATTGGCCTGTGCTGCTAGTTCATATCAAAAACCACTTAGTGAAAAACAGATCATTGTCCAAACAAAATATAGACCAACAGAACTAGATAATGAAAAATATTGGCAAGTCTTTGAGGGTGACAAACATATAGAGGATTTCTTGCTTTGCAAGAATGAGTTTGAATTACCTGATTCACACTCTAAGTCTGATGAAAAATGTTTGGATAAAGAGCCCCCTGATGAAGAAAAACCATCCCCTAGTACAGAAATAAACTTGTTGACCAAAGAATTTGATAAACAAACAGAAGAATACATGAAAATAGATTAAGAAGACATAGAGGTGTTGCAATCCAAAGAAAAAAGCATACCAAGAGGACTAGCACCCCTAGAGGACCTCTTTGATTTCAATGATGTGGCAAGAAGCCCACTATAGAACCCACTGAATCAGATGTCGAAGAATGCAATATAGGCAGCAAAGACAAGCCTAAAATGATCAAACTATCTAAAAATTTTCCAGCCCATGTCAGACAGAAATACATTGATTTATTTAAAGAGTTTGCTGATGTTTTTGCTTGGAGTTATGAATACTTGAAAGCCTATGACGTACATATTATACAGCATAAGATTCCATGAAGAAAACCAAAAACATTTTAGGAAAAAACTGCGCAGAATTAACCCTGTACAGTTACCCCTGGTAGAAAAGGAAAAAAAAAATGTATGAGGTCGGAATCATAGTCCCTGTGAGGTTTTCAAATTGGGTATCTAACCTTGTGGCTATAAGGAAAAAGACATGAGAAATTAGGTTGTGCATTGATTTTAGAAACTTAAACAAAGCCTCCTTAAAAGACAATTACCCCTTGCCCAAAATGGAACACATCCTACAAAGGGTAGTTGGTTCTAGGAGAATTTCTTTGTTAGATGGCTTTTCAGGGTATAACCAGGTCCTAGTACTCCCAGAAGATCAACTTAAAACATCCTTCACCACTACTTGGGGCATTTTATTGTATGTGAAAATGCCTTTTGGATTAATGAATGTTGGGGCCACCTTCCAAAGAGCCATGGACATTGCATTCTCATAGGAAATAGGCCACTTCATTGTAATTTACCTTGATGACATAATAGTGTATTCCAAAACTGCTGAAGAGCACCTTAAAAATCTGAGAAAAGTCTTTGAGAAATGCAGAAGGTATGGGATATCTTTAAATCCAAAAAATATTGTGTTTGGTCTCCAAGAAGATAAACTTCTTGGTCATATTATATTTGAAAAAGTGATTAAAATAGACCCAAAAAGAGTTGAGGGAATATTGCAGATTAACCACCCAAGGAATATCAAGGAATTGCAGTCCTTTATTTGGAAGATTAATTTCCTTAGGAGATTTATACCCAACCTAGCAGAACTCCTTAGAAACATGACAAATATGCTCAAGAAAGAGGTAGGAGTTAAATGGACTCCAGAAACCAAAAAGTCCTTTGAATTGGTAAAACATGCACTCACCCGAGCACCACTCCTAATCAGCCCTGATTTATCTAAAGACTTCCTCATATTCTCTTTTGCATTAGAACATACTGTGGTTGTTGTCCTATTGCAGAAAAATTCAGAGGGACAAGAGCAGCCAATTGCATTTTTTAGCAAAGCATTGAGAGATGCACCTCTGAAATATAACATCATGGAAAAACATGCTTATGCTTTGGTAAAGGCCCTAAAGGATTTCAGAGTGTATATCTTATATTCCCATATTATTGTCTTTGTGCCTAACATAGTGGTGAAAGACATTTTGTCACAATATCCAGATGGCAAGAGAGGCAAGTGGATTGTTGTGATACTAGAGTATGATTTGGAGATCAAGCCCACTAAACTCATCAAGGTTCAAGGCTTAGCAGAATTAATGGGTGAATCTAACTTACAAGCCCTTGAAATTAATATGATAGATGCTTTGGATGAACAGGAAGGATTACCAGCTCCCATTGTAGAAGAACAGTTCCAATACTCACCTTGGTATGCTGATATCTTGTATGTTCTTGTAAATATTAATGCCCCTCCAGATTTATCAAAGACAAAGGAAACGTTTTTAAAGTTGAAAGCTAGAATTTATTGCATTTTAAATGAATGTTCATATTGGAAAAATGCAAATGGTTTATTTCTTAAATTTTTGCTGAAGTTGATGCAGAGAGAATCAAGCATGAATTCCATGAAGGAGAGTGTGGAGGCCATCTCTACTAGAAAACCACTGCCAATAAAACCCTTAGAGCTAGCTATTACTGGTGCACCCTTTTCCAAGATGTCCACAAGATGATAGTTTCTTGCCAAAAATGCCAAATCTTTGAGGGAAAAAGAAAACTCCTTCCTTTACCTTTACAACCAATCACTATTGAAGCTCCTTTTCAACAGTGGGGCCTAGAATTCGTAGGGGAAATCCATCCTGCTTCATCTTCCCAACATAGATGGATACTCATAGCCAATGACTATTTCACCAAATGGATAGAGGCCATCCCTTCTAGGAATGCCACAGACTCAGTCATCATAAAATTCCTTGAAGACCATATCCTATATAGATTTGGCTGCCCTAGGAAGATTATCACTGACAATGCTGCTGCATTTGGTTCCAAAAAGATGATTGATTTTTGCCACAGGTATCAGATTGCACTTGGTCATTCTACTGCTTATTATCCTTAGGGTAGTGGGCTAGCTGAATCATCAAATAAGAGTTTGGTGACCATCATCAAGAAGCTGCTGGAAGAAAATAAAAAATCATGGCATAATAAGTTAGTGCATGCTTTATGGGCAGGTAGGTTGACAACAAAGAAATCCATTGGATTGTCTCCTTATCAGCTTGTTTATGGAGTATATGCAGTGTTCCCTACCAGTTTTGGAGTACCAGTGATAAAATTGGTCCAAGAAATACAGTCAGAAGAAGACAACATGGTAAGGAGGATCAATTAGACCATACATCTTCAGCAGTCAAGAAAAGAAGTCTACAACAGAGCTCAAAAAGTGCAAGAGAACATCAAAAAGTTGTTTGATAAGAGAACAAAGGCCTGTGATTTCGAGATTGGGGACAAGGTACTAAAATGGGACTCTAGATGGGAAGATAAGGGTAAGCATGGCAAGTTTGACAATTTATGGCAAGGCCCCTATATCATACAATCTACCGTTGGTCCCAATGCATTTTTTCTGCAAGAATTAGATGGTACAGATCTGTTTGGGGTCCTGTCAATGGCAGGATGCTCAAGCATTACTACTGTTGAAGTTCATATTAAAAATTTTCACTTCCATTGTAAATACCATTGCTTTGTTTTTTTTGGAAAAAAGAAAAAAAAAAACAAGAAGAAATGTTCAGAAAAGATCAAATCTTGAACCTATGAAGTACTAAAAGACTGGCTCAAATCAGATTAAACCTGAGCCAGAGAAAGGGAAAGGATGGTTCTAACATGCTCAAAACTTGAACCAATAAAGGAAAGAAGAAAGCAACTCTAACAGGGTCAAAATCAGGAGCTGAAATGAAGAAAGGTGACTCTAATAAGCTCAAAACCCGAGTCACAAGGAAAAAGAAGGATGCTTTAAAGTTTCAAAATTGCAAACCTTCACAATTTTGGTTTAAATTTCCTACAAAATTTCAGTTCATGGGCAGTCTGTATTTATGCCATGGACCCACAGCAAACCAGACAGTTTAATCGTGGTTTGGATGTGTTTCAATTTCTATTTTAGAATGTAGAGAATGAAGTCTTCCAAACAGTTTAATCCTGGTAGATATTAGTTTAGGTAGAGAAATTTATGAGTCCAACTGTTTAATCTAGTCTCATGGAGAAATAAGGGTAGAATTATATTATTTTTCTTCTTTCAATAAAAAATAATGATGAAGAAGGTCTACAAGTCTAAATGCACCTTGAAGAAAAAATGTTAGGACCGTAGGATGGCTAGGTAGTGTTGGCAATATGATGCAGAGTGTTGTCCTTGATGGCAACCCACTTGATGAAGATAATGGAAATCTGCTTAATGAAGTTGTCCTTGATGGAAACCTACTTGATGAGTTGCCTATGATAAGCAACCTATGTGCTAAAGATGTAAGAATGATGTATCTACAGATCAGTTCAGATGTGACAGAGAAAACATTTCCAGTAAGTGCCAGAAAAATGATAAATATAATATGTCATAATGTATACGCTACTTTTGTGAAGGAAACCCGCGTATATACTGTAATTTTGTGAAGGGAACCCGCACATACATTCAGGGTTAGCATATACGCAGTTTTTATGAGGCAAAGTTGCGTATACACGCGAATACGCACGCTCAAAGTCGCATATGCCTTTTGCGCTCTAAAAACTATGATACCTAAGGGCATTACCATGGTATTGACCCATTGTGTTGAGCGTTGGATTATCTATTTGATCCCGTCCAGGAATACCATCGGAAGTTGTGTGGTTTTGGCTCATGTTATTGATAAAGGCCAAATCTATTTAAGGAGAAGAAAACCATAGTGCAAGGGTGTGCATGAGTAAGGGTTGTGAATGAATAAATCTCTCTAAGGAATATCTACATGGATCAACTCTGTTCTTGATTGATAGATCTGAAGCTATGATGCACCTATGAAGAAAATGATGAAGAGGGATCTCTAGATCTGAAATGTATATGTATTTTCTAGATATGATTATGGATTTTTTAGATTTGAGATGAGGCGAAATACTTTCTGAAGTAAGGGATGAAATCTGAGTTGTTTACCTGATCTGAAGAGCTGCACAGTCCTAAAAATTTACAGATGTATATGCAGTTTCGCTTCAGCAAAAGCGCATGTATACGCAGGTATACTTAACGAAAAGCATGTATGGGCAGAAAGGATTTTCTGAAGAATGCACTAAAGTATACGCGGGTTGGTCTATATGAAAGCGCGTACATACGCAGGTTCAGTGAAGTAAAAGCGCGTATGGAATCTATGGTTTTACTAAAGTATGTGGTATGAAATATCTGATCTGTTCTGTTGTTTTACTGCTATCTGTCAATGATGTATTCATACAAAACTAGGTTGTTTGAATGATGAATATGCTGCTGATTATGTTAATGAATATCAAGTTGTTGGTTCATTGGTTGATGATTCAATGAATGAATTGATGGGGTTATAAGTTTCATTTTGATGAATGTTGAGCTTAAATGTGTGGAGTGGGTCCAGTCTGAAAATCTGATGAAAAGTGGCCTACAAGATATGATGTATGGAAGTTGTTGGATCCAGTATGAAAATTGATGAAACGTGGTCCGCAGAGGTGTTGAAGGTCGAAGCCTTCAGTGAGGGGGTTGTAGCTCCCTTCCAGTGGTAGCTGGTAAACGAGAGCAGGGGGTTGTAGCTCCCTTCCAGGAGAAGCTGGTGAACGCGAGCAGGGGGTTGTAGCTCCCTTCCAGGAGAGGCTAGTAAATGAGAGAAGGTTGTAGCCTTCTACAGGTGGGTGCCTGCGTGATGGTATGAGTCTGCGCTAGTACATGGTTGTAAGATGTTTTCTCTATAATAAAATATTGAAGGCTGAGACAACGGCAGCGGTGGTTTTCTCCCAACTTGGGTTTCCACCTATAATCTTGGTGTTCATGTGTGTTGCTTATGTGTGATGGTTTATTCTGTTATTACTGCTCATGCTTACTATTTATTGAACATCTAATGAATGAATGATGGAATGATATAAGTGAATAATTATCTGCATAATAAGATTGCTGGACATACGCATGTTTTATTAAGTATATCCGCGTGTATACACGAGTTGGCTACATTTTAAGTCGCGTATGTATTTTGAAGTAAGAAAAAGTAAAAAGTTTTGAGTATGCCCTAAATACTGATTCACCCCCCCCCCTCTCAGTATTTTTCGCAACAATTGGTATCAGAGCCGGTCCTTCTGCAGAAGCTTGATCCCTTGAAGGAGATCCGTCGAAATGGGAAGTCATGAAGGGTTAATGTCTATAAGGCCACCTCTATTCAATGGAAATAGTCTGTTATTATGGAAGATACGAACAAAAGCATATCTGCAAAGTCTTGGTGCAGAAGTATGGGCAATCGTGGAAGGAGGTTATCAGTATCCGGCAAGTATTCCTACTGATGCAGCAGAAAGTAAGAAATATGAAATCAATGCCAAAGCCATCAATGTCCTATTAGGAAGCCTGTCTGAACCAGAATTTGCTAAAGTGATGCAGCTAATTTCAGCAAAAGAAATATGGGACAAAATCATTCTGAGCTATGAAGGAGATACAAAGGTAAAAAGTGCAAAACTCCAAACTCTCAGAATTGAATATGAAAATTTAAGGATGCATAGTGATGAGAGTATTGCTAGTTTCTTTTTACGTCTAGATGATATTGTAAATCGTATGAGAAGTTTGGGTGAAACCATAACCGATACTACTCTGGTGGAAAAAGTCTTAAGATCTTTAACTTCAAAATTTGAGTCAAAAGTATCGGCTATTGAAGAAAGGCAAGATCTGCAAACTCTTACTATTGTTCAACTACATGGTATTCTGACTGCTTATGAAATGAGACAAGGAGGTCCCTCTCAAATCAAAGAAGCTGCCTTTAAGGCGTGTGCAAAAGGAAAAGAAAAGGAAGTTGTCAAGGAATCAAGTTATATATCAAAAGAAGAAGAAGCAAATTTTGTGAGAAGACTCCAACCAGGTACTGGAAGATTCAGAGGTAAGCTTCCCTTCAAATGTTTTGATTGTGGAAGAGTGGGTCATTATGCTGCTAAATGTCCTTATAAACAATTTGAAAAGGGAAATATTTATTATGCAAATGAAGATAATAATGAAATTTCAAGTGAAGATGAAGAAGATTCTGACCAAGATCTGCTAGTGCTCATGGCAAAGAAGCAAAATAAGAAGGCTACTCAAGAAAAGAAGATATCTCAGAAAACATGTGTAGCAGAAAATGAACAAGAGGAAACAGGTATTGATTGTTGTTCTTGTAATCCACTCACTTGTGCATGCAATGATGAAGATAGTGAAAGTAACAGTATAAGTCTAGAAGCAAATCTCAAGATCAATGATGAAAGTAATTTTTGGGATCAATTTAAAAAGAGGGAATCTATCCTCAAGGATGTGATCTCTAGATTGAATGAACAAATAGAAACAATGAAGGGACAGATAGAAATGTATCAAAGACTGCAGGACAAAGTAACCAATCACAGTGAAGGACTTGAAGCAGAAATCATCTCTCTGAAAGCAGACCTTGAAGCATCAAATAAGAAGAATGAAGAACTTCTACAATCATTTGAAAAGGAGGGAAGTGAAGCAGAAATCATCTCGCTCAAAACAGATCTGGAAAAATCAAATAATAAGAATGAATAACTTTTACAAATCTTTGAAGAGAAAGAAAATGGGTTGAAAGAAGAAATCTTAAATTTGAATGATCAAGTAAAAGAAGGAAAAAGGGTTGAAGAAAGCATGATGAAGCAATGCCAAAAATTGGAGGTTGAGGTAAACATTCTCAAAGGTAAATTAGAAGAAAAGGATAAACTCTTGAGGTTTCAATATAGTACTAAGATTCTAGACAATATTCTTAGTAGTCAAAGGTCTCCTTGTGTTAAACTTGGTCTTGGTTTTCATGAAACTGTTAAAGGAGAATCTAGTTCACAAGGAAGTGCTAAAGATTCAAAGGATATCAATGCAAAGCCTGAAGTGTTGAAAGAAGCAAAAGGTCAACCGACAATCATGAACTCTCAAAAGAAATCATTCCCTCCTTTGATAAATAATGTTGAATGCTTTAAATGTAATAATTATGGGCATGTTGCAGCAAATTGCAGAAGCAGATTATTTCAGTCACAAACAAACAGATTCTATACAGAAAGGTACTCTGGGTTCTTTAAGGGATATTGTTTTTCATGCAACAAGTATGGTCATAAAGCAGCTGATTGCAATAGAATAAAGTATAGAAAAACACATTATGATCCATATGCTTACTTTTCTGGTCATGCAAGATGTTATGCCTGTAACAAGTATGGACATGTAGAAAAAGAATGCAGGATGAACAGATCTGAAAAATTGAACAATTTCTAGCACACAATAAGAAACTTCAAGAAAAGTTGGAAAAGGAAGGAAGACCGGTCAGAAACGTAGGGAATATTGACCCTACTGTAGTCATCCGCTTCTAAAGCTTATTTCTCATAATGACTGCATGAATGATGTGAGATACATTCTAGAGATTAGTAATGTATCATCACAGGGGGAGCAATGTATGATGATTCTCATTATTCTGGTTATATTTATTTCTGACAGAGCATCTGATGTGAAGAAGATAGGTACAGGTGGTACAACTTCAGGGGGAGATCAAGGAATGTGAATCTTTCAATGTTTCACTTACCATACGCGGGTTTAGTGAACTAAATCCGTGTATACACACGAGTTACAATGGAGACAGTCGCGTATGCACTTGTGACAAGAAAATTTGTATGACAGCTGAAGATCAGGAGCACAGGTTCAGGGGGAGCATCAGTCTTACTATTAATGATTGTATTATTGGCACTGTATCTACTTATTATTCAGTTCTAAATGATGATGAAATGATACATGGTTTCTTATGATGAGAATATGAATGAGCCCTGTTTGCTTTTGGCTGAAGAGTATTCCTTGCTTTCACACATGGATGAGATAGAAGTCTTATGATTCAGAGATAAGGACAGATCATGTAGAGATTGTTGCTGATGACTTGCTGTTGAAAGTGCTCAGGATGCACAAGCTAAGGAGGAGCCTTGGTCATATGGAAAAGATGCTTGGATGTACATTTTTCAGGGGGAGCATTAGACTTGCTGAGTATAATGCATTGTTGGCATTATGATGGTTATGAAACATGATCTCTTTTGAGGTCTTCTTGGTAGTGGTCATAAAAGGTCATATTTGTAATTTGATGAAAAGGTCATGATGAGATCTATGATGTAAAATTGTCATATTCAGTCATGTAAGGACTTGTTCATTTTGTAAACCCACTTGGTTGGGTAGTTGAGTCAAAATGTGTAAACCCACTTGGTTGGGAAGTTGAGTCAAAATGTGTAAACCCACTTGGTTGGGTACTTGAGTCTCTTATGTAAATCCACTTGGTTGGATCATTGATGTAAGTATGAGTCCTTGGTGATAGGAAAGCTCATAGAGTCATGTACTTCATTGAAAAATATGTTTGAACATTCAGCATGAACTCAGGGGGGAGCATGGTAACTTCAGTGCACATCAGATCTACAGCGCTCTTCTTTCTACATGAGCAGAAAAACCTTGTGTTGGTTTTTGATCCGCCCTTTGCCCTTGATGTCAAAGGGGGAGAGTGACATGGTGTTTGAATAGGGGGAGAATATCATTATGCTTAATGTATCTATCTGTTGTGATCAAACACCATCGTGGTTGCCATAAAGTCCAAAGGGGGAGATTGTTGGCAATATGATGCAGAGTGTTGTCGTTGATGGCAACCCACTTGATGAAGATAAAGGAAATCTGCTTAATGAAGTTGTCCTTGATGGAAACCTACTTGATGAGTTGCCTATGATAAGCAACCTATGTGCTAAAGATGTAAGAATTATGTATCTACAGATCAGTTCAGATGTGACAGAGAAAACATTTCCAGTAAGTGCCAGAAAAATGATAAATATAATATGTCACAATGTATACGCTACTTTAGTGAAGGCAACCTGCGTATATACTCTACTTTTGGTGAAGGGAACCCGCGTATACATTCAAGGTTAGCATATACGCAGTTTTTATGAGGAAAAGTTGCATATACACGCGGATACGCACACTCAAAGTCGTGTATGCCTTTTGCGCTCTAAAAACTATGATACCTAGGGGCATTACCATGGTATTGACCCATTGTATTGAGTGTTGGATTATCTATTTGATCCCGTCCAGGAATACCATCGGAAGTTGTGTGGTTTTGGCTCATGGTATTGATAAAGACCAAATCTATTTAAGGAGAATAAAACCATAGTGCAAGGGTGTGCATGAGTAAGGGTTGTGAATGAATAAATCTCTCTAAGGAATATCTGCATGGATGAACTCTGTTCTTGATTGATAGATCTGAATCTATGATGCACCTATGAAGAAAATGATGAAGATGGATCTCTAGATCTGAAATGTATATGTATTTTCTAGATCTGATTATGGATTTTTTAGATCTGAGATGAGGCGAAATACTTTCTGAAGTAAGGGATGAAATCTGAGTTGTTTATCTGATCTGAAGAGCTGCAAAGTCCTGAAAAGTTACAGATGTATATGCAGGTTCGCTTCAGCAAAAGCGTGTGTATACGCAGGTCTTCTTAACGAAAAGCACGTATGGGCAGAAAGAATTTTCTGAAGAATGCACTGAAGTATACGCGGGTTGGTCTATATGAAAACGTGTACATATGCAGGTTCAGTGAAGTAAAAGCGCGTATGGAATCTAGGGTTTTACTGAAGTATGTGGTATGAAATATCTGATCTATTATGTTGTTTTACTGCTATCTGTCAATGATGTATTCATACAAAACTGGGTTGTTTGAATGATGAATATGCTGATGATTATGTTAATGAAGATCAAGTTGTTGGTTGATTGGTTGATGATTCAATGAATGAATTTATGGGGTTATAAGTTTCATTTTGATGAATGTTGAGCTTAAATGTGTGGAGTGGGTCTAGTCTAAAAATCTGATGAAAAGTGGCCTACAAGATATGATGTATGGAAGCTGTTGGATCCAGTATGAAAATTGATGAAACGTGGTTCACAGAGGTGCTGAAGGTCGAAGCCTTCAGTGAGAGGGTTGTAGCTCCTTTCCAGTGGTAGCTGGTAAACGAGAGCAAGCAGCCTTCCCAGAGAGATGCCCATCCCGAGAGTTAGGGTCAGAGCCCTCCCGTGAGGTCGGTAAACGAGAGGGTTGTTGTGTCAGGGTGCTCGCGTGCTAGTAACAAAGGAGTCCGCGCGCACATATGTTGTAAGATGTTTTCTCTATAATAAAATATTGAAGGCTGAGCAACTGCAGCGGTGGTTTTCTCCCAACTTGGGTTTCCACCTAAAAATCCTGGTGTTCATGTGTGATGCTTTGTGTGATGGCTTATTCTGTTCTTACTGCACATGTTTACCGTTTATTGAACATCTGATGAATGAATGATGGAATGATATAAGTGAAGAATTATCTGCATAATAAGATTGCTGGACATACGCGTGTTTTATTAAGTATATCCGCGTGTATATGCAAGTTTGCTACATGAAAGTCGCGTATGTATTTTGAAGTAAGAAAAAGTAAAATGTTTTGAGTATGCTCCAACATCTATCTACCCCCCCCCCCCCCCCCCTCTCTTAGTGTTTTTCCCAACAGGTAGATTGTTTGGGGAATATTGTTGCTGATATAATGTTTTCACTTGTGTAGCAGCTAATAAAAAAGAAAAGAAATATGGTGAATTACTAGGCATCTGGCCTACTTCCAAAGATTATTTTTGAGATTCTTGACACCTTCAAGAAGATGCCATCCCCATGTGGAGCCACTGTTAGCCACCTATAAAATTTTGGCATAGCAAACAGGTGGCTAAGTATGTTTCTAAGTCTTCAAGAGAAACATTTCCCTTGGAAATCTATCATTCTGAAGCCTTCATGTGTCTTCTTTCCTTTAAAGAAATCCTCACTGATGTTTCCATTGAAAATCCCTGTTGTTTTCTAAAAGAGACTGCTTTAAAAATGCCTCCATTTTCTCCATTTCATTCCCAGAAAATCCCCATTTTTAATTCATATTCCCTCCACAAAACCCCTCTGTAATCCTTCATTTTTACCTCTAAACCATCCTAAATCACTTTTAAACCATGTATTTCCCTCTATTTGGTTTAAAAAATCATCGCTTTCATCTTCCAGAACCCCTCATTTGGCTTGAAAATCCCTGTTTTTTGGCCTAAAACACCCTTTTTAAACTATGAAAGAGTTAAGGCCCTGTGGGATTATAACAATAGCCCCCTTCCTCATATAATCCCAGCCCCAAAATAGGGTGCTTAAAGGCCGAAAAATCCCCAAAATCCCTTTAAAAGGCCTAAAAATAATCTCTTCGCTCATTTTAAAGAATTAAGCCCCAAGGGCTTATTCACTTTAGCCCTCCCTCCATGCGACCTAGGCTCTGAAGCCAAGCGCTAAAAAGCTAAGAAACCCCCAATTAAAACCCTTTTCCCTTTGATTTTTCATTTCCCCACCATTTTGAGTTGAGTGGATATAGACCGTCGATCTGCACCAGATCCATGGCCGTCAAGAAAGCCGGACCCCGTTCACCTTTCTATTCCCCAACATAGAGTTTTGAAACGAATCTGGACCGTTGAATCCATAAGAACCGATGGCCCAGATTTTGTCACATTCCACCCATCCATCTAACCCTTCTCTCCCTCTTGAAACACTCTCGCTCTATCCTTCAATCTTGATCGTCCATTCTAGCAATCCGATGGTTGAGAAAAAACTCGATGGCCCACCTTCTGCCTGCGCATCTCACTAGCTATCACATCCATTCCGCATCGTTCAATTAGCGCACCTTCATCCGACAGCCACCGATGCGTTTCACATAATTTTTGCGCTAGAACTTTAACGTTTCAAAAAGACACGAAATGGGTGGTTTTGTATTTCCACGTGTCAAGCACTGAGTGGAATCACGTTCTTTTTTGGAAAACCATATACCACCCTAGAGCCCGTGCGAAAACCATTCCAATTTTCTACCTTGCCACCCTCTACAACATCATGTTATTTTTAATCACAACCATAGATCATCCAAATCTAATGGCGCAAGTTGTATCGGGATATCTTTTCATTGCTTCCCACCTGTTCCCCCAATGACTCCATCTGCAGATCTCCACTGTCGATTATTCTGATCGAACGGCTCTCATTTAACCTCGCCTCCCATCCATTGTTCATTCACCCGACCTCCCGACGATTCCATTGAACGATCTCCACCGTCCATGGTCCTAATCTAAGGGCTCAGATATAACCTCGCCTCCATCCCTTTTTCATTCATCTAATCCTCCAAGAGACTTCATCGATGAATATACACCTTAGATCACCGTGGATCATTCTAATCTAACGATACATCACCCATGATGCACTCAACCTCCATCAAACCTATTTTTCATCGTTCCGCCATGATTTTCATCCATTTTCTCGCTGCATCCACCGATTTTCCATCGTTTCTCCTACATTTTCACAAGCCTCTGAAGCAACCTACCTCACCCCCTCAGATTTTTTATAACGTGTTTATCGTGTTTTGCAGGGTTTACATGCGGTGAATTCATTCTGTATTCACAGTCATGGTGAAGGACCATCACAAAGCGGAAATAGCAGAAAAAGAAGTCTCTGAGAAGGTTTAAGGGCATATTTCATCAAAGATCAAGGCTGTTAACCTTGGTTCAAACCCTCCAGTGCCCCTAAAACCTGTATGTTCACGAAGACATAAGGGATTAAAGCCAAATGTTGAAGACTTAATGCTTATGATCCAGTGTTTAAAGGATAAAGACACAGATGAAGACCATAAGAATGATCAAGAAGACTTAATGAAGCCTAAAGCACATAAACAAGTTATATCAGTGCTTTCATATCAGCAGAATGTTCTTTTTCCTAAAAGGACAGGTTCCCATAGCATTCTCCATTCCTCATCAAGCCCATAATAGTTATTATTTTGACAAGAAGTCCTAAAAACTGTCAGTGCATTAGTTACAAAGCATGGAAGACCTGAAAGGAAAATATTCATCTTTTCTTGTCTCAGAGTACAAAAAAAGTACCAACAGTTAGAGAGTACTTCAAGAACATACCTTGGAGTTATTATCAACCTGTCGAAGACCCCTGATTCATCCAAAGGATACTGAAATTTAATACAGAGATGTTAAAACAGAATGGGCTTCATAGACTCCTCTTCCTTTGTTTTAATGCATCATTTAAGTTCTATCTGCTACTACTATCAATTTTTCTTCTATAATAACTCCTGAGAAATACATTGTAAACATTGGTTGGATGGATATTGTAAAAATATTAATTGTAAGTTGTTTTACTAAGTTAGAGTTCTGTGAGTAGTAGTTGTAAATAGGCTGGGAGATGATTTCGGGTTGATATCAAGCCATTGGACAAGGATGTATGTGATTGGTTTTTCTCTTATAATATGACAATCATGTTCATTGGATCCTGATCTAAATCAGTGGTGATGTGTTCTATCTTTGTTATTGTTTTCCCTCTGTTATACATCATGTTTCATTTCTCTGATAAGAATCAGTAATTTTAGCTTAGGATATACTGCTGCAAGTACCCTAATGCTTCCTGCACTCTCTTATATTTATGTTTTCTTCTAATTGTGTATCTAAGAATAGGTTCAACATAATTTAACCAGTATAGAAATTGGTTTGTCCATGCTTGCTGATGTAGGAATTCAGAGTTTGTTTCTTAGATGTTCTTGTTTGGTTTCAGCTGGAAGAATTAGGAAACTGGGAGATTTAGAGTTAACCCTATCCCACTAGGTTCCTTTTCCAATAGTTAGCCTTTCCAAGATCCCTTTGAGTTGAATGCCAAAGCAGAGAAGGTTAAAATTCTTTCTATGATCTTAGACTTCACTCTGTGTTAAACTTAAATGTTTTCTATTGTCTGAAAGTAGTTAGGAGGACTGTTGGATTGTTGTTTTCAGAGTTAGCCTCATTAGGAGTTTAGATCATAGAGGTTAAGGCATGCCCTATCCCTAGATTTACTCCGAAGTGGTCACCTTGAAAGGTTTTCCTTGTCATTCTCATTCATTTCTTTATTTTTCATCCCATACTATCATCTTAAAAGATCCTCTGATATAGATGACTAGCCCATTGAAAGCCTTGGATATTTGATTTGCAAGTAAACCCTTTTATGATCCCATTTCCCAATGGTCTTGTGTTTTATTTTAATTATCTCCCCATTGCCAAAAATCCTTCTCTTCTCATTCCTTTACCTTACATTGAACCCTTCTTTCATGTTTCCCATCCAAACAAACAAATCAAAAACCTTTGTGCCCTATAAATAGCCTAATACCTTCAATTGTACTTCAAATATAAACATTTATTTGCATTTATAGAGAGATCCTTCTCTAGATCCAGGAGAGCTAGATCCTAAGATCCCAAAGTGGTTTGATGTTGTCTTGTCTTTTCGTCTTGCCAATATGGCCAAAACACAGGAACCACAATAGAACACTCTAAATTATGCTGTCATCTGGATTCAAAAACTGAATTTCCTCTTAATCTAGTGCAAAGAATAACCTTCCCTAAGGGTACCACATCATTAAAGATTCTTCAATTTTAGAAAGAGAGAACTCAAGGCATCGTGTTCAAATCATCTTAAAACCATTTTCCAAGAAAAAGGATGAGTCTTAGGGAAACAGAAGGATAACCCAGCAAATCAAAGTATGCAGTTAACTTTAATACCACAGACATGTCCCTGCTACCCGCAGGTGTCCATAACCTCGGTAGGGATGTATTTTGACCCATAGAAATGTCTGTGTCCCACTTACTAGGCATAGATTCAGAGTTATCTTATTTGAATTTTTAGATGAAGCCCACTATCCTAGCTTGGTAACCAGCTGGTGGCAGTGCTACTCATATGAAGTAACATGGAGGAATAGGCCAGTTCATGATGAGACCTCCTATCTTCCAACTTTTTGGCTGAAATCCATTAATCTGGTTTGGTGACCAGTAGTAGTAATGTCATGCATGTTAGGTCTCATGATCATGGTAGGTCGGCTCATCATGAAACCTCCTATCCTTGCCTAAATATTTGTAAGCTCTGATTATAATTAACCTTAAAGGTTACTTAATAAGCGGGGATACATATCTACTCCGTAAGAGTACAGGATGGCGTGAAAAGTTTTTAATGACTAATCATTGCTGGCTAATTCTTCTACCCTAAAGACTTGTTAAAGATATCCTAGAAAATGACTGAAATATTCTTTGAGTTAAGAATGCTAGTGTTCTCTTGAATAGCTCATTATGATCTTAACAAGAGTGGTCCACCATAGTGGGTTTTTCAATAGCACCTTTTAAGGGAAATTGAAAATAAATATCTGAGACGACAACTTATTAGAGTGATTAATCATGGTTACTTTTTCAAAATCATAAGGTATTAGAGTGAATTGTACTCAACAAGATTTGTCACAAATGTGTGTGTTAACAACTAATGTGGATCAAAATTAGTTTTAACAGGCATGCTTTAAAATTTGAAACCCTAATAGCATTATAACAACTTTATTCATTTATTCTCCTACCCTACTTTACCTTAAGAGGTGAAAGACTCCTTTTCAAGTATATGAGTCTTCCAATGAAGCCATATGCATAAAAAAATGTTGATTATACTCACGCTTAGTTTAAAAAAAAAGACTTCAAGACATACAAAAGCATGATAAACCAGTTTCTTCAATTGATATGGTACCAAGAGTTTCTGAATGCTGAGGAAATAAGACGTGTTGATGACTGCTCGAAACTAGGATTCAATGGAATCCACATATTTATGATTTTCCAACTGGTGCAAATCTTCCATAGTTTGATAGTCACTCTCCTGGAGGCACAAAGAATCTGCTGAAAGGAAAAAGATAAATCCCTCAAGTTCAGGTTCAAATATCTACGTTTTAAATTGAGAACAATGGTTGAGAGAGATTCTAGGGTTTTGAGTTTCAACAACATTTTCAGAACAAGTTCCAATGAAAGATTGCTCCTCTGGTGGTCTTTGAATTACATCTTCTCGGGGTGAATTTTCTACGGTAATGGGGGAAGTTTCCAGATTCATTCCCTTTTCCAACATGGAAGGTGTGACATTTTCTTCAATAGGGGAATCAACAGAAAAAATAGGTGGTTCAAATTGTTGTGCAACCTGATGGTTTAGATTAGGGTTTAGGATGTGGTTTGGACTTGGGTTTTGGTTAATTCTTGTACTAAGGTTCAGATTTGGATTGGGATAAGGCTTTGGACTAGGGTTAGGTCTAGGTTTTAAATTAGGATTAGGGTTAGGTCTAGGTTGTGGATTAGGGTTAGGTCTAAGGTATGGAATAGGGTATGGATTAGGGTTAGTTCTAGGGTGTGGATTAGGGTTAGATCTAGGGTATGAGCTAGAGTTAAGGTATGGATTAGGGTTTGGATTAGGACTAGGGTATAGATGAGGGTTAGGGTAAGGTTGCACATACGGCTGGGACCATGGATGAGGATAAATTAATGGTGTATTGGAAAGAAATTGTGGTTGTTTTCGGTGCTCATATGATTGAATTTGAATGGGATATTCCCCTAAAGAGAAGGATCAAAATTATTCTTGAGGCCATGGAGATATCTACCTTAAGGATGAAAGCCAAGGAGAGGGACACTATGGCCATGAAGTAGGGTATTCAATTGGAGGAGGATTAAAATCTTTCCATGGAACCGTAGGATTATAAACATGTTGAGGAACCTGCTCAGGAAAATAAGAATTATTACAAGTATCAAATGGTGTTGGGTTTTGAGTTATACCTGGCGGTTGATTCGATTGCTTACTTGATTCCCTGATTACCTTTCGTAATCGTGGCAGTGATGGGAAATGTTAGGTTGCATGACCATCCTCGCAAATTTTGCAAAATTTTAGACCGCTAAGTGGACACTTTCCAAGACAATGTTTCTTTCGACAGCTGGTGCAAATGATAAGCAATGGTTCTTCATCCTACTCTTGCTCCTACAAATCATCCAATTTTGAAATCAAAGATTTAATAATATTAAATTTATGTTCAAGCAAGATATTAAATTATGTACATGTCAATTCTTCATCGGATGACTTGTCTATCCCTGTAGTAGCATAAAAACTACTCATTGAATGATTCCTCAAAATAACACATTCTTGTCTTCAATAAGCGAACTGGTACATTCTGTCATCACATGGATTAGTACGCAAGGGTTCTTACAGTACCCCAAAAATGATATAACGTTTGAAGATTCGATTCTGAAGAGAAACAGATTTTAAAAGCTATTGTTGAAAACAATCTAACCACAATTGCATAAAAAATAAATTTTCATAAAAGGAAGGAACAACGTGTTGGGGAAAATGCGAAATAAAAGCAATATTTAAATTATTGATAGCAAAGAAATTTGGGAATTAAATGTCTAAAGCCTACTTCTATAGGAAGGGAAATAAAAGTTCAAGAGATGAGCAAGATGGCCAGACTTTGGAGCAACCCCACAATAGTGGATGCCTGGCTCTTCACTCATGTATTATCGTACACTCTCCGCCTTCTAACGTCCAACAATATCCTTGAAAATCTGTGAGAAAATTTTACCTGAGCCAAAATACAACTCCCCGGCAACGACGCCAAAATTTTGGGCGGTTTAATTGTCAGATTAAACCTCTCTGGGAGTCGTAAACATGAGTTGTACTGCGTATTGGCTCAAATTAATGGTCAGAGTATAAATATATTCCTTTGTAATGATAAACTAGGTACTGGAATGAAACACACATTTGCTGGCAAATAAACAATCTTGAAAAGGAGACCTACTTAACCAATTTCATTCACTGCAAACTCCATACTGCAATTGAACTATAAGGAAATTCAAGGCAATCCTCAATCATTCTCGCACTAGAATTCTACTTTTTAAATCTCCTATGATATCTTGAAAAAACTAATCTATTAACTCTTCTCACTAACCTAAAACTAACACTTGAAATTAATCTTGAAATAAGAAAAAATACACACACATTATCCTAATGATAACTCTCACATTAAAATACCTAAAAATACTCTTCAAAATAAATTCAAGATTCAAATTAACAAAGGAAAATTCTATCTATTGAAAGAAAACTACTCTGCTCCATGTAAAAATAACACTTAAAATATCCTATTAAAAATCGCGTTATAAATAATCTATGATAAACCTTCTATTTCAAGATTTTAATCTAGGTGAGACAAATTATTCAAAAAACAAACCTACTTCAAAATCGAATCATGTAACTCAATAACTAAAACTAAATCAGGCTGCATTTAAACTTGGTATCTCTACCTAATCAAATCCACACTCAAACTTGCTCTTATAAGGAAATGATTACACTACGAAAAAAAGGATCATTCTAACTAAAAATAAATCTATCAAATCTACACTCAAACTTGCTCTTATAAGGAAATGATTACACTACAGAAACAATAATGAAAATAATTAAAAAGAGATCTAAAACAAGACAAATTATAATTAAAAGAGATCTAATTATTGAGTGAAGTCATGCGTAAACAAATCAAATGTGCGTTTAAATCCTTCAAATATTCAAAGAAATTATGTAATGCAAACCAACTAATTCAAAGAATTAAATTATGTTAGATTTTGATCCAACTAAAAAAAAATCATTATATTCCTATATCTTAGATTCTCCAATTGTAAATATAAATAAATGCGATCCAAATCGATAAGAGAGCATGGCTCCGTGTTAAAATGTGATTCGGGTTATAAAACGAATCAGAGATCTTGAACATAGGAGAGAAATCCTTAAATTATATAATCTAGCTACCTCACTGTTTGATGAAGCTTATCTCTAGAGGTGGTGGGCCCTCCCACGCGTGGAGTAAGCCTACTTACTGCAGTAAAAAAACTAGATTCAAAACATCAAAGACAGAATTTGAAATAGATCATGGCAACAACGTTGCTTCTTACGACTTGTATATTTAAAACAGCATATGGAAATCGTTTTCTACAAATCACGGGCTAAATGATAATTCCACTTCGTTACATAGTAGTCGCTATCTCTATTACATTGCTCCTGTAAACTCGATGCCCATTCTACACCTGAGAAATTCGACGTTACATCTGAGAAAGTTGACTTTTACATCTGAGAAATTCGCTCTGTCTATTGATAGACTAACTTCATCTGCGCCCTACCTAATTGATGGACGAACCCCTCTAATTAAATCTGAGAAATTAAATTTATTAATTAGTGCACAATCCTCTGCTTTATAGTAGCAGAGCTGCTCTAATTAAGAATCTATTTTTACAGATAATACAAATTTAGGAGATTTGTTTCATACAAATTAAACAAAATCAAAACAATCAGATGTGACTCCCAATTTTGGTTTGAGCTAGTTGGACATGTCTTCTAAAAGAATGTTACCTCACGCATTGCTAGCAGAGGCATTACGCAACTGGATGGGGCATCACACAGTTGGAAAGCTCCAATTTGTCATCATCATCCTTTCCTCGATCTCAACATCTCAATCTTGTGTTGGCAAGAAGCAATTGAAAATCTGACTTGGTGGATACCCTTCTGTGGTCTCGTAGGGAATAAGACGCAAGAGATTCTTTGAGAAACTTCAAAAAGGCCAAAATGACCAAAGCTCATGGACAACAAATAAAGGCAGTGCATACGGCGGTACTATCACTGGCTACATCACCACAACCATGACACTGATGTGCCTTCATAAGAAAAGGCTGCTTACGACCACTCCTAGCTTTCCGACTCAATTCCTTCTTAGAAATTTTGTCAAAATGTTCTTAAGAGTCCAATGTCCTTCTAGATTTGCACTAAATAATTCTGAAACCCCTTAATTGAAAGATTGCATGCTGATATCAATCATTAAATCAAGGAATATATAACTTTTGTTTGAGGTTTCATGAATCTCAATACCACTGAATTGAAGGACTGCACGCCCACTAATTGTTGCACTTGGAAAATATTTTTCAACTTCACACACTGTGGAACGCATCATGTTAGACATATATGCCTGCTTAGGATCTCCTACATTTTCCAGCATACACCATTTTACATTCCTCGGGTGCTTCTTCCAGTCTTCCTGCATGGAGGAGGGATGGTGTTACTATATCAATTGCTTCCTTGAAAATTCGAACAAATCTGTCCATATCGTGAAAGCCTAAAACAGATAACTCTTTTACTTATTTTCGTCTGGTGGATGAATACATTTCTCCACAATTGTTGCTGTGTGCAATGGTGAAGGCTCATTCTGTAGGTAGGGGCCGTAGTTTGTGGCAACAAGATGAATTTTAATGTCATCCAACGTTCGTAACTAGCATAAATTATTGTAATCTGCCGTTTTCACAGACCCGATCGGTACCCTCATCCAATTGCTTCCAGGTATCTGCCATGGATATTGAATATGAGGGGCTTGAACCTGTACATGATTGCGCTTTGGATTAAAAAAAACCGCCTACCGTAGCAACAAGAACAATAATAGATCCACTGTTCGAACACCTTGAACGTTTGACCATGAATTTTTTTTGCCTCCCATGTTTCTATGGGAGAGCCTGGAAGAACAAAGAAGTTCCCAGTGTCAAGGGAAGAATAAATCATAGGCATGGTATAGTCATGAAAGATAACCACATCGCACAATGAAAGGTTTCCTTCCAATCATTTACGATATCTGTCAGCTGGCTCAAAGCATAATCCCTGAGGCGCAGTCCCAGTTCATTCTCATGAATGGCCCATATTAGAGGCACCGATTTAAAGGGTTCCTGTATGAGACTAGTAACCAATATTTTAGCTTCAAGAGTGTTTACAACCATACCATCAAAATTTAACCAATCAATTGAAAGTTATTTCTTTGAATAACTTCGTAGGATATGAATAGAAACTCCCAAATTCTCCTAGACAGTTCACATGGGTCCATATTCAAGTGAATAAAGCTCGAGGTCATATCTAAGACCCTGTAGGCCAGTTGCAACACTAAACAGCAATAGAAGTTGAGGGCTCCTTGAAAGATCAGAGCACACGAGTGAAAACTTATTCTCGTGTCATCATGAAAACCTATTATTAATGATATTATTACACAAAAACACTTATTCAAATTAATTAATAACAAAAAATTATAATTAATAACTATTGTCTCTAAATGCCTCTAATTAACAACATAATGGATAGATAATTATTAAAACACTAGGTACAAGCACAAAATTTATCTGATAAAAATCATAAAAACATGGACAAAAATGCAGCTCAACACTTACATAGCTACCTTAGACATACTATCCTCATGTTTAATCCTACAAGCCCAGATGAGGTATGTGTTCAAGCTACACATTTAGAAGCTAGAGGGAAAATACTTTTGAAGAGGGTAGAAAGAAACCTTTTAAGGGGAAAAATAAAGAGAAGACCTCAAAAGAAAAGGAAAAAAAAATGCATTTGTCAAGAAAGAGGGAGAGAAAGTGGTTTTTAAACATTGTTCAAGAGAAGGCCATGAAGAGAAAAATTGTTGGAAACTACATGCTGAAAAGAGACTCGAATTTAACAATATCAAAGGGAAGCATAAAACTGCAACTACAACTCAACATGACTTAGGAGAATATTCAGGTGACGAAACTAAAATTACAACCATGGGATTGAAGGAACATGAAGGGGAAATAAATTGAAACAAAACCGAGTACTAGTACTTCAAACTGTCACATAGAAGTTGCAAATGAAGAAGAGAGAATTGAATTGTTTCATGTGAGGGTCATATCCAAAGATACCAAGATTGATACACTGTTTGATAGTGGTTCACAAGCGAATTTAATCTCTAAATACTTGGTCAATAAACTTAATCTTGAGACCATTCCACATCCAAAACCATATTCACTTGGGTGGATTTGTAAGGATGAAAATTTACAGGTTTCAAAGAAGTGCATATTGTGCTTTGCAATAACTGCACATTTTATTGACACACTTGAATTAGATGTGGTTCTGCTTGATATTACGGGCGTTGTGTTGGGAAGTCCTTACTTGTATGATAGGAAACCTATATTCCATCGCCATGAGAACAAATACCCTTTATTCAAATATGGCGAGTAAATTTTTATAGCACATCGCAAGAAGACAAATATTACAATGGTAAATGTTGGACAGGTAAAAAGGCTAGTGAATTCAAGTAAGAATTTTTTTCTTCTAATAATTAAGCCTAAAGCTGATGTTAATCATGAATCATTTGAAGATTGTGATCCTAAGTTTAAATCAGATGTATATGATGTATTTGATGCACATCATGAGATGTTTCAAGAGCCAACACGTTTTCTCCTAAAAGGGAGATTCAACATGAGATTTAGTTTCAACAAGATTGTCCCCTTCCAAACATCGACATGTATTGCATGTCGATAATGGAGAATGATGAAATAAAAAGGAAAATTAAGGACATGTTGGACAAGGGACTCATAATTCCAAGAACTTCACCATGTGTTTCACCTATAGTCGCGATTCCGAAGAAATATGGGACTTGGCGCATGTGTGTCGACTTCAGATCTTCGAACAAGATAATGGTAAATAATCGATACCCACTCCCAAGAATAGATGATTTATTAGATCAGCTAAAAGAAGAAAATTATTTCACTAAGTTAGATTTACGAAGTGGATATCATCAAGTAAGAATTGCAGAAAGTGACATATGGAATACTGCATTCAAAACCAAAAAAGGACTCTTTGAGTGGTTGGTTATGCCGTTTGGTTTGTGTAATACACCGGCGACTTTCATGCATGTGATGGATAATGTTTTGCGTCCATTTCTTGATGACTTTGTGATTGTGTATTTAGATGATATACTCATTTTCAGAAAAACAAGAGAAGAAAATTTCTTGCATGTTAAAAGGGTACTTGATGTTTTGAAGAAAGAGCAATTATTTCTTAAGATGTCTAAGTGTGAATTTGGAAAGACTTCTCTAGTTTATTTGGGACTTGTAGGAGGAGGCACATTGAGAATTGATCCTTCTAAATTGGAAGCCATTGTGAATTGGCCCACTCCCAAATCAGTAACCGAGGTAAGAAGTTTCTTAGGCACAACTCAATATTGGAGAAATTTTATTGCTAAATTTTCTGCCATAGCAGCTCCTATGCATGCAGTGACAAGTGTGAAGAAACGCTTCCAATGGGGAGGCAAACAACAGCAAGCTTTTGAATATTTAAAAGACAAGATCATTTCAACTCCAGTCCTTGCATTACTGGATTTGAGACATCCATTTGAGATATAGACCGATGCTAGTGATTATGCCATGGACGCAATACTTTTGTAGCATGGTAAGCCTATCACTTTTCATTCTCAAACATTCAATGGTGTTGTAATCAATTATCCAACATGTGACAAAGAGCTATATGCATTGGTACAAAGCATCAAGGAGTGGAAACACTACTTGATGGGTAAAGAGATGATTATTCATACCGATCACCAACTGCTACAGTACTTGCAGTCGCAAACAAAATTGCAACATTCATGACATTTTAGGTGGATGGGGTTTCTTCAAAAATTTCACTTCGTTATAAGGTACAAGAAAGGTATTTTCAATAAATTTGTTGATATGCTTTCAAGACCAATTATAAGTGCTTCTACTTTGCTTAAAAATTATTATATTGTACATGAGAGTTACATAGAACAGTACTCATCTGATTCTAATTTTAAAGATGTGTATGCTAGTTTGAGTGAAGGGACTCAAGTTGAGGAAAATTATTATCACATGCATAAAAATTTGATGTTTCATTTGGGCAAGCTATTTATACCACAAGGAGAGAAAATTAGTGTGATGAGAGAGGCTCATTCATCTCTTATTGATGGTCACTTTTGGGTAAGCAAAACAGTGGTGCATCTATAGAGGTATTGTTATTGGCCTCGCATGATAGATAGTGTGTCACGTTTTATAAGAGGATGTTATATGTGTGCTACAATCAAGCCTAGCAATAGGATTCTTGGATTGTACACGCCACTACCAATACCATCAAGGCCATGGGAGAGTGTCTCCATGGAATTTGTTGTGGGTCTACCTATATCAGGAAAACAACATGATTATCTTTATGTAGTTGTGGATAGATTTAGTAAAATGTGTATACTTATAACATGTATGAAAACCATTACTACTGAACAAACTGCTGAAATTTATTTTCAACATGTATGGTTTCATTTTGGTTTGCCAACTTATATTGTTAGTGACAGGGATTCCAGGTTCATTGGGAATTTCTGGTCCAATCTTTGGAAGATGATGGATACAAAGTTGAAAAAGAGTACTTCTTTTCATCCGCAAACTGATGGCCAAACCAAAGTGGTGAACATGACCATTGTGAATTTATTGAGAGGATATTGCAGTAAGCATCCCAAGTTTTGGGATGAACAACTGCATTACATTCAACACACTTACAACTGGACCAAGCACTCTTCTAAAAATACTTCACCTTTTGAAGCCTGCTTTGGGTATTTTCTGAAATCGCCATTAGAATTCATCTTTGAGAAGGATGTTGGAATTGATGGGCATAGTGATATTGACAAAGCTCGAAATTTCATTGAGAAAATTAAGATTATTCATCAAAAAGTTCAAGAACAACTTGAGAAGAGTCAAAGCAGGTATAGGGAGAGGCATGAAAAACATAGAGTTGATCACAAGTTTCAAGAAGGAGATGAAGTATGGTTGCACATAAGAAAAGAAAGGATTCAAGGAGAAGGTAAAAAGCTCAAGCCTATTTGTTATGGTCCATTCAATATTATTAAACAAGTTGGTAATAATTCATTTCAACTTAACTTTCCTTCATATATGAAAATGTATTCTGTTGTCAATGTGGAGAATTTACATTTGTATGAGCCTCCGTTGATTGATGATCAAGGGAGTGACATTCAACTTCCATCAATAGAAGATTTCTCGCCAAAATTTCTGGACGAGCTCAAGGAGGATGCCATCCTTGATAGGAGGACATGCACTTCTAAAAGAGGAAGTGTTGATTATCTTCATATTGGGCTCAAGGGCAGCAAACCAAGTAAGGCAAGATGGATGGAAGTGGAAAAGGTGACGGAGTTGTTCCCTCATCTTCTGAACAGATGATTAGCGTCTTTTGGGGTCCAAAAGCTTCCCAATGGGGACGTGTGATAAGGAGATCAAGTCGTATTCTCAAAAATGAAAGTGCTCGAAACAGGTCCGAACCTGAGTGACTGGAAAGGTCTTGTCATTGCGATTCCGATGCCATGAATGATTTGAAAAATCGATGTCATATGAGGAATATATCGTGTTCTATTCATTTTCCTGAAGAGAAAAATTTTGGTGACTGGATGCCCAGTCAGCATGCAGGTACAATTAGCAAGAACATAGTTGGAATATTCCATTTTTCTCCACAACTTATAGGAGAAGTCGCCACATGGCATGTTCTGAGCCATTGGATGTGGATGGTACGGAAGTTGATATGGACCGTTGATGGGTTTATTTGTGAGCCAATGGATGAGAGACACCTGGCTAGCCATGAGGCCACCATGTCTCCTCAGCAGCGAGTGACAAAATTTGTTTGGAATCAATGGGGGTCGACCTCACGACCTCATGCCCACAACAAAGTTCCTTTACTTGTCTGCCTACATGAAAGTTCTTAACATATGAAAGGCGAAAGTTGTATTTCAAGTTTAAATGTTTATGCGTTGAGGGTTGGGAAGGTAAGCCCCAAAGGGCCAGCCCCCCTATCATGTAACCATGCGCCCAGGACCGTGGCTCCGCTCTAACCGCAACATCAAACATTAACGATGCAAAAAATCTAGTTACATGATGGGTTGCAGAACGCTTTGGTTAACGGTTCTGATAACTGTAACCTCTGGCAGGTTTATACAATGGTTTTTCACATGTGGAGTTTCAAAGTTAATGCGACAGTTGAGGTTTGAGCGAAACCTCGTAACTCCCTTTTTCGACTTGAATGGTGGAGTTTTAAAACATAGCAGAGGTTACGGCAGCATTGGCATGTGACCACCCCGCCACTTACACTTAATTTCAAGTTAAACCGACTGATAAATTTGGAGCGCGCCCCTAATTTTGGGGTTTATCCATCAATTTAACTTTAGTTAACTGTCTGTCTCCACATTTAGTGGAGCTTTTCTCGCTGTCATTGGGAAAAATTCATTGGGAGGTCAATTTTCGACCAATTTTGGTGAAACAAGAGTCTACCTAGACTAATTTTATCTTTCTAGAGCCATTGGTGCAGATAAATCAATCATTAGAGGCCTAAAAACATATGTAATTTACAATTTTGAGCATAATGACAAAGAGGGACATGCCATTGGGAGTTGGACCAACAGATGTAGCCCAGAGGGGTGAACTGCTCCATCATGCCTATTGTGTAAAACTTATGTGTGAATTTTTTTCTCTGTTATGCACTGTTTTTTAGTGTTTTTAAGGCTTATTTACATGCTTAAAGTTCACTAATTCATCTAATATTCCTAGTTCAAACTCTCATTCCTTAAGAAAAAATATGAAGACAATTTATACATGTTTATTTAAATGAAAGGACACTTAGCACAACAGACCTAACGCACTCCTTTGAGATCAAATTGGGACCAGATATTAGGGAGACCCCTTTGAATGTTGGTAGGTCCAACATTGTCAACGTTTTTGGCGCTAGAAGGAGGGAAACCAGATTTTCATGGCTGATAACTCCACCCACCCTCATCATACTTATTATTCTCAAGGGAACAATATTCGCAGCACCTCCTCTACTCATATTCCTGAATTTGACAGATCTTGTGATCTCGGTCTTGCACATACTTCTAAAATATCTTACGATCATATCGGAGCCATCCACCCTATCACCGATCGATTTCCTAATGCGATTGGTTTGATCCCTGAAGTACATAATATTCATTATTTTACAAATAAGAGAGCAAAGAATACTACTGGGATAATGTTCTCTATAGTTGAATATTTAGTTATCGCCACCCTTGAAAAATTAGAAGATACTGGAGAGAACACAGAGAAACTAGAGAAACCTCCATATTTTAATGGAGGTGATGGAGACAAGGTTTTACTCTCATACGACACTTTTCACAAGTTAGGTGGTGTTGAATATTTGAAATGTATGCATCAACATCGGGGAAAACCACCCAGTCAGGACCTTAGAGAAGATCCTTTTCCATTTAGATTGGTGGCTCTGACTGTATATTATGGGACCATTTTCTCTTGAAATGAAAGTAGAGGAAAAGAGTGGGTATAATAATGATGTAATGATATGATTAAAACTACATAATAACATTTATCTCAATTTAATATTTATCTCAGGAAATATTGTTTGCATATATGTGATTTAAATGATTTCGTAAATAGCATGACAATATAGATTACCATGTAATATGATATTAAAAAGAGAATTTCAAATAATTTAATTAAATATTTAACTATAATAGCTGATAAATTCATCACATAAATATGAGATTTAATTTTTATGCATACAATCTAGAATTCCAATCACACATATCAATAGTCAAAATGTACGATTGTTGTAACACATATATGATACACAAATAAAATTACCATTCAAATCTTAAACAAGGCAATAATAAAAATATAGTAGTACTCGATAAATCGTCACTCTGCTCATGGCAGTGGTTCAACTTTCTATTCAGATAACTTAAGTTATAGTAGTGTAAACAAAATCCTTCTTTAAAAAATTCAAAACCCTTTCTCACGTCAAATGGAAGGGATTTATAGTTCATTAAAAAATGTAAATATAGAAACTAATAAAACAACTTCAAGCAGTGTAGCTGAAATATATCACAAAGGACCAATTTTAGAATTTGTTGGAACTGACTATCTAAGCTTGGGAAGATATATGTTCTCCGATTCATTTATGCAGATCATAGATGTTTATCATATTCTTCAATTCGGGTGGACCCATCAGTTGAATTAGTATCTGGCTAATAAATACGACTTGTTGTGCCTTGGTGATTTCCAAGTCCAACTAAGTTGCCACTCTAAGGGTGTTATACTCAAACTCAATGGAAAACAAATCTTTCTTCCCATAAACTAGATCATATGGAGTATGCCCTATAGTTTTCTTCCAGGTCATGTTGTAAGCCCGATTGGCCTCCACCAATATGTCCACCCAATATTTCCTACTGTTGTTCACAACTTTGGTGAGTATGTTCTCCAAGGCTCTATTTTTCACTTCCACCTAGCCATTTCCTTGAGTATGATAGGCAGTGGAAGTCTTGTGCTTTATTTTGCGCTTCCTCATGAGGTTCTCAATTAGATGAGATGTAAATTGAGCCCCCTGATCAATGACTACCTCTATTCGGTATCCAAACTTGTAGAACACATTATCTCTTAAAAGCTCAACAACATTTTCTTATGTTGTTTCCTTTACAACCCTTGTTTCATCCCACTTGATCAAGTAAGTGCAAACTATGATGTATCTCTTCAGCCCAAATGGTGGATGAATGGGTCCAATGAAGTCCATGACCCACTTTTTAAATGGCTCTAAATACACCTAAGGTTGTAAAGGAATTTCATCCCTTGGTGTAGGTCTACCCATCGTCTGACACTGATCACATGTATTGGTGTATCTTTTCAAATCTTGGTGGAGGGTACGTCGATAATATCCATCTTGAAAGGCTCTGAAGGATGTTCTCTTAGCAGAAAAATGACCCCCATAGGGACCATAATTTTTGGTAGGCTGAAATGATTCATTTTTAACCCCCTTCCTACTTCCAAACCACAATCATAAACCTTTGTTTTATCCTTATAAACTTCCTTATTCCTACACTATTCCAAGAATCCTATCTATCCCTACACTAGCTTTATATTTCATATTTAAGGTTTATCAAGTACTTAATTAATCATTTTAATAGATTTTATGCATTTAATATTCTTGAAACTAATATTTTACTTCCTAAAGTATTTGATAGGAAAATTTATTAATTGTTGTATCAGCATGGTCTAGTGCAGATAGATTCCTACACCGTTGGATACCAACCGCTCCTAAACTTCTGCGATAGCTCGTTCCCTAATGTGGGCATCTCGTTCCAAATCGTCCTGTTCAGTTACAGTATTCTTGAGTTGAATTCAGAGTGGAGGATAATCAGGGATATGATCAAAGATTGGGTCGCTGGCTAATGATTATATTAGCATTTTGTTATAGCCACATGCTTATTTGGTAATGCTATTTGTTATTTTGTTTCAGCCGAAAGGGTGGAATTAGAACGATTGTATGTAATTGTGTTAAGGCCATTAGCCGAAATGGTTGTATAAAATATAGGTTTCAGATAGAAATTAGGGATTTATTGATCAAGGTGGATATTGGTGGCCACCCACCTATTCCATTTGGATCCATACCATCAGTTCTTTTAGTTTTTCACTTTCAGCACATCATACTATTTTTAGTAGGTTGTCAGTTCCTAAACTTTCGAAGCCGTTTGGAGGCCCTAATAAGCCATGTGGTTATTGGTGACCACCCACCTATTCCATTTGAACCCCCACCATCAGTTCTTTTAGTTTTTCATTTTTGGCACAACTTACTATTTTTAGCAGTTTTTCGGGTCTTAAACTTCGAGAGCTGTTCTGAGGCCCTAAACGACGTTTTTTGGGAAAATCGGAAGCAACATGGGTTCATGGACTGGTGTTTATCACACCAAAATTTGTACCCTCAGATAGATCTTTCTAACGAGATATGATGCGCGTCAAATGGAGATCGTATGCCAAAGCTACGTCCCTGGGAAATTGAAACACCAATTTACCCAAACGGGGTCAATAGTTTTGGCGCTTCATCTCCTACGGTTAGGTTTTTGGATGTTTATGGTTTTGCATTTTTTCTCAATAATAAATAGGCCTTCGAGCCTCATTGTAACACATTTTAAAGGCATTTAGCCACCACATCTCTCCTCAGAGATAAGCTACCATCGCCCTAGCTAGTTTATTTCCATTCTGTCTATAAACATATTTTATTTATTCGATATTAATGAAATGCAGTATTATTTCCATTGCATCTCCACGTTTATTTCTATTTCTATATTTTATTGCGTTCCTGCATAAATTTGGATCAGTGGTATCAGAGCGGTCTGCTCTTTCTCTTTTTTTCTTTGCATGTCCCCAACGAGGTCAAGGTATAAGGAGTTAGGTCTCGATCTGGTTGAACCCTTGCAAGATCAGCCTCGCAAACATCGATGACCTCCCATGGCGGAAGAAAATAAAGACAAGGGAGCAGGGTATCCTATAAAAATATTACTCAAGGAGGCCCTCGAGAAACAAAGGAATGCGATGATGGATAAATTTTCTCAGATCTTTCAACGGCTGCCCACCTACGATGCATCTACATCCAACAACAAATTTGGAGGCGCCACACCCTTCAAGGTACAGGTAAACTTTGACATTCTTGTATTTCAAGGCCAAATATATGAGGACGTCGTAGATACATGGTTGAATTTTCTAGAAGGGTATTTCTCGGTCCATGATTTTTCCGACCGAGAAAAGATTATTTTTGCACTCCTCAAAGCTACCCCCCATGTCAAAGATTGGTGGGAAACCTACTGTGAGCAAAAGTACGAGGGAGAACCCTCTTTTTTCTCAGCTGCAACCACTTGGAATTTGTTCCAAGACGGCAACAAGGAACAATATTTCCCCATGGGGAGCTATGAGGACAAGTATATCCAATGGACCACGCTGCAGCAACAAAGGGATCAAGATGTGCACAAACTGACGAATTTGTTCCATACCCTACGCACAAAGTTGGGTATTAAAGATTCAGAGTGACATTTGGTGCTCAAGTACCACATCTATCTTCATAGACACATTTAGGAGGAAATGGAGTTCCTCTACCTTACCTCGCTTGGCACGGCATATCGCTATGTCGCCAAGATTGAGCAAAAATTTAAGCAGAAGAAGAGAGATTTTGGATCCGCGAATCCGAAGCCAGGGAAAGGCACCTCGGAACCATAGAACAAGGGGAAAATTGATGCAGGAGCATCAAGGGTGTTTTTATTTTGTAAATATGTTAAAAGGGGGTGTGATAATTTTTAATATTTTATTAATTAATTTGAATAAAATAGGAGAAGGTGAGGATTTTTGTAAATATCTTTTTAAAAGGATATGGGGGAATTTAATTAGTTGAAGGATTTTAGGGATGTTGAGAGATTTAGGGGTTTGTTGAGGAATTGAAGGGATTGAGCATTTAATTAAATGATTTTTTAAAATTGTATAAATAGGAGGGGGTTTTGAGAGAAAAACACATTGAGATTGTGTGAGATTGAGGGTAGGCTTGAACAACAAGGTTGTAAGCCTTCAACAAATTGTAAGGGGCCACGATTGTTGAATATTTGGCCACGAAGAAAGGTTGTAAGTATTTATTTGCATTTGTTAACGTAAAAACAGCTTGTTTTCAGAATTGTGTGGTTCGATTCATTAAGTGGTGGATTTATTGGTGGATCTAGAATTTGGGTATGTAAATTCTGTTATTGTGATAAGAAATGTGCATATGAAGTATTGGTGTAAGTAGATTTAAATTCAATTTGATGAATCTAAATGACATCGATTATCCAATGCGAAAGACGGAAATCGAATTTCTAATTCTGATATGGTAATATCATACTTGTAATGGTAAGTCGATATGTTAAGGATCGATTCAAATTCCAGTGGGATAATGGATATTGAGCGCATCTTCTTTGTAGTCAGTGAAAAGAAATGAAGGGTGTATTATAGCACATTGAATCAGTTGTTGGTGTGAGACCATTATACAGAACTCGGTTTTTTTTTCCCATTTATTATTAATACAAATCTCTGTTAAGAATTGTTGTTGGAGCAGATTTGTCCACTGAGATTCGGTTGGAG
The DNA here is from genome assembly GCA_034641835.2 of Pinus albicaulis. Lineage (NCBI taxonomy): Eukaryota > Viridiplantae > Streptophyta > Pinopsida > Pinales > Pinaceae > Pinus > Pinus albicaulis. The sequence goes on from CM076579.1 coordinate 520,861,023, forward strand.
GTTACCTGTTGTGCGTATTGAAATATAGGTATTACATATGAACTGAATCGAATGAGAATTTTAATGGAATCGATGGCTATAGAATCGATTCACAACAGAGATGAAGGACTTCTGCAAAAAGCGTTGAAGACCTGATGGTATAATCGAATAGAATTCGATTTGCGTCTGAATTACTATTTGGTAGATGAAGGTCGATGGAATTCGATGGAGCGTTCAAGAAATTAGAAAGGTAATTGAAGAATTCATTCCAGAATTCCAAGCGGTGAGAAAGGATTGAAGACGGATTTTTAAAATCAAAACGCTGGCAGAATCATTGTGCGTATCACTGTCTAAAAATTTAAAGGTATGCATTCACGTTAAGTTGGTTTATAGGTAAATTGAGTTTGCCAGAAGATGGGAAATGAGTGAATGGGTTTATCTGTAGCATCAAATTTAAAAAAGGGAATGTAGAGTGTTGAAATTGCGTGTTGCAAGTTGAGTAAGGGGAGGTAAGTTTGTTGTATTGGTATTCATTTTTAATTCAAAATCTGGTTGAAACTGATCTGCATTCTCCAGAATTTGAATCGATTAACTAATGAATCGATGATAAGGGTGAATAAACGGATCAGCGAGAGAGTTGAGAATCTGGAGTATGGAAAAAATGACATTGGATATGATGATCCACCAGAGGTCTATATGGCACGGTGGAAAAGGATCGGGCAGAAAGATCTCATTTGTTTGATAAATTAAAAGAAGACCGTCTGAAATTCATGAAGGAGAAAATAGAACTATATCCTCCAGCAGTACCTCAAAAAGAAAGCTATTCGAGCATCACAAAGTCGACATCTTTTTCTGTACCTTCAATAAACTCCACAGGTAATGTAACTGATACAAGACATGAATCTCACAGTGGTTCTTATACTAGTGCCAATACTGTTATTAGTAGCAGCGGAAAGTCCAACAAATTGGTAAAGCAACTGAAAGCCAGAAAGGAAGCTTATAACGGCTTTGAAATAACGGTATTAGTGAAGCCCTGAAGAATGAATGCGTTGGTCAATTGGTGATTCAAGGTATGAAACAGTAAGTTTAACAATTGTTTGAAACTTGTAACTTGTTTACCAAGGGCGCATTTGAATTTGATTGTGAAGACCGATCTTAAAAAGGGTGTATGTAAAGATTTGGTTTTGTAACTGAATGGTTGAACTTTTGTATAAAGTTATGATTTGAGATTTGGGTTTCATAAAAGACCTATGAAATGAGAATGAGTTATGATGAAAAATTTGGGATGATGTGTAATGGTTTCATAACCATTGTTGTTTGAAGCTTCCAAAAGATGATGAAATTGTCGTGTATTCAGAAATTGCTTGAAGGTGAGTGGATCGAGATTGATATTATATGAGATGGTGTTAAATGATCTTGAACCATATATTGGAAAGCTTCGGCATGTTGAAATAGGAAAGAGTGAATTTGCCAGTGATTGATGTTTTAATTTGGAATTTTGCTGAGTATGCAATCTTTTATGCATGGTTATTGAAGATCCTAGTTTGCAGGCTCAACCTGCATCACAAATCCAAAGGGTGGTGACTCAAAACCCCACTGCAAATCCAAATAAGGACACGTGGAAGTGGTGTGAATTCCATAACAGCCCCAGTCATAGCACAACAAAGTGTCGGGCCAAATAGTCACTGGTGGCCGAACTGAAGGCACTCGAATTAGATGCATGTTCTAATATTGAGCTAGAACTAGACTAGAGAGATGAAAAGTGGAAGAAAATCATTGATACAAACCCCAGTGCCATTATTTCCACCACCAAGATCCATATGGAGGATTCGGATGATCCAGAGGAGGGGGAGAACCTCTTCCATTCGTAGATGTGGGTGAAGGGTTCTCCACTGCAATTTCTTGTCGATAGAGGAAGCCAAAAGAGCCTCATTTCAGCAGAGTTCATGAAGTGGCTCAGCCTACCGACCATAGAAAACCCATAGCCGTATACCATCGGGTGGCTTCACCAAGGGAGAGATTTGCGCGTCCGCTAACAGTGTCGCCTTCCATACAACATCAAGCCTTCACGGATGAGGTAGTGTGTGATGTTGCTCCTCTTGATGTAGCTGATGTATTATTTGGCCAACCATACTTGTGGAGGTGACATGTTGTGTATGAATCTAGGCCTCGTGCTGTCATTATTACTTTGGAAAATAAATTGTACATCATACCGGAGGTAATACCACCTCCTGTCATCTCTTTGAATACTGCAAAACAACACAGTAAGATTGTTTCCCAAACAAGGAAATTTATTTGTATTACCATTTGCCCACGAGGAAAGAAAAATATTGTTGCCATAGCCTCAAAACAGGGCTCCCCTGCACAGTAGTAGCAGATGGAAAAAGGCGTGGAGGAATACGAAGAAATTCTCTCCTCGCCCATAAAGGTTCCTCTAAACTGTCCCGACAAGCACTCCATTGATCTGACCCTTGACAAACCGCCGCCTGATATTTCCATAACTCATGCGATTACACAGAAAGAATCCACACATGTACTGTCTGAGAAAACCAAATTTATTGAACCCATCCAGCATGTCCACCAGCAGGTCCACGACAAATCCAATACCAAGATCAACGGAATTTTCCTCTCGTGGAGGAAATTAACGCAATGGGGACCATTGCTTCCTAAGGAGGGAGGAATGATCCAAATGGATATTGGTGGCCACCTGCCTATTCCATTTGGACCTGCACTATCAATTATTTCAATTTTTCACTTTCAACACAACTTACTATTTTTAGCAGGTTGTCGGTTCCTGAACTTTCTGAGCCGTTTGGAGCCCCTAATGAGGCATGTGGATATTGGTGGCCACCCACCTATTCCATTTGAACCCCCACCATCGGTTCTTTCAGTTTTATAGTTTTGGTTGAACTTACTATTTTTAGCAGTTTCTCGGGTCTTGAACTTCCGGAGCCATTTTGAGGCCTTAAACGACGTTTTTGGGAAAACCGGGATCGTATGCCAAAGTTACCTCCCCGGGAAGTTGTAACACCAATTTACCTAAACGGGGCCTATAATTTTGGCGCTTCATCTCCTACGGTTAGGTTTTTGGATGTTTAGGGTTTGGCATTGTTTCTCAACCATAAATAGGCCTTCGAGTCTCATTGTAACACAGTTCAGAGGCATGTAGCTGCCACATCTCTTCTCAAAGATAAGCTACCATCACCCTAGCTAGTTTATTTCCATCATGTCTGTAAACATATTTCAGTTATTTGATATTAATGAAATGAAGTATTATTTCTGCTACATCTCTATGTTTATTTCTATTTCTGTATTTTATTGTGTTCCTGCATAAATCTGGATCAGAGATAGCCATGCTACTGTAACTCTTGGAAAATTGTAATTTTGTGTTTTCACCCTCATTCTGGGTTGGATCCATACTTATGATGTATTTTTTCTGATTTGGAATTAATACAAGGAGCTACGCCATGTTGTTTGGATTCTGAGTTTTTAATCTATTACTGATGCATCATTGAGTATTGAAGCTTGAAGCTTCCTAAAATGGGAAACAGGTTGTTTGGCTAGGGCCCAACCAACCCTACCCGTTCACCCTCTCACTTTCGTTCAATTAAAGGTGTGTGTTGATTTTATTTGAATGCAAAGTGTGGATTGAGTTTATGTTTTATTCCTTCATAATAATTATCATTTTATTTCATTGATAGTCAATTTGTGATGGATTCATGGCGTGAACATTAATTAAGTCTAATTTACCTTCGTTCATTTCCTTTTTACAAATATTAGTTTACTTCTGCATAGGATAGTGCAAGCACATTATTCCTGGACTAGTGCATTTATAATTCCTGCAACTTGGTTTTTTCGGTTCGTTAAAGTAAATTTGTTTCATTCCTTCCTTTCACAAGAATTCGATGTATTTCTGGAAGTGAATTTTCATTAGCAAATAAAATTATTTTTAATATAAAGAGTTAAAATCCTAGGAATTAAAGATGCTTTGTCAACTAATGAATAACATCGTTACGCCACATTGATCTATGCCTGCACTTTATATTTTCAAAAGAAAAGAATTAAAAATTAAATCTCAATAGTTAAAGTGAACCTTTCTGAGTTAAAAAAGATTAAAGGCAGATTTGGTTTATGTGAGTAACTTTTACATGGATACAACCTGCTGTCATACTTAAGTATTTTCTTTCACTACATTGAAGAAAGTGTGCTTTGACTTTTGATGTTTGTTTTATTTTAAAATCTACTTTCATTGTGAGATTTATTTTGGTTGAAGCATTCTTTTTCATGTGCAAGTTATTTCAAAATTCTGATTCACCTTTGCAAATTCTTTTCATATATTAGCACACCCTTTCATTTCTCCCGGAAGTAATTGGAAAACTTGGTGTAGGAATCTATATTCTGGTACAGGAACCGACATCCTATTACACAGATAGAGTGCTCGAAGAATGAAGTTTAGAGCCCATGCACAAAGGCATAAATCTCCAGTATAAGTGTAACACACAAGCCCTGTACATGTACTAGTGCAAGAATACTGCAAGAGTACAAGAATACCAACTTAGTGCGGGAAGGAAAATCCTTAAAGAAGGCATATCTTTCCAAGGGCCCACTTGTAAACTTGCCAACACCCATATTGGAGATAAACATAGAATTTTATCTCAACAATTAATATTTTTTACAGCAGTCCGGAAGTTCCTTTATTTGGTTTCTTTGCAAAGTACTTTCTTTCACATTCTGGCACTAGAATTTCTTTGGTGTAAATTTCTCTATGATATTTCTTTTCAATTATGCAAGATCTTGATTAAATAAGTAGGAATAGAGATAGAAAAAGTTCATACCATTTATGGCATTTCCTGTGATTCGTCTCTAAGTTTACAAAACCCCAGGTTGACAATTAAGTGTTGAAAGGAGTTTTCTTAAGTGTGATTCCTGCACCCAACATTTTGGCGCTACCGTTAGGGAGGGGATTTGAATTGGTCAGAATTTTTTTTTTTTTGCAATACGGGTGAGTTTGCTATTATTTTTTATGCAATGTGTTTCTATTGTTTGAAGGAAATTGAAGGTGTTGAGTTATTTCGAAATTGCAGCATTTTATTGAGTTTTGTTTTGTCATTTTTTGAAATGAATTCCTAAAAGGGGTAGGGGTCCGAAGCCCACTAAGGGCCGAGGGAATACTGGTAAATCTGAAATTAATTCTCAAATTGGGCCTTATTTTGCAGGTAGAATGTCCAAATAGACCCAGACTCATTACGTAGGAATTGTCTACTTGGACTTTGGCAACAGTAGTCCAGGTGTGACACATCCCACGAAGGGGAAGACGGAGACTATTAGAACCCATAGTGTAATGTTCCCAATTTTTAGCCTCAAGCTAAAAGGAACATTATAGTTAGCATATATTTATTTTGTTGAATAAAATGGGTAAGGAGACCCATTAACCCCTTTAGATGGAGAAATAACATCGCTTGTGTGAAGGGAGGGTGAATAAGCAGCTGAATTAAGCACCTAGGGGTGTGAATATGATCGAGATCACTTTGATTTGGTCATCTTTGACTATGTCAATAGCACTGCCTAAGAGGGTGTGGCTTGCTTGAGAAGACAATGCAGTTTTGGAGGGAAAGGATTCACATGATGATAGAAACCATAACAAGTGGGACCTATGGTGAGAGGAGTTCGATTGCTTTATATGGAGGCGATGGCAGCCCATTTTCATTATGCATTAGCTTATCATTTTCGTGGGGTCTACTAAGACTTGCATACCAGGGCTATTTAGCAGGGTTGTAGTGTTCTTGAGCACAAGGGTGTTCCTGGTCGGGAATCCCTACTTCATCCTCAAGGAAGGAGAGGGTTTGAGCTCCATTTCCTCATTTCAGCATTTGGGCAAGCTTCCTCCTGCAACTGCTTTTTCCTGTTTGGCAGAAAACATTGTGTTGTTGGGTGTAGCAACAGAGGAACTCATAGAGTCATTCTTTGGCTTGTTCTTCGGTGGAGATCTTGTATATTCTTTGGAGGAGCAGTAGAGGAGAATCCCGGGAATCATTTCAGATCTTTGGCTCTAGGCCAACCATTCACCATCTCTCACAGTGAATTCTAGGGCTGGAACTACGTCATTTCCATGCAAGCAGTGTTGGGAAAGTTCATAGAGCTCATCGGGAGGATTGTTCTTGAGTAGAGGGATTGGCCTTATACTAAAGAGTACCATTGGAGGAGGGAAATCCATATTTTATATCTACCATAGCCTCATCATATGTATTTAGTGTTGCAGTGACATATTAACCCTAGCAGTTAATTGTCACATTGTATTTTATCTGACATTTCTAGCAATCCCTCCTAGATTGGCTAGAAATCTTGTATTGGAGCCCATTCTTCTATTCTTGCGCATTTCTTTTTATCCTTTAGCCTCATTATCATTTTGTGTGTATTCAGCAACTGCTACTCTCATAGAGACTGCGCAGTCACTGCACTCCAGCATTTTGTGCAGTTGCAGCAACTCATCTATTTCATTGCTTAATCATTTGAGATTGGTTCTCATAGCTTGAGTGGCTTTTCCCTCATTATTTTCTTTTATATTACTACTGATATAATAATATAATGTTGGCTGCATAAAATTTCCTCTTATGGTATATTCAAAATTGTAGATTTTATGATGGTGTTCATGTATTACTGTAGGTTCTCTCTTTATGCATTCTTTAAGTGACCTAGTTTGGGGAGATTTGAATAACCCATCTAGAGTCATTTCTTTGGGCTCAACTTATGGAAGAGAATTATTTAATGAGTTAACAAGGGGATCTAAGCCCCCTTTCAGCGTATTTTTACATTTCCTTCCTTATACAGCGTCCCCTTGGACCATATTGTAGAAATTCCCAAAAAAGGGATATTACACATAGTCAACCTTTTCAGCCTGTTGAGAGCGGTTCACTTGGAAGAAAAAAAATGGCAGATCACGAGGACCATGTAGAGGGAACTGGAAAAAATCAGGTAATTGAGTAACAATCCACTTTTGGATTTCCAATTTTGGATCCTGACATAGTTGTGCAAATGAAGAATATTCCACCTTCATCTTTTCCTCATTTCTATGGTAAGGTATATGAAGAGCTAGACTCTTTTCTATTTGAGTTTGATATTTTTTGCAGGTGTTATGATTATTCATCTAACGCTCATAAATTAAAATTTTTTACTACAACTCTCAAGGATGCAAAATTACGTTGGTTTATGGGACTAGGGGGGAACACTATAGCTTCTTGGGAGCAAATGAAGAGAGTGTTCTTGTCAAAATATCAAGAATATTGTAAAACTATAGATATTCAAGATGAAATATTTACTATTGTGCAAAATGATGATGAGACCCTAAAGGACCACTTAGAGAGATTCTTGTATATCCTCTAAAGGTCAAAGCACAAAATTGATTTGAATACCATTAGGACGTTGTTCTTATATGGGATTACTAATGATGCTAGGAATAATTTAAATTTTTAGGACAAGGGGATATTGCCCAAAAACCTTTTGATCAAATATGTGACTTGTGAAGAGAATTCTCAAGGAATCAATATAGATCCGGTAAAGGAATTCGAAACAGAAATAAGAAAATTGAATCTACTGATGCTATGATCGTCAGATTGGAGAACAAAATGAACAATATGAAAATTGAAATAATGAATACTGTTAGCAAACAAATAGACTCTTTGGAATTTCAACAAAAACTTGTAGAGGAAAAAAATTCATTATCTGATTTTTGTCCAAAATGTAGAAAAACGAATATTTTAAGAGAATTTCCTCTTTATGTTAAAGGAACTAATAAATGTGGAATTTTTGCAAAGAACCAGGCCACAAACAAATTCCCTTCCATACCTGGGTTGAAAGTTGTATTTGAAGGAGGTAAACCTGAATTTGAATCATTGGATGCTATGGGAGCACGAAGAAACTGGCCTCAGGTAAGTGCAGGTATGGCTCCTGAACTCCCACTGCATTTTTTTAGTTATAATGCACATCCATATTCTTATCCTAACACTAATCACTCTCAAAATTGGTAGCATGGGAACTAATATCATTATGGACAACCCTTCCAATCTTGGCAACAATTATGGAGAGGGCCAAACCATTCACACCATTCCGATCCTACACCTATGAAATCATACCCACCTACATATGCACCTTCCCCAATGGTACAACCGTCATTGCCCCAACTGAGTCAACCTATGCCACCATTACCTTTGCCTCCACCATTTCAGTCTCCTCAACTGCCTGCCCAACCCATACCAAATCCCAATAACAAAGTAGTACAAATGATCCATTATATGAACCTTCTTCATTCATCTAGATATCAGTCTATGCCAGTTGGATTCAATGATCTCCGATTGAGATCGGGGAAAATAGTAACCTCAGAAAAGCAGAAGAAACCTATGGTAATTATTGAAGAGAAAGGTGAGGAGGAAAATCCTGATCATTCTGTGAGAGATGCCACCATTTAGCCCATCCCCATACCTTCAGAGCCTTTTTCATCCTCTTCAAACTGACCTCCCTATCGAGAGAGGCTAGCTGTGGAGACGAATGATCCCATTCTTGAGTCTAGTCTGGCTTTTGAGCTTAGGAAATTTTTTATAAAGGTGCCTTTGCTCCAAGATATCAAACAAATCCCCATCTGTAAAAAAATCATTAGGGAAATTTGTCTCAAGAAGCTTGGAAGGAAAATATTGGAACCTGAAACCATTCAATTTGTTGGAAGAGCAGCAGAGTTAATGATGGGATATATGCACATGGAAAAATATATTGACCCTGAAAACCTTGTTGTCTGTGTTCAGATAGGTGATGTCCTTGTCTCTAATGTGATTATAGACCTGGGGGCATCCATTAATGTTATGACCAAGAAAACCATGGATCAACTTGGATTGGTCCATATTCGTCCTACTCCCAGCGTGCTTGAATTGGCAGACAGATCTAAAATGAAGCAAGTAGGGGTGTTGGATGATGTTTTCATTTCATTAGATTCTTGTGAATATCCCATAGAATTCATTGTGCTTCAACAAAAGAATCTTGTGGGATGGCATCCCTTGATATTGTGACAATGATGGCTTACTACAGTCTATTGTTATATTGGATGTCGTTCGGGTGACATGTATATTTCCCATGGAGATTCTAGGAAGAAGGGCACCTTATATCTACTCGCTAGATTCATCCAGGAGCTCCAAGACACTTTGTGGCTAGATTACAGTAGTAATGAGGAGACTCAGTCTGCCTCGATCTTATATAATTGTGTTGACTCCTCATAGGAGGGTGAGATACAGGACTTCCTGAACAATCTAGACACCATGCCCAATTTTGAGTCATTGAGCCAAATTTTTAGTCTATATTTTCAAAAAAATCACAATTCTAAACCTCCCTTACCACCATCTCTAGCAACACCTATGTGTAATATTGATCCTGATATCACTCTTATTGAGATCAATCCATACAAATCTTTACATATCAGTTCAGACTTGGATTCATCCCAGCAAGAGCAGCTTGTGATTTTTTTGTGAAACCATCTTGATGCCTTTGCATGGGGTTACGAAGATATGAAAGGCATCCCTCTTGAAACCTGTACTCACCACATATATATTCAAGATGGATCCACACCTATCTGATAACCACGAAGGTGTATGAACCCAGATCTAAGAGGTGTTGTAAGAGAAAAATTGTAAAAACAATTGGATGTTGATTTTATCTATCCTATTTCTGACAGCCAATGGGTCTTCCCATTGGTGTTAGTCCTGAAAAAATATGGGAGATAACACATTTTCATTGAATATAGAGAATTGAACAAAGGAAATCTTAAGGATTACTTCCCCCTTCCTTTCATTGACCAAGTGCTTGATACCCTTGCTGGTAAGAAGTACTTCTCTTTTTTAGATGGATTTAATGGTTATAACCAGATACATGGTGCACTTGAGGATCAAGAAAAAACCACATTTACATGTCCATGGGGTACATTTTCTTACTGAGTGCTCCCCTTTGGGCTATTTAATGCCCTGAATACCTTTCAAAGGGAATTCCTGGCCATTTTTTTCTGACCTTGAGTGTGTGGAAATCTATATGGATGACTTTTCTGTGTTTGGTGATTCATTTCAAGGGGCCCTAAAAAATATAGAAAAGGTGCTTCTTTGTTGCTAAGAAGCTCATATTTCCTTGAGTGATAAAAACTGCAGATTAATGTGCAAGGCAGGAGTAGTTCTTGGCCATCTTACTTCTGACAAAGGTATCTAGGTTGACCCTGCAAAGATAGAAATTATTTTGAGTCTTCCTGCACCCAAACTCAAAGGTAAGTCAGAGGTCTCCTAGGACATGTGGGCTACTATAGGAGAATCATTGAGAAATTCTCTAAGATATCTACCCCTCTTTTCCAAATTTTAGCTAAGGATAGTGATTTTTATTGGTCCACAACTTGCCAATAGTCCTCTGACACATTGAAGGAAAAACTAGTACATGCACTAGTTTTGAGAGGACCAAACTGGTCCCTGTAATTTCATATTTCCTCCAATGCCCCAGACATTGACATTAGCGCAACTTTAGGATAGGAAGAAGACAAACAGTCCTATGCTATCTACTTCATCAGCAAAAACTTTTCACCAGCTGAACTAAAATACAAAGTTATTGAGAAAGCGTTTTTAGCTGTAATTTTTTCTATTAATAACTTCAGACACTACATTTCAGGTTATGAAATATTTGTGCATACTAATCATTCCACAATAAAATATTTGATGAATAAATGATTAACTAGCAGTAGAGTGACTAGGTGGTTACTATTGTTGCAGGATTTAATATTACTGTTGTTCATAGACCAGTAAAATCTAACATAGTAACAGACTATATTTCAAGGTTAAATAATCCTGGTGAAGTAATTCCCATTGATGATGATTTCCCCGATGAACATATTTTTGTTGTGTCAACGGAATCTATGTGGTTCGCTAACATAGCTAACTATTTAGTCACCAGAAAGACACCACCTCACTTATCTGCTCATGAAATGCATAATATTATACAAAAAGTGCTACATATTCTTGGGTTTAGGGAGACCTCTTTGACACTGGGCCAAAGACAGTGAACATGAATAGAAAGGATTGGGCTAACAGATTACCAGAAGCCTTGTGGGCATAATGAACCACTTGGATGAATAGCAAGGGACATACACCGTATGAGCTAGTATACGGGAAATAAGTCCCTTTTCCAATATAATTCCATATCAAGACCTTCAGGACTACATTCCAGTTGGGGCTAGAACTCTCTGAAGCACAACAACAGCGTCTCCTACAGTTGAATGAGTTAGATGAATTTGGATGGGATGTTGCTCAACAGAACATATTGGTTCAACAGTAGTGCAAAAGTGGCATCTTCAAATATTAAACCCATACAATATTCTGCAATGCCATATTCTCCTTATGCTGAAATGAGTGGATGGAAGAAACAAGAAAGGAAGGATTTCAATATGATATGCTGCTTGAAACAGAATCTATCAGTGTAAAAATCCTGAAGAAATGAGTAATAACATCGTTAAAATAGAGGAGCGCCCATTAAATTTTATTTAACTCTTAAATACACATGTATCTAGAGACCCGCAGCTCAAATTACTCTATTTTATTCACAGACATGAAAAACATAATGAAAATTGAGAAACTATTCAGCATAGATAGAATGAAGGAAACTTGAAAAACTTTTTATTGATTCAGTATTCTTCTATACAAAATTTAGCTTCAAGGTTCAAAACTCGGAACCTTCATCTTTCTTGAAATTGTCCTTTAATACAGTATCACAAGACAGTTTCCAGTAATGAAACTGATTCTAACTGCTCCAACTAATTCTAACTGCTTAAACCACTAACTATTATGGAGGCACATGCTTTGGAAAGTCCTATTACATTCACATAATTTTGAAAAATAAAATGAGAATTTTAAAACTCCTAATCTATGAGAACATCTGGTCCTGAAGCTATTGTTGAATCAACGGCTGCTTTTGATTGAGCTATTGGGATCTCTTTTGTTGTATCCACGGAAAAAGTTTTGCACTTTTTCCAAAGTTCACCTTGAGTTGTAGAAGCATTCTTGTAACTAAGATATTCCAATCTAAATGCAACCGCCTGACTGTGAGTAAGTATTTCTGTGAAGAGTGCTTTTACCATCCATAGCAAGTTGAAATGCCTCTGCAAAAAGTTAAACATTGTTTCTCCCCTTAAAACTTGAGTTTTTTCGTGCCTGCTATCTGCCCTGTTTTTTGCCAGTGTTAGTGCATCTTCATAAAACTTCCACGTCAAAATGTTTCCCTTTTCTGTCCAGCATGATGGTAAACCTGTCCTGATCAATTTATCAAATGTTATGTCAAACTTCTTTACCACCTCCTTTATTCCCAGTAACCTTTTCTCTGCTACTTGTCGAAGATTATTCTTAATTATCATCTTATTGACTTCTTCAGCATAAAAATATCTGTCTTGTATTTCCATATCTTCTAACTCCTCATCTGATTTGGAATTGATAAAATATATAAACTTTTTAGCCCAATTTTCTCTTTTCATGACCGTTTGCTTTTCAGAAAATATCTCTTCTTCATGCTCTGAAATGAGGCGTTTTTCCTTAGCAATTATATTTAGGGAATCCAAATTAGATTTCATTTCAGAAATTATTTCGCCCCAGATGATATCTTTAGCTCTTAAAAGTGAGATATTACCTTTTAACTTTTCCTTGAGATCTTTAATTTCGTCCTCAGCCTTTTGTAACTTCTGCTTGTTCTCATTTGCTTTATCTTCCCATGCTTGCATGATCTTGGTAGCTATTTCCAACTCTAATTGAGCCTGCTTACGATCTCGTTCTGCTAACTTTAATTCAGTGCTGAGCTGAACAACGTGTGCTTGAGGATCAGAATCAGCATCACCTGTAGGCGAAATAAAAGTGCAAGTGTGGTTTTCAATATGGTTCTGTAATGAAATAGTAGTCTGTTTTACTTTAGTCAATTCTTCATCCTTCTGCAACAATTGTTGACGCAACTCCTCTTTTTCTTTCTCTACTTCTGCTACTTCAGCAGCCATTGAATGCTCTGTAACTGGTAATTTTAACTTTTTCCTCAATGAGGATATTTCCATTTCTGCACTTTTCATGAGATTTTGAACTGCAGCTTTATCATTGGGATCTACACCTATTTTCATTATGATCTTCTTCAATTCTTCATTTTGAGTCGAAAAAGCTCTTGAATTAGCTTTCTCCATCTTGATCTGTTTAATAACTTTTGCAAGCATGTTTTCAACCTTAATTATTGTGGCATTAGTCTTGGTTAAATCATTAACAATTAACTGCCCAGTCTGCATATGAAGATTCATTTTATCCCACAATGTTATCTTTTTAACATCCATAACTATGTTTACATCATTAAAACTGCTCTAAGATCCAAGGGACATTCCAGTTGGATGTGTCAGAGCCATCCTAAATTGATCTTTTTCGAGGTCCATTACAGTCAAAAACCTGGTCTAATTAGCAGCTACGTGATGCTCTGTCTGAGCTTGTACAGTAGCTTTTATCCTCTGATTCTTTTCCTCAATCTGTGTAAATATCTGCTTGACTGAAGGTGTGCTCTCTGGATAGATTTCATGTCCTCTAGGAGAAGAAGGGACATTTTGTTCTTCATTGATATGAAAGGTAAAACCAGGCGAGTTAGAAGAATGATCCTCAGCCAATTTGGTCCTCTTTTCTTCCCTGGGATCTTCATCATCTACTTCAACCACATCTTCCCTACCTCTTTTGTTTGCCTTTTTAGTAATAAGAGGCGTTTGAATGCTCATTTTTGATATGTTCATTTCGCCTAGGTTGGCTAGCTTCTCCTGATTAGGTCTGCTTACATGAGAAAACGCAGCATATCCATTTTCAATTCTTCTCTGAGAAATTACTCCATGCGGATCATAAGACCACTTCTCACCTAGTAGCAACTGCGTCTCTTCCAATATTTAGAAACTTCATCAAAAGCTTGCCTCGTATTGACCACGAAAGGTCCTACACTAATAGGTAATTTAAACATAAAGCCTTTCTTCTTGGGAAGAAAGTGTACCTGATCCACATTAAGGCTCTGTCTTATGAATTCTAAGGCGAAGAGCCGCATGGGTACAAAAGTTGGAAGCCTATAGGGTTCGATGCTAGCTCCATACAACCTTATTTCTGAATATTCTTCGAACACAAACCAGCCTCCAAATCTGCAACTTGGTCCTAGCTGTAAGAACTCTCGGGCTTTTGGTAAAAAACATGGAGGAGGAACTCCATTCAAAATTTTATAGGCAATAGACATATAATGACTAGCAAACTCAAATAGCCCTACTTCATTTCCTTCTTTTCTGGTCATATCAGTCCAAAATAACACAGATTGCTTTTTCCTATTGACATGAACTATATTCAATCCAAAACTCATAAATTCTTCGACATTCTGATATAAAAATAAATAGACAAGCAATGATGGGAATCTGAAGAAACCTGTAAGCGGAAAGGCCATCAATTGAGAATTCACAATCTCCTGCCAGAAAGACAGAATGTCCAGAACGACCCCTGGCTTCAGCATGAGTACGTACATTCCCAAAACTGATTTATCTATTTTCTGGTCATTGTCTTTGCCCAAAATTTCCGCAATGCAACTTATAACTGGTCTATACTCAGCATTGAACGCTTCCAAACTAAATTGTTCTCCTTCAAACTGAGCTTTTTCTGAATTTGGTTTCAAGTATGACATACACAGACTAAAATCTTCATCTGAAAGGTCTTCAAAAGAATGAGCCAATGAATCTTCAGAAAACTGCAATGGTGACTCACTTTCGGGACAGCATAATGCCTGTTGAATTAGTTGCATCGACACCCTTAGAACGTTTTCTCCCAGCAAGTTCTTGATGAAACACTTACCATGGTACATTGAAGAGACCAGCCATGATATGAATTCGGGAAAAAAGTGGGCTTTTGGGATACAGGCTGACAAAACACCGAAAGTTCTCATGGTGGAAAACACTGGGGATTTCTCGGCATTGAGGGTCACTTGGTGACACAATAAGGGATGATTGACAGAGGACAAGGTGTCGTGGACGTCTTTTTCGCTGTCCAAGAGGGAACTGAGGTTTGAAATACCAGATAGGGAGACTCGCTTTGCCATGGCTAACAGGGGATAGAAACAATTCGTAGGATAGCATACAATGCAAAGGTGGCAAGAACACGGTTCAAAGGTAAAAACAACTAGAAATAGATGAAAACGGGATAAAAGAACCCTTTTAACAGCTAGGAAAATCTGTAATAAATGCCAACATAACGTGAAAAAACCATTAAGACAGCTGTCGTCCACCTCACTAGATGACATCACCGCGGGGGGTCCTGGAGTACGGTGGCAAACTTCGACCGGCACCCCCCGCAGTGATTCACAACCGTCGATCACGGCTCACCCGCGATCTGACCAGTCAACTGCGGGGGTGTCGAATTGTATAATGTATGATCACTTCATACCCCCGCAATTGATCACTCTACAAGGTTCCTCGGCGATTGCTAATTCCTCTTGGGAAGTTTCTTGAACTTTACGCTTGAAATCAATTCACACTTTCAACTTAGTTGCATCAAGCTTTTAAAATTGCATTGAACTTGCGAAAATACTTTTATTTTTTATGATATAGTATAACGACCTTATACTATAGCATATGCGTTTCTATTTTTTTTTATATTTTTGATAAAAATAAAAATTGAAATAGGATATGCAAATGATCTACAACATCTGGCTCCACCTGGGGATAGTGTTTTTGTCACAAAACACTAAGAACCTGCAGATCAGTGCCTTCACTTCGGGCATGGAGTCACATATTTCTTGATGGAAAATATACAATGATCACACCGGATATATACAATGATGGTGAAACATTTCTTCAGTGCCAGAAATAATTCTTTCGATATTGCCCATTCACAGGCATATCTAGTGCTTCTCCTTCAAGATTTTCCAGCGTGAAAGTGTTATTCATCCTGACTTCATTGATTTTGAATGGACCATACCACAAAGGATCAAATTTGCCATGTTTCCCATTGTCTTCCCTTCGGGTATCCCACCTCAATACCAGGTCTCCCTTCTGAAAGATGATCTCTTTTGCTTTCCTGTCAAATATTGTCTTCATTTTATGCTGATAAGTAAGCAAATTCTCTCGAACTTTATCTATGCTTTCACTTAGCTCCATTACATTATTCATCCTTCTAATTATGGCATTGGGTTCTGCTTGAGCTTCTTGAAGGAAAGAAATCACAGGCTTCACCAGCTGGGTGGGATATAATGCCTAAGTCCCATATACTAGTTCGTAAGGTGACTTACCAGTGGATCTTCTAGCTGTCATCCTCGTCACCCATAGCGAAAACACTAGCTTTGAGTCCCAATTCTTTTTGTTTTCGTTTATTGTCTTCTTCAGGATTCTAACCAATGTTTTGTTAGAAGACTCTGCCAATCCATTCCCCTGTGGATGATAAGCTGTAGAGTGAGACAATATCACGTTGTAAGTCTGACAGAAATTAATAAACTTCAGTGAGATGAAAACTTGGGCATTATCTGTGAAAATCTTTACTGGACATCCAAACCTGCTAAAGATGTTTTCTTCTAGAAACTTCATAACAACCAAATCATTCGCCTTCCTATTGGGGATTGCCTCCACCCACTTGGTAAAATAATCTGTAGCAGTAAGGATCCACTTAAACTTCCCACTGGATGGTGGATTGATTTCTCCAATGAAATCTAATCCCCATTTTCTGAAAGGTTCTTCAACAAAAACAGGCAGAAGAGGTAAAGGAGCTAATTTTTTCTTTTCTGCAAACACCTGACATTTTTGACAGCTTCTGACCGCTTTATAAACATCAGAAAACACAGATGGCCAGTAGAAACCTGATTCAAAAATTTTATGAGCAGTTACCTTCCAACTGTAGTGTTCTCCACACAAGAATTCATGATACTCTTTGATTACATCTGAAACTTCTTCCTCTCTCAAACACAACAATAATACACCAGCAGGATCTTTCCAGTATAGCTTTGCTTCGATTATGACATAAGTTTGAGCCTTAATCTTTAAGGCTCTGTATTTAGTTCTATCTATGGAAGGAGGACAAGAAAGAAAGCATAAATAATGAACAATGTCCTTGTACCAACCTGAGCAAAGAAACTTATATTTAATTGCTGGCTTTGGCTGATTTTTCTCTGTTTCTCCATTGACTTCCTCTACAAGAGCCAACAAATTAATTCCCAATGCTTGGAAATTTGACTCTGTTAATAATTTGGCCAATCCTAATCCTTTGAAAAGTTTGGTTGGTTTTACATCCAGATCATATTCTTGGATTTTAGCAATCCATTTTCCCCTTTTTCCCTCCACATCGCTCTGGACTAGGACATCCTTCACAGTTGAATTAGGAACGTACGCCAAGACTTGAGAATGAAGAATATAGGTTCTGAACGCTTTCAGTGCTTTCACCAGAGCGTATACTTGTTTCTCCAATATCTTATATTTTAATTCTGCGTCTCGAAGTACTTTACTGAAATATGCTACAGGTTGTTCATACTTTTCTTCATTTCTCTGTAATAACACAGCAGCAATTGTTGAAGCAGATGCAAATGAGAAAATTTGAAATGGCTTCAAATAATCTGGACTAATTAAGACAGGCGCTTCCTTTAAAGCTTCTTTGATCCTTTGAAAAGATTCCCTTGCTTCTTTGTCCCATTTCACCTCACCATTATTTTTCAACATATCTGTTATCTGCTTAACAATCTCAGTGTAATTGGGAACAAATCTTCTTAGAAAATTAATTTTTCCAAGAAATCTATGAATATCCTTCTTACTCCGAGGCAGTGGAATTGACTGTATTGCTTCAACCCTTGCTGGATCAATCTTTACTCCTTGTTTTGAAACAATATGGCCCAGCAATTTACCCTCCTCCAGAGCAAAGAAAGACTTCTTAGGATTCAACGATAACCCAAACTTTCTACATTTCAGAAAGGCTTTCTGCAAATGATGTAGATGTTCTTCATCAGATTTTGAAAAAATTGTGACATCATCCAGATAAATAACCACAAACTCATCTCCTACGAATGCAATATTCATCACTCTTTGGAATGTGGCTCCTGCATTCATTAGGCCAAATGGCATCAGCATACATGAATGTTCCCCAGGGCGTAGTAAAAGAAGTTTTCTTTTGGTCTCCTTTCTCCACAGCAACCTGGTTATACCCTGAAAAACCATCAACCATTGATAATCTACCAACCCCAGTCACTTTCTGTAAGACGAAATCCATTTTCGGCATAGGGTAATTATCTTTTAATGAAGCCCGATTCAAGTTCCTGAAATCTACACACAGCCTTATCTCTCCGTTTTTCTTTCGGATTGGTACAAGATTGGAAACCCAATCCGAATATCTGAGAGGAACAATTATTTTAGCCTGAAGTAATTTCTTTATCTCTTTTTCAATTAGAGCTAACAATAATGGATTGATTTGTCTAAGCTTCTGTTTATGCGGTTTGACTCCATCTTTCAGTGAGATTTTATGCTGTATGATACTCTGATCATAGGTCTTCAGATCATCATAAGACCAGGCGAATACATCTTTAAATTGTTTTAATAGATCAATGTACCTTTCTTTATAATCCTACGGGACTCCTTTGAACAACTTGATCATTTTAAGCTCCTGTTGAGTTCCTAAATTACAATCTTCCACATTCTCATCTTGGTTTGCTTTCTTCTGACTCACTGCCACGTCATTTGCATCAAACAATCTTTCAAGAGGCACCCAGCCTCTTGGAAAAATGTTGTCTTTCAACTGAATAATCTCCTGTCCACCAATCTTCGTTTTCAGATTTTTACCAGCCAAATCATTTTCATCAGTTTCCAAATCAATCTGATGATCTTCAAAATCTTCAATCATCAACAAAAATTGCTTGATCTGTTCATCATCCTCAAAGACCTGCCAATTTTTAATGTTGTCAGGGATTGACGGTCTATGTCTCATCTCAATTTCATACCTTAGTCTCGGATTGATAGGAGGCTTGAATGTACTAGCTGCAACTGCCAAAGAATCAACCATTCTATTTTCTTCCCTTGGTACAAACTGTAAGTTGAAGGCTTCAAAGTAGTTTTCAATCAAATCCCAGATTTCATTCCTATATGCCCTTAACCTGGGATGTTTAGTTTGACACAAATTATTTATTTGTCTTATAATTAATTCAGAATCACTGAACACAGTTATAGACTAAATTCCCATGTGCTTAGCTGTCTGCAAACTAATGATTAATGCTTCATACTCCACAACATTATTAGTGGACTCAAACTCCAATTTGAAAGAAAAAGGCACAAGGTTACCTTCTGGAGAAACAAAAATGAAACCAGCTCCCGTGCCTTATTTTGAAAACGCACCATCGAAATAACACTTCCAGGGCTTGTTTGAATGCAGCTCCTTATGTACAACTGCTGAAGGGAGCTTCCCTTGCGATTCTTTAGCAAATTTTGCATCTTCATGCAGCATGAAACAAGAGAGGTCATCTTTCTCTTGGCCATAAATTGGTGAATTACCTGCATCTTTCTTAGTGGTAGTTTTTTGAAACCTAGTTTCTCTATACAACCTTCTTTCTTCCCCATTGAAAATAGGAATGATAGCATATGTGAAATCTAGCTTCAAAACTCCTCCTAGCTTTGCTCCCCACGATCTAGATAATAGCATACCAAATCTGGTTGGAATATCAGCCACTACCACTTCCATCATAATGCTCTTGGCTTGGATTTGAGCCAAAGACACAACCATATCCTTAATAAGACCCACACACTTCACTCTCTTTGAATCAAAAGAATAAAGATCCCGGTATGGCTTAGTGATTTGCAGATTCAATTATTTCATCACACACAGTGGCATCAGATTGTGGGATGCGCCAGAATCTAGCATACACTTATGTAAAACAAAGTCATGTAACAGAAGTGAAATATAGAAAGGAGGGACAAATGAATCTACCTCTTCAACATGAGGCCCAAATGTAACCACTGGTTTTTCTTCTTGCAGATTAACTATATCACCCACTTCATCGGACTGAGATAGACTGATAAATTCAGCAATCTCCTTCTTATAACCAGGTGTTTTCATTAATTCAAGAAGAGGAACTTGAATTTTCACTTATTCCAATTCTTTTGCCAAACTGAAATTTTGATTTGATTTTGTCAACTTTTCAGGCTCTTCTTGATCTTTCTTGGAACCTGGATTTTGATTAGGAACAGTGACCACTTTCTCCAAAATATTAGAATCTCTAACCTTCGTTTGAGAAGCATCAGCTTGCAACTTTTCCTTCTCTCTTTCTTCATTCATGGGCTTTTTCCCCTTATCTAATTTCTGAGTCTAGTCTTTCTGTAATGGAGTCGCCACTAGAGCAGGCACTGATTCTAGTTCTTTTTCTTCATTCTCTTGAGTTCTTAGCCTCTTCTTTGACCTCAAATCATACTTTTTATGTAACTCGGATTGCATGAAGTTTGTAAACTGTCTGCAGTAATCATCCATCTCTTCTTGATCAAATGAAATATCACTTTCTTCCGCTCCTTCTTCCTCAAATTCTTCTTCTGTTTCATCATCTTCCATGTACATAGCGGAAATTCGAGCATCATCCTCTCTTTCATCATCATCATCTACTGAACGGGATGGAGCCGCCTCTATATACAAAGGTGCTTGTACCTGATCTAGATCTTTCTTCTCTCTTTGTAGAATCTGCAGAGGCTGTTTTTTAAATTGGGGATTAAAAACCCCTCTATTCTGTCTTGCAGGCTTACTATCTATTTCCAATTTCACCAATTTATTAGATAGATTTTTTATGACCTTAGTCATATCATCAATTCTTTGTTCTTGAGCTGAGGTTTCTTCTTTAGCTTTTCCTTTATCTTGAACTTTACCAACAGCGGACATATTGGCCTCAATCTCCAGAGCATCAGTTTGAATCTGCTCCAATGTAGGTGACCTCCTTTCCCTCAATGTGAAACTAAATTCTGGTTCAAATGCACCAACAAAAACAACCCTTGCTCCAATAGGAGGGGGTTTCATTTCAATAGGCAAACTATTATACAATTTATTAAATCTTTTCACAAAATATTTCATGCTTTCATCAGATTTCTTCTTTATTGCATTGAACTCTGTCAAAGAATAGCCATGGTCCCTTTTTTCACCCCATCTCTCAGTGAAACGCATTTCTAGTGTATCCCAATAATTTATGGTACCATTAGGAAATCCTTTAAACCATTTCCTTGCCTCCCCACTTAGAGACTGAACAAAAAGTCTCATTACAACGTCCAAATGTTCAACATTTAAATTCTCGGCAAATGTGCAAAACAGGGGCAAGTGTTGTTCTGCAGTTATTTCATCTTCACCAGTAAATCTAGGGAGTAACTTGAGATACTCCTGAGGTATATCATGCAGTCGTTGGGGTAGATTCAATGGTGCATATCTATTCATCAAAAAAGCAGGGGCTACAGGGACTACCATGTTTATGCCTGGGTTAACTGCTCCTTGAGCGGGGGTAAAATGAATACCAGTTGTAGGAGAGGATGAATGAGGTGGAAAAAATAATATAGGAGTTGGAGTATGAACGACTGCAGAAGAGCTGGCAACTATATGGGGCTGATTTTCTGTAAAAAGAAAAGACACAAACTCCAAAGATTGCTCTTCTAATGTGGGTTCTTGAAAACGAACGGGTGATGGTGATGACTCTCCTTCCGAGAAAGTGAGTTTCTTGGAAGCTTTCTTGGATATGAAAGTGCGTGAACTACTGCCTGGTGCGAGCAGTGTAGTTTCTGGTGTATCAAATATTTTTAGTTTCTGGCCCTTCTTTGAAACAAGCTTCTCAGGATCAGACAAAACAGGAACGGTTTGCTGAGAGGAATCTGACCTCGTGTGAGGTTTCTTGGGAGCCAGAGCTATTTTCAAACAAACACATCTTACTATCTCCTCCTCTCTGAACAACCAGAGGAAATGCAAAACAAAACCCAGGGAAACTCTTCGAATTTTCGTTCCCCGGCAACGGCGCCAATTAATGTTGTTCCTTGAGAAACAATTCCCTGCTGTGTAAAGGAATTCGTGCTCAATACATTAAAGATTACGTCACAAACAAAAGTATATCTGTCTCTTTTTTATAAACCTTCAAACATTAATAATATAATCTTCAAATATTAAACCCATATAATATTATGCAATGCCATATTCTCCTTATGCTGAAATGAGTGGACGGAAGAAACAAGAAAGGAAGGATTTCAATTTGATATGCTGCTTGAAACAGAATCTATCAGTGTAAAAATCCTAAAGAAATGAGTAATAAAATTGTTAAAATAGAGGAGCGCCCATTAAGGTTTATTTAACTCTTAAATACACATGTATCTAGAGACTCGCAGCTCAAATTACTCTATTTTATTCACAGACATGAAAAACATAATGAAAACTGAGAAACTATTTAGCATACATAGAATGAAGGAAACTTGCAAATTTTTTTATTGATTCAGTATTCTTCAGTACAAAATTTAGCTTCAAGGTTCAAAACTCGGAACCTTCATCTTTCTTGAAATTGTCCTTTAATACAGTATCACAAGACAGTTTCCAGTAATGAAACTGATTCTAACTGCTCCAACTAATTCTAACTGCTTAAACCACTAACTGTTATGGAGGCACATGCTTCGGAAAGTCCTATTACATTCACATAATTTTGAAAAATAAAATGAGAATTTTAAAACTCCTAATCTATGAGAACATCTAGTCCTGAAGCTATTGCTGAATCAACGACTGCTTTTGATTGAGCCATTGGGATCTCTTTTGCTGTATCCACGGAAAAAGTTTTGCACTTTTTCCAAAGTTCACCTTGAGTTGTAGAAGCATTCTTGTAACTAAGATATTCCAATCTAAATGCAATCGCCTGACTGTGATTAAGTCTTTCTGTGAAGAGTGTTTTTACCATCCATAGCAAGTTGAAATGCCTCTGCAAAAAGTTAAACACTGTTTCTCCCCTTAAAACTTGAGTTTTTTCGTGCCTGCTATCTGCCCTGCTTTTTGCCAGTGGTAGTGCATCTTCATAAAACTTCCACGTCAAAATATTTCCCTTTTCTGTCCAGCATGATGGTAAACTTGTCCTGATCAATTTATCAAATGTTATGTCAAACTTCTTTACCACCTCCTTTATTCCCAGTAACCTTTTCTCTGCTACTTGTCGAATATTATTCTTAATTATCATCTTATTGACTTCTTTAGCATAAAAATATTTGTCTTGTATTTCCATATCTTCTAACTCCTCATCTGATTTGGAATTGATAAAATCTATAAAAAATTTAGCCCAATTTTCTCTTTTCATGACCGTTTGCTTTTCAGACAATATCTCTTCTTCATGCTCTGAAATGAGGCGTTTTTCCTTAGCAATTATATTTAGGGAATCCCAATTGGATTTCATTTCAGAAATTATTTCACCCCAGATGATATCTTTAGCTCTTAAAAGTGAGATATTACCTTTTAACTTTTCCTTGAGATCTTTAATTTCGTCCTCAGCCTTTTGTAACTTCTGCTTGTTCTCATTTGCTTTGTCTTCCCATGCTCGCATGATCTTGGTAGCTATTTCCAACTCTGATTGAGCCTTCTTACGATCTCGTTCTGCTAACTTTAATTCAGTGCTGAGTTGAACAACCTGTGCTTGAGGATCAGAATCAGCATCACCTGTAGGCGAAATAAAAGTGCAAGTGTGGTTTTCAATATGGTTCTGTAATGAAATAGTATTATGTTTTACTTTAGTCAATTCTTCATCCTTCTGCAACAATTGTTGACGCAACTCCTCTTTTTCTTTCTCTACTTCTGCTACTTCAGCAGCCATTGAATGCTCTGTAACTAGTAATTTTAACTTTTTCCTCAATGAGTATATTTCTATTTCTGCACTTTTCATGAGCTTTTGAACTGCAGCTTTATCATTGGGATCTACACCTATTTTCATAATGATATTCTTCACTTCTTCATTTTGAGTCGACAAAGCTCTTGAATTAGCTTTCTCCATCTTGATCTGTTTAATAACTTTCGCAAGCATGTTTTCAGCCTTAATTGTTGTGGCATTAGTCTTGGTTAAATCATTAACAATTAACTGCCCAATCTGCATATGAAGATTCATTTTATCCCACAATGGAATCTTTTTAACATCCATAACTATGTTTACCTCATTAAAATTGCTCAAAGATCCATCCTAAATTGATCTTTTTCGAGGTCCATTACAGTCAATAACCTGGTCTGATCAGCAGCTACGTGACGCTCTGCCTGAGCTTCTACAGTAGCTTTTATCCTCTGATTCTTTTCCTCAATCTGTGTAAATATCTGCTTGACTGAAGGTGTGCTCTCTGGATAGAGTTCATGTCCTCTAGGAGAAGAAGGGACATTTTGTTCTTCATTGATATGAAAGGTAAAACCAGGCGAGTTGGAAGAATGATCCTCAGCAAATTTGGTCCTCTTTTCTTCCCTGGGCTCTTCATCATCTACTTCAACCACATCTTCCTTACATCTTTTGTTTGCCTTTTCAGTAATGAGAGGCATTTGAATGCTCATTTTTGATATGTTCATTTCGCTTAGGTTGGCTAGCTTCTCCTGATCAGGTCTGCTTACATGAGAAAACACAACATATCCATTTTCAATTCTTCTCTGAGAAATTACTCCATGCGGATCATAAGACCACTTCTCACCTAGTAGCAACTGCGTCTCTTCCAATATTTTAGAAACTTCATCAAAAGCTTGCCTCGTATTGACCACAAAAGGTCCTACACTCATAGGTAATTTAAACATAAAGCCTTTCTTCTTGGGAAGAAAGTGTACCTGATCCACATTAAGGCTCTGTCTTATGAATTCTAAGGCGAAGAGCCGCATGGGTACAAAAGTTGGAAGCCTATAGGGTTCGATGCTAGCTCCATACAACCTTATTTATGAATATTCTTCGAACACAAACTAGCCTCCAAATCTGCAACTTGGTCCTAGCTGTAAGAACTCCCGGGCTTTCGGTAAAAAACATGGAGGAGGAACTCCATTCAAAATTTTATAGGCAATAGACATATAATGACTAGCAAACTCAAATAGCCCTACTTCATTTCCTTCTTTTCTGGTCATATCAGTCCAAAATAACATAGATTGCTTTTTCCTATTGACATCAACTATATTCAATCCCAAAATCATAAATTCTTCGACATTCTGATATAAAAATAAATAGACAAGAAATGATGGGAATCTGAAGAAACCTGTAAGCGGAAAGGCCATCAATTGAGAATTCACAATCTCCTGCCAGAAAGACGGAATGTCCGGAACGACCCCTGGCTTCAGCATGAGTACATATATTCCCAAAAATGATTTATCTACTATCTGGTCATTGTCTTTGGCCAAAATTTCCGCAATGCAACTTAAAACTGGTCTATACTCAGCATTGAACGCTTCCAAACTAAATTGTTCTCATTCAAACTGAGCTTTTTCTGAATTTGGTTTCAATTATGACATACACAGACTAAACTCTTCATCTGAAAGGTCTTCAAAAGAACGAGCCAATGAATCTTCGGAAAACTACAATGGTGACTCACTTTCGGGACAGCACAATGCCTGTCGAATTAGTTGCATCGACACCCTGAGAACGTTTTCTCCCAGCGAGTTCATGATGAAACACTTACCAGGGTACATTGAAGAGACCAGCCATGATATGAATTCGAGAAAAAAATGGGCTTTTGGGATACAGGCTGACAAAACACTGGAAGTTCTCATGGCAGAAAACACTGGAGATTTCTCGGCATTGAGGGTCACTTGGTGACACAATAAGGGATGATTGACAGAGGACAAGGTGTCGTGGACGTCTTTTTCGCTGTCCAGGAGGGAACTGAGGTTTGAAATACCAGATAAGGAGACTCACTTTTCCATGGCTGACAGGGGATAGAAACAATTCGTAGGATAGCAGACAATGCAAAGGTGGCAAGAACATGGTTCAAAGGTAAAAACAACCACAAATAGATGAAAACGGGATAAAAGAACCCTTTTAACAGCTAGGAAAATCCGTAATAAATTCCAACATAATGTGAAAAAACCGTTAGGACAGCTGTCGTCCACCTCCCCAGATGACATCACCGCGGGGGGTCCTGGAGTACGGTGGCGAACTTTGACCGGCACCCCCCGCAGTGATTCACAGCCATCGATCACGGCTCACCCGCGATCTAACCAGTCAACTGCAGGGGTGCCGAGTTGTATAATGTACGAGCACTTCACACCCCCGCAATTGATCACTCTACAAGGTTTCTCGGCGATTGCTACTTTCGCTCAGGAAGTTGCTCGAACTTTACGCTTGAAATCAAATCAGACTTTCAACTTAGTTGCATCAAGCTTTTAAAATTGCATTGAACTTGCGAAAATACTTTTATTTTTTATGATATAGTATAGCGACCTTATACTATAGCATATGCGTTTCTAATTTTTTATATATTTTTGATAAAAATAAAAATTGAAAAAGGATATGCCAATGATCTACAACACAGCCAATGAATTGTACTCTATCATAATTTCTCTATCCATTTTTCTCTTTGATTTTACAGAGATCCTTGGTGCAGGAACGCATGTTCAGTGTAGGCAAATTTTAGTGCAGGCACATTTCAGTGAAGGCAGGTTTAGTGCAAGCACGAGTAGTGCAGGCACGTGTCGGACGGTGAAAAAACATGCAAGAATGATTAATGCAATGAAGGAATAGCTAGTGAAAATATGTTCATTGGAAAGTCTATCTTTATTTTATAATATTTTTTGCAGATAGAGTGACTGCCCCATCAATGGACCGTGGCATCTAATTATTTGAATTATGGTTAAGACTTTGCTTTGTCACTTACTAATGTAGGAAGAAATAATTTGAAGTACAAGATATTTTAGGTCATGAAGTCTTATCTTTTTAATGAGTACTGAAGTACACCTTATGTGAATTATGAAGAAAATGTGGGATATTACAAATTCACCCAAAACCCAACACTTAACTATTTTGAAAAGATTTTTCATCACCTATCAATGATGGCCTTACCTGATAATCTGATCGTGCATGACCATTACACTGCATTATCACTAAAACCTCCACCTTTTCCAATCATCATCACCTACCTATACTGGACCGATATGTGTGTGAATCCGTCCCAAAGGAATAATGATGAAACGTTATTGGATGAAAGAGGGTCAAGAAAGTGATGGGCAGATGACTCTATCATCATAAAACTCTCGGAAGACCCTTTGAACTCCTCAGTGTGATATTTTTTTGACAGCGAATTAGGGTGATTTCAAATAGAGATGGCACCTGTAAGAAATGAACCGTCATCTGTGAAGGAAATAGAGTAGAAAATTGAGTATCAGAACAATGCATTGTTGCAAGAATCAGGATTTTTTCCATTCCTACAAAAGTTCGATGGATTCGATATAGCCGTAGCATTGGAATTTGCAAGGAAGTTTGAGGGAGGCCAAGCCAAGGTAGGCTCACTAGAATTTGAGGTCACAGAAGAATCCATAGCTCAGGCTACAGGATTATCAAGTGTGGGAGAAAAATAGTTTAAGAAGGAGAAAATTGAGAAGAAAAGGTGGTGCAGATTTGTAGTCGATCAGAAGCTAAAAGTCGATTGGAAGAAAGGGCTTCCACACAGTGCCATACTTGGGAAATGGAAATATCTCCTATATATATTGTAAAATTTTCTTTCATGTGAGGGATTTTATTCGTTAACATTCCTATACCATATCCATTCGTTTCTTCACTTTGAGTCAAGGAAACTCATCAATTTTCCTTATTTCCTACTCAGAAGCACGAAAAAAATGGCGAAAGGTGTTCAGAAAGGGGAGGCGAGTCGTGTCGCATGAAAATTGTATCATCACGGGCTGATCTTGATTCTAGTTAAGAAGGCATTGGAGTTCAAAGGAATGACCTAGAAGGCATTTTTGAAGGAATTATAGGGACGAAGTATAGGGAAATCATCTGAGAAAAAGAATGCAGGCAAGAAAAGAACAACAGAAGCTCTGATGCCGCGCCCTACCAAGACAAAAAGAAATAAAATATCGGTGAAAGAAAAGGAGCAACCTGTCAAAGAAATTATTTCCTCAGTAAGAATAACAACCAGGAACTCGACTAAGAGAGGGAATACCTCTTTGAGGGCGAGTCAAAATCTATCGAGCTCCCCAATTTTGTTGGACGAGTCACCACCGACTTCACCTATAGATCATAATCTCTCAGTTATTGCAAAGGAAACAACTCATACTATGGTTAATGAAATTCATGTAGAGAAGGAGGATGACATACCCTTTTCAGCCTTCCTTTGAACGTTAAAGAAAATAAAATTAACACTAAGTGCAAGCAGAGAACCGATAGAGGGTCAGGAAGATGATGAGGCAGAGCATATTGAAACCCTTGATAATTTTTAAGTAGAGGGTACTGAAACCCCTGATGAGATATATGTGTAGGTTATTTAAGCCCTTGGTGAGATGTACGTGGAGCGTACTGAGACCCTTGGGGCTATTGAAGTTTGGGGCACTGAAATCATCGATGATATTGAGATACAAAAATTGCACGACCAAGATAACTTTGAAACTGGCGATGACAGTACATGTTTAGAGTCAATTGTAGAAAAGATGCTTGCACACAATGAGTTGGAAATAGAGAGCTCCAACCTCTATCTAAACAATCGGATATAAGAGCTCAAGCATCACATTCATGACTTGAAAGCATTAAACTAAGCCATGAAGGAGCAAGATACAGTGCAGAAGCAAGGAAAAATGAAATTGGAAGAAGAAGTAAAGAGAAAAAAATGACAAGTAAAGATATGGAGGTTTCAAGCCTCAAAGTGATATAAAAGTCTTAAAAAATTGACCCAGCAACTTAAGAAGGCTCAAGGTAAGAAGATGAAGACAGTGAAATCAGGGTTCAACATACAAGTTCAAGATTAACAGAAGAATCCTTATTTTTAGATTTTTGTAGCAGGTAAAGGTTGTGTGAAGACACACAACAACTTAGGGATGGGAGGATGTTGGTAGGCTAAAATGCTTTATTTTTAACCCCCTTCCTACTTCAAAACCACAATCATAAACCTCTATTTTATCCTTATAAACTTCCTTATTACTGTACTATTCCAATAATCCTTTCTATCCCTATACTAGTTTTATATTTCATATTTAAGGTTTATCAGGTACTTAATTAATCATTTTAGTAGATATTATGCCTTTAATATTCTCGAAACTAATATTTTCCTTCCTAAAATATTTGATAGGAAACTATATTACTCTTTGTATTAGCATGGTCTAGTGCAGGCAGATTCCTCCACTGTTGGCAACCGAACGCTCCTAAACTTTCGCGACAACTCGTTACCTAATGCAGGCATCTCGTTCCAAATCATCCTGTTTAGTTCTGGTCGTCTTGAGTTGAATTTGAAGTGGAGGATAGTCAGGGATATGATCGAAGATTGGGTCATTGGCCAACGATTATATTAGCATTTTGTTATAGTCGTAGGCTTATTTTGTAATGCTATTTGTTATTTTTTTCAGCCGAAAGGCTGGAATTAGAATGATTGTATGTAATTTAGTTATGGCCATAGGCCGAAAGGGTTGTATAAAATATAGATTTCAAATAGGAATTAGGGAGCAATATCCATGCTACTGTAACTCTGGAAAAATTGTGATTTTGTGTTGTCGCCCTCATTCTGGGCTGGATCCATACTTCTGATATATTTTTGCTGATTTGGAATTAGTACAAGGAGTTATTCCATGTTTTTTGCGTTCTGTGTTTTAATCTATTACTGATGCGTCATTGAGCGTTGAAGCTTCAAGTTTCCTAAAATGAGAAATGAGTTGGTTGGCTAGGGACCTGTTATCACTCCAACAATTTCCAAGGGTTTTTCTGTTTGTTTAAATAAATATTAGAGGTAACTATCAACCTACTTTTGAGATCAATATCTAGAGTTCCTAATGCTCAAAGAGGACTCTCACTTAATGATTTAACTTTGTTGTTTTTAGTTGATTTTAGGCTAGTTCTGTAAGATTGATTGTGTTTGATTTTGGTTTTTGGTGGAATTATTAATTTAGATGGATAAATGAATGTCTATTTTCCATTGGGATATGGATTCCATGTATCAAGAAAATAGGACAGAATCAAGTTCTAAAGGAAGTGTTCACAGGGCAAAGTAGTTGAGAAAAATCAGATCTTTTAGGCTGGATGGTGAAGTGGTTTTCAATAGGGATCAAGGAGAAGTTAATGATTCCTTAAACTAGATAATGAAGGAAATGACAGAGGTCAACCAGGATGGGAGAGCAATTAAGGATTCTCATATCCGAATATCAGAAGAAAACATTAAAATGAATAACAATTCAGAACAGAGTGTACTTAAACAAATTCTGCAATAATATTCCTGTTATAACATTTAAATTTGGAAAACATCCAGTTTTATGGAATACTTAAGGAAAAACATGAAAAATTGAAATATACTTCACTGAAGTGGCTCAACACATGAATCCTGTAATGCAATGCCTTTATTACTTGTCCTGTCTGCTAACTTGAAAATGGTACAATAAACCCTCAAGTATATAGATCAATTTCAACTATAGAAATTTTCAAGATTCCACCCTCAATACTTCGAATTATGAAGTATTTATACAAAATGTAATACAAAATATCATAAAACTGATTTAGGAATTATTCAAGGGAAATAAAATATCTTCATGCAAGAATATAGAGACACCTATGTAACTAATGCAAGTTGTCCCTACTTATTTGGTTTGTTGTTTTGTTCTTTGATATTTTGCTTTCTTATCTCTATGAATGTTGCTTTACGCTGGCTATATCTTTACGCTACCTGCCTTTTATTTGACTTCATCTTTAAACTCTATCTTTTCTCTTTAAACTATCTACTCTATTTTTACTATAACATTGACTGCTCTTTTACTCTTTAACATTGACTGCTATGTTTTCACCTTTAACCTTGTTTATCTTTTTCCTGCTTTTGCTTTTACCTTTCACAATAAATCATACAATTTTTCTCAAGTCTCTTCATCTGGTAGTTTAATTTTTACCATTATGCTATAAATATCATCTCCTTTAGTGTACTTGGTAAATGTAGGCTTGTTTATAAAGAGATGATTTACCTCATGCTAGAGGTAGAAGAGATTTTCAAAACCATGATAGAGTACTTTTCCTGTAGGAATTCCTTTCATGGAGGAATTGTTGGATTTTTATTTAGCCATTTCTCTGATCTTCTTGTCATAATCTCCATGTCTCATCAGTCTTTCATTAATCACCAAAGGATTAGGAGGACCTTTCTGCGTCAGAACATAAAATTTGATCATCAACCTGTTTATTGCTAGCTTCATCATTTGACAATAATCTTCAAGTTGTGTCATCAAGTTTCTCTTGGAAATTACCCTTTTTACCTCTAAGATTGTTTATGTTCTGTCACTTATGCCAATTTCTTCTAATTCTTGCTTGTTCTTAGAATTGAGAAACTTATTTATCTCAGTGACCTCTTTTGGTTTCTTCCCAAGTTCCTCTTTGACTTTCTCAACAGCTTCACTTGCTTCTTTTATCAGATCTTTCTGCTCAAATATGACTTGGATGGAAGGCCAAATATCATTAGCAAAGTTAATGATATTGGCCCAAAGCTGTTGTTTTTCTTGGGCAAGTGGTTCTTTCAAGGTCAATTCTTTTGCTAACTTCTGTATTTTGTCAGTCAATCTATTTGATTTTTGTGTTTCTGATTTATACATGATTTGAACAAACTTCTTTTCATCTTCTAGAATTTTTACTTGATCTTTAATTCTATTAATCTCATTTGTTTGGATTGACTTGTATTGCATATCTTTGATTAATTTACCTGCTTCATCATTGGGATGAACTGCTGTTGTTGAATCTGTTGCTGGTGTAGTAGTTGGTGTTGTTGTAGTAAATGATACTGCTGTAGGTAATGGAGCTGATGAAGTAGATGAAACTATTGTTGAAGTTATAGGAATGGTAGAAAGATGAATTGATTCCATGCTGGCCTTGTTTTCTTGCACCAATTTATCCATTTCTTTCAGTTGAGTTGTCAACTGAATGATGAGATTCATCATTTCATTATTCTGACCTTCATTCTACAGGACTTCTTTAGTCTGTGGATGTTTTGTTGGAGGTAGTTTCATTTGTTTCTTCAATGCACAAATGTATGCATTCTTCTTCTTGATAAGTTCTTCAGCTACTTTGATGTTCCTTGGATCATATCCAACTTCCATGACAAATTATTCAAGTGATTTAATACTATTATCCTTGGCTTGTGAAGATGCCTTCTTTAGTTTTAACTGTGCTTTGATATTTTCTAGAGAATTTTGTAGTTTTTGTACACTCATGGATTTTTTGGTCATAGTGGAGTAGATCATTTCTCCAATTTTCTTATGGAATTCAATCTGGTCTATGGGATGTAGATCTTTAGCTTGAACTTCAAATGTTTTTTCCTTGTAGTCTGCTAATGATTTTGGAGCCTGCATTGTTGGCTACAAAAAAGGTCATTCACATCTTCCTGGTTTTATAATCAAAGGCTTAATGTAACCTGTTTTGGTCACTAGGAATCTGTTTCCAATATCGGACATACGTTACAAATTTCAATGCCTCATTCCTCAAGTTGATTTCCTTATACTTATCCATTGTATCCTATTCTTTATCTACTGGTTTGCTTGATGAAGAAACTTCAACACTATGTTGCTTCTGAATGATTTGAGCACTAGTGGTTCATGGCTGATGAGTTTCCTCTGAAACTAAGGGAGGTGGATTATCCCTGACAATTATATCTGTATCAATAATCTCAACTCTATCAACTATCTCTTCTTGCTCAATTACTATATTCAGCTCGGGCTTCTTCCTATACATTAGTTTGAATTTGGTATTAGGAGTGGTCTCAACAGAATATGAACCTACTTCTTTTGGCCTCTTTGAGTTCCTTCCTTGTGGTGGTGGAGTATGCAAGATGGAACTAGTATCACCTTGATTCTCTACCTCTTGCAAAGTATTTTCCAATCACTCTGACTGGTTGGAATACTTTTTAATCTCTGGTTTTGACTCATGGATAAAAGGAGTCAATTTGAAATTGATTCTTAGTTTACTGATGACTCTCAAAGGACCATACTTCCATTTTAAACTATTACTGAACTTGAAGTCCAATAAACACTTATCTTCTTGTTGACTAGCATTACTATTATTGAAAATTAAAGGACCAAGATTGTTCTTAATTTTAAACTAATTTTTCTTCTTTGCTGACCGAAAATTAACCTCATCTGAGTTTAGGATCTGCCTAATGTATTCTAACGCAAATAGCCTCATTGCGAGGTATTTTTGTAGCTTGTATGGAGTAAGCTAGCATCCATACACCCTAATTTCAGTTTTTTTCTGGTATAAATACCAGTCTCCTGTTCTACTTTGTTCTGACAATTGTAAGACCTTCTTTATCTCTTCACTTGCCATATATTGACTACTACTACTTATCATGTTGAAAACTGGATGAAAAAATGAATCAATGAAATCCTTGTAGGTGAATTTTGTGGAATCCTTTCTGATTAAGGAAGTCCAAAAGACTACAGATTGGGGGTTACCCTCTGTGTCTAGTTTTTGAAGGCTAACTGCAAACCTTTCTGATTGGAAGTATAGGAACAGATGAAACAAAACTGATGAATATTTAAACACTCCTTCCTTTGGCAATTTAACTAATTTCCCATGGATGGCATCTGATAAGTATTGATTAAAGTTAAATGTAAAATCTGGAGGTTGTCTTGGGAAGAAAATGGATATAAAATCTAAGATAGAAGCATCTACATATTCATCTGTGAAGTACCCTAGAATGCAAGATAACATTGTGACAATCTGTCTAGTTCTCTTCGAAAAAATTGAAGCTGAAAAAGGAGGGTTACTCTTTAGGGTTTCCACTTATCGAGGAAGAAAGGTTTTGAAGATTTGAAACCACTTGGGAAAGTCCAATTTTGAATATAATTCGATGAGGATTTCAATAGACAATGCGGCTTCATCAGGCTTGGGTTGGATTTGCAACATCTAATTAATGGATTCTGCAGTGATTGTGAACAAAATCTCTTTGCTATGGGTTACTAGGGCTCTCTCATTTGGAAAATAATTAATTTGACAGAGTCTAATGATTTCTGGAAATTGGAAGGTCTGTGGGAAGATATGTTTGGGTGGGTTTGAATCCCAGAGGAAGATATCATTAGCCTGGTCTATGAATCTATCATGGCTCCAGCAGTGGATCTCAAGGAGGTTGAAATCAATGACAGTATCACTGATTTTGAAATATTTGTCTACTAGGGGAGTGTGTTCAACATAAACTACAGGTGGTTGCATGGGATTAATGGAAAAAACACTATGGGAGGCCATTGAACTTGTTCAATTTATTAATTTATTACTTTTTTTGTTTAAGAAATGGTCTCAGGTTCTTATTAATACCTGTGATATGGCACAATTCAGTCTACAGAAGGGCTTTTGGTCATAACAGAGGTTTTCTTGGTCTTATAAAGCTTCAAATATGAGTCGGCAATGGTTCTGGCATCAATAAGCTTTACTTTCGGTCTAGATTGGCTTTAAAATAGGTCATCACTGGTCTTCTTGGACTAACAAAAAGTTTTGGAAAATACAAAGCACATAATGGAATAACAGTTTCGGGCGGGCTTTAGTGCTATTTGATCGGAAGTGGTTAAAAATAGGGCATAAAGGTTAAATTAAAATAAGGCTGGTTTCGTCGCATAATAGAATAGTGGTATGCGGGTTATCGCACGGTAAAAAGTGGTAATGTGGTTTTGGAATGGAGGATGTGATACAATTTATGACTGCCACATGGAAAATTGGCGGGGGTGCGAAACCACCCATGTTGCACCCCCCCAATGGTTTTAAACATCGGGCAGTAGAGAGCGCGAAAGGGCTTATTGGCCATTGGATCTGATCGGATGGATCAGGTGAATAGGTAAGCTGGGGGGATTTGATAGGTGGGGTCAGGGAATATTTTAAATTCGAAGGTGTTAATATGTAGTGGGTAGGGATTATATGAAATGGGTTTAATATATTTCAAACAGGGATTAATATAAAGGGATCCGGGATATACGTTATGTGGAGGGATTTTAATACAAGCTATATGCTTAATGATATATGGGAGGTTGTAAACTATATAAAGTGGGGAATTAATAAATATGGGGTGAATGAGTATGGATGCGAGATGCTAGTAATACATTAGGAACAAGTGTTTCTAAGAGAATATTGGGGAAGGTTTCTGTAGTGGGGCCCGATATGTTTTACATATTCAAAACTTTGGAAAAAGTGGGTTTTTCATGTTTTAATTGAATGAAAATGGGAATTAGTAAAAGGGGGAGCTACTTTCCAAAGAAAAATGTGTTTTTTAACTAGAGAGTAGGGTTTTAGGAAGGGAAAAGGGGTGAAATAAGCAGAAAAGGTTAGAATGAGGGGAAAGTGATATTTTACAAGGGAAAATGCCTTCTAAGAGTGGCAAATATGATTTTAAGTAAGGGAAGAGGATTTAGGAGAATATTAGTGATATGAGATGAATCAATTGTTGTTTTCCATTACTTGTGAAAGTAATCTACCTACCCTTTATTTACCCTAACATTTTTTATTCATTTATTGGGTGCATTTAAGCTTGTTGACCCTTTTATTTTTCTTTTGATAAGAAAAATAATCTAATTCTAACATTATAACTTGCAATGGCTCAGATTAAACTGATGAGCTCATTTTTATTCTCTACCTAACTACTGATCAGCCAAGATTAAATGGTTTGGCTATATCTTTATTCTCTAACTATCATTACATGAAATTTAAAAACATGAATGAATGAAGATTAAGCTGTTTGATTTTCATGAATTGTGGCATTTTGGACAAGGTACACACAATTTTTAATTGCAGAAATAAAACTAAGAGAAGTGGCATTTGAGTGCGCATCACTTTCATGATCTATTTTTATCTCTTTTTGTGGTGTTCATACTTTATATTCTTTTTTAAATTTTTTCCTTTTAGTCCTTTCATTTTTCTTTTACGGCTTACCCTCTTTTCATTTTTTCAATATGGGAAAACATTTACAGAAAGAAAAGAATGTACAATATTACAAGAATTTAACATAGTCATTTCAAAATTATGATCCTTATTATTATATGACCCTGACAGTGGCTCCACTTGGGAATGGAATTTCCTAGTGAAATATCAAGAACTTGTTGATAAGTGGCCTTGGAAATTTGAATTTTCTTGCCTTGGAACTGTTTTCTGAACTCTCCTTTATTCAATCATATGATGTTATACCTTTCAAAGCTTAGGGCCTTCTCTTCGGGCTTCAACTTCAAAAGATAGTCATCCAATCCAATCTAAACTTGCAATGGCATTGACAATGAATAAAGTAAAACAAATTAACTAATGATTAATCTGGAGAAAAGTAGTGCTTCAACATTCTATAATTGACTGGTCCACCTGCTAGATCTGAGCCAGCTAACTCTTTCAAGAAAAATGCATTATTACCTTTGTAACCATAAATGATGTATGGGCCTTTCCAGAGAAAATCAAGTTTACCATGTTTCCCTTTTTCTTCTCTTTTGGAATCCCATTTGAGTACTTTATCACCTATGTAAAAAATCATCTTCTTTTGTTTTCTTATCAAATATCTTTTTAATTTTTTCTTGGATAACTTGTGATTTGACATAAACTTCTTCCTTAGTTTGCTGGTAATGTATAGTCAGATTTATCCTCCGTTGGATATCATTTGGTTCTACTTGCAACTCTTGAATCATTTTCATCACTGATACTCCCAATGAGGATGGAAAAACAACATCCATCCCATATACCAATTGATAGGGAGAGGTACCAATATATTTATTTATTGTGATTCTGTCTGCCCATAAGGCATTGACCAACCTTTTATTCCAGGTCTTCTAGTTATCTTCTAACAGTTTTTTGATGATATTAAGCAGGGATTTGTTTGAGGATTCTACAAGTCCATTACCTTGAGAGTAATAGGCAGTTGAATGGCCAAGGTTGATGTCTTATTTTTTCAAAAGTCAGTCATTTCTTGGATTTGAAGGCAACTGCGTTATCAGTAATGAGATTTTGTGGGCATCCAAATCTAGAAAGGATGGTGTTTTCGAGGAATGTGATAATGACAGAGTCAGTGGCTTGTCTAGAAGGGATGGCTTCTATCCACTTGGTAAAATGATCAATGGCTGTCAAAATCCATTTATGTTGGGCTGAGGAGGGTGGGTGAATCTCACCAATGAAGTCTAAACCCCATTATTGAAATGGAATTTCTACAGAGATGGGTTTGAGAGGTAATGGCAAGAGTTTATTCTTCCCTTCAAATATTTGGCATTTGTGATAGGAGGTCACATACTTTCTGACATCTGCAAAAAGAGTGGGCTAGTAAAAACCTGCCCTCAAAATTTTATCAGCAGTTGTCTTCTAGTAAAGATGTCATCCACAATCTCCTACATGAAATTCTTGCATAGTTTTATCAGCTTCATCTTTCAATAAATAGTTCAATACAATGCTGCCATGATCTTTCCAAAATAAACAATTATCTATGATACAATATTTTATTTCTTTTAATTTTAAGAATCTACCTTTAGTTCTAGATAAACCAGGAGGAGCTTGTAGGTTAAGTAAAAAAAATATGATATCTGCATACCAGGGTGAATCTAAAAAGGCTTCACTGATCTGTGGAGTCATCATCTCTTCGTCATCATCTACTGATGCAATGAAATTTATATCTAAGGCTCAACAATTCGATTTAGCCATGAGTTTGGCTAAACCTTGGCCTTTAATCAATTTTGTAGGCTTTATTTCAATATGATATTCCAATCTAGTGGGAATCCATTTGCCTCTCTTTCCATCAGGCCCAGTCTGAGTCAGAATGTCCTTCACCACTGAATTCGGAACATATGCAATAATGTGGGAGTATAAAATGTACACTATGAAACATTTAATAGCTTTCACTAAAGAAAGTGCTTGTTTTTCCATAATTTTCTACTTTAGTGTTGCATCTCTTAAGGATTTGCTGAAAAAAGAAATGGACTATTCGTAGCCCTCATCATTATTTTGCAAAAATACTGCTGCAATGGTGTGTTCTGAAGTGGAAGAAAAAATTATAAAATATTTTTTGAAATCGGGACTTATAAGGACAGGTGTTTTAGTAAGAGCTTGTTTAATCGCTTCAAAAGACTGTTTAGCCTCTACTATCCATTTAAGTGTTGAATCCTTTTTCAACATGTTACTCAATTCTCTAATTAGTTCTGCTAAATTAAAAATGAATCTTTTAAGAAGAATAATTTTACCTAAGAATGCTTGTAATTATTTGATGTTTCTAGGATGACTGATGTTTAAAATTTCTTCTACCCTAGTTGTATCTATCCTAATTCCCTCTTTTGAAATTATATTTCCTAGGATTTTCCCTTCTTCTAATCCAAAGGCTGTCTTTTTAGGGTTAAAGGGAATACGAAATTTTGTGCATTTGATAAAAAATCTTCTCAAATGATCTAGATGTTCATTATATGTTTTGGAAAATATTGTTATATCATCTAGAAAAATGACTAAAAAGTCATGAATCTCCTTGACAAAAGCTATGTCCATAGCTCTTTGAAATTGAGCTCCAACATTCATCAATCCAAAGGGCATTTTCAAATACATGAAAGTTCCCCATGGAGTGTTCAAATGCTATCTTTGCTTTATCTTCAGGTTGAAATAAGATTTGATTGTATCCAGAAAATCCATCAAGCAATGAAATTCTGGATGACCCTACTACCCTCTATAAAATATGGTCCATTTTTGGGACAAAATAGTTATCTTTTAATCAGACTTTGTTTAAGATTCGGAAATAAACACAGAGTCTAATTTCCCCTGTTTTATTCCTAGTGGGAACTAAATTTGAAACCCAATCAGAATATCTAATAGGTGCTATGATTTGTGCTTTATACATCTTTTTAACTTATTTTTCTATCAAAGGCATAAGAACAAGATTAATTCTCCTAAGCTTTTGTTAAAAGGGCTTCTGATTTTATTTGATGGGTATTTTATGTTGTATAATGCTGGTGTCATAAGACTTGAGGTCATCATAGCTCCAGGAAAACACATCTTTAAATTATTTACACAAACTTATGTATTTTAGCTTTTCTTCTCGAGGTAATGATTTGGATAATTTTACAAGCTTTGGTTTTTCTCCTATTCCTATGTTACATTCTTCTATGTCTAATCTTAAGGGTTCCATTTTTGGTTTTCTAGCTACATCATTGGAATCAAAAGGATATTCTAATGGGGCTAACCCCTTAGGAAAAAAATTATCTTTAAGGTTTAAAATCTTTGATTCATCATTAGTTATTTCTTCTATTTCTACTGTTTCTAATTTATTTATCTCTACTTTAGTAAATTTAGTTGGTTTAGTTTTATCTAAATCATTTACATATAACTCACTATATATTGTATAATCTATTATACAATTAATATCTATATTATAGTTTTGAAATTCTCCCTCAGCAATCATAAAATTATAGATTTTAGAATCTTGTGAAAACATCTGCCAATATTTCAAATTATCTGGTATAGTTGGCCTACGTCTTACCTATACAGTGTATTGGTGATTTAGCTGAAAAGGAAATCTGACGTGTGCCGGAAAAAGTATCCAAACTATGTTTCTGCATGTTCTATTTCCTTGGAATAACAACAAAGTCTGTTTCAAGAAAACTATTAATCAGATCTAGAAAGGTTGAATATCTATATTGGCTCAGTCTAGGATTATTCACAAGATACTCTCCTCTAATTTTGTTTTTGATAATTTCCGAGTCTCCCATGACAGAAACTCTCTTGGCTCCAAGTTTTCTTACAATTTTCAGTCCTAAGATTAATGCCTCATACTCTACCATGTTATTAGTGCATTTAAAGTTTAACCTGAAAGCATGACCTTTTGAATGATCATTTTTAAAGTTATAAATCCATACTCCTTCTTCTACTC
Source organism: Pinus albicaulis (assembly GCA_034641835.2). NCBI lineage: Eukaryota > Viridiplantae > Streptophyta > Pinopsida > Pinales > Pinaceae > Pinus > Pinus albicaulis. The sequence goes on from CM076579.1 coordinate 520,901,002, forward strand.
CTAATATGTTTACAGAACCATCAAAATCTAAGTTCCACATGGATTCATGAAATATATTTTCATTGTCAATTTCTTTACGTTTCTGTTCTACTGCTGTATTTTTATCTATGCCAATGTCTGAATTGCATAATATGAAAGAATCCATATCAGAATGCACAGAATAAATAGGATAATTTTGTGGTTTTTCTGCACTACTGACCATGTATTTCATCAAATTTTCTCTGTAAAGCTTTTTGGGATGACCAAATACAAAAATTTTAGCATATGACATGTCTAACTGCAGTGATCCCTGCAACTTTTCTCCCCATGAGTGAGATAATAACATTCCATACTTTCGAGGGATATCAACAACTACAATATCCATGACAATACTCTTAGTTGGGTATTGGACTAGAGTGACACACAAGTCTTTTATTAGGCCAAGACATTTAAATTTACTAGAATCAAAGGAGAAAAGATATTTGTATGGTCTGGTGATATCTAAATTCAATGTTTCCATGATTGCCTTAGGCATTAAATTGTGAGTTCTCCTGAATCTAACATAGCATTTTGTAAGATATTATCATGAATTATGAAACTAATGTAAAATGGAGGAACACCACCTTCTTAATGTTTTCCATTTACCTCACGGCCGAAAAGTAACTCTAGTTGCTCATCGTTGAGGTTAAAAACATCTTCTCTTTCACTTATCTTCAGTGTTTCAGTGATTTTGGCTTTGTTTAAATAATTTTTCACCATCTCTGTTAAACGAACTGGTATTTTCAATTGGGCTATTTCAGTTTGGATATTAAATAGGACTTGAATTTTTCCCAACTGAATGATTTCCTCTTTACCAATTGTATTTTGAGTGTTCTTATGTTTTTTATCATCAACTGGTATTTCGGTTTGTGTTTCCACTATTTTATTTTGAATTTTCTTGTTCGGAACAGTTTGAGTGGAAGTTGAATTTTTAGCAGCAGTCGATGTTTGAGTTTTAGCAGATGTGATGTCTACAATTTTTGGACTGGATACAATCTTTGGAGTGGCTGCAATCTTTGGACTGGATGTAATCTTTGGAGTGGAAGTTTTCTGAGTTTCTCTAGGGAGAATTTGTAACACTTTGGACACAGGAGCTTCTATTGTTTTCTTAGCCTGAGTTTGGACTATTTTCTTAGTAGGGGATTTTGAGTTTTTCTTACTTCTAAGACTATATTTTTTGTGAACTTCATATATTGCATAATCACAGCCTTGTTTATAGTCAAAGGACTCCCTAGATTCTAACTGTAATTGTTGTAGCATGTATAATTATTGTTCTTCTTGAGTAATAAAAATAGTATTATCATCATGTATTCCCATTAAGCTGATCTGGGTGTCCTGGTATTCATCATTTTGGTGTGAACTCTCAGCATAGTTTTCTTGGAAAGGTGGTCTAATCAATTGATCAGGTGTTGTTTCTCTTGATTTACCAGTATTGGTATTCTTCCTAAAGTTGGGATTTCTAATTTGAGGACCTTATTGTTGATTATCCCACTGAGGTTTTCTTTCCATATTTTCTAATCTATCCATTATTCTTTCCATAATTTTTACTAAACTATCTATCTTACTATCTGATGTAGATGGTTCATCCTTTATGGTAACCCTTCTTTCATTTCTCATCCTAGCTCTTTTAGCTAACAAGTTAGATTCTACACTAACTTCATTACTTTGCATTTGTTCTAATGTTTCAGGGTTTCTTTCTCTCAATTGATATGGCATATCAGTATCATAACCATCTGGGAATTTGATTAAAGCTAAGTCTAGTGGAGGTTTGATATTAGCTGGGATTGCATTGTAAATACTGTTGAACCTAGTACAATAACCCTGAACAGATTCATTAGGAGCTCTTCTAATGTTTTCATATTCTAATAATATTTGTAAAGGGTTTTTCTTTCTTTCCCATATACTTATAACTAATTGACGAAAAGTAGTTAAATCAACTATATGATTGGTAGGTAAATCTTTAAACCATTTCTTTACATCTCCTGCTAAAGTTTGTGAAAACAATCTCATTTGAACATCAGCTTCATCAATTTCATGTAATTCAAAGTAATCAGTCATTTTTTTTACACGTTGTTGGGAAGTATATTGACCTATACCATCAAACTAAAATATTTTACTCTGGTAATCCTAGGGCATGGCATGTAATTGAGCTGGTAATACCAAAGGGGCATATCTGGTTGCCATGGCTAAGATTCTAGTTTGACTAGGAGGTAAATTTGTGGTTCTTGGTGATGAGGTTGAAGTACTTGCAGATGAAGTTGGAACACTATAATATGTACTTGGAAATGAGCTTGAAGTACTAGAAAATGTAGCAGAAGTGCTAGAATATGAACTTGAAGTGTTTGGAGATGGAAATAAAACTGTAGGTTGAAGAGGAAGCTTGGGGATGAATGATTCTTTGGAATGAAGTGTAGTAGATATTATAGATGATGTGGTACTAAAAAAATATGAATTTACAGTCTATGAAGGAATGGTATAACGCTTAGGGATAAAAGCAGTAAGAGCAGCTAATTCAATAGAATGTTGAAAATAGGCTTCATCTATATCCTTAATCAAAGTTGCAGTCAAAGCATCAAGTTTATCAAAACTCTATAGAATTTGTTGATCTATGTCAAGTTATATATTTTCCTTCTTTTCTTCAATAAATTGAATAAAATTAGGATCTATTACACTATCATAGATTGAATTTTCAGATTTGGTTCTAAAAAAAGAGTGTTCAAATGATAAATCAAATTCAATATCTTGTAAGCTTGATAATTCTTTAGGGAGTGAACTTGCTTTGATTAATTGACTACTATTCCCTATATTTTCTACTTTTTTGGTTTTTCTTACAATTCTGTCAGGATCATCAACAGTTATAATAGGTTGTGGATCAAGATGAGCCCTGGTATAGTATGTTCTTTTAGAAGCAAGAATTTTAATTTTCAATGAAAATTTTTGACAACCCTTTCAAATCTTATTGAAAATAATGAAAATAATTGTTTCTTTTTAAGATCTGTTTAAACTACGAACTAATTTTCCCTGGTATGGTTTCCAGTATGTTATCACTCTAATAATTTCCAAGGGTTGTTATGTGTGTTTAAAGAAATATTATAGGTAACTATCAACTTGCTTTTGAGATGAGGATCTAGCCTTCCTAATTCTCAGAGAGGGCTCTCTCTTAATGATTTAACTTTATTGTTTTTAATTGATTTTAGGCTAGTTATGTAAGATTGAATGGGTTTGATTTTGGTTGTTGGTGGAATTACTGATTTAGATGGATAGATAAATGTTTATTTTTGATTGGGTTATGGAGTCAATGTATCAAGCAAACATGATAGAATCAAGTTCTAAAGGAAGAGTTCACAGGGAAAGGTAGTTGAGCAAAATCAGATCCTTTAGGATGGATGGTGAAGTGGTTTTCAACTGGGATCAAGGAGCAGTTAAGGATTCCTTAAACTGGATAATGAAGGAAATGACAGAGGTCAATCAGGATGGGAGAGAAATTAAGTATTCTTAGATCCGAATATCAAAAGAAAACATTAAAATGAATAACAGTTCAGAACAGAGTGTACTTAAAAAAATTCTGAAATAATATTCCTGTTATAACATTTAAATTTGGAAAGAATGCAAGTTTATGGAATACTTAAGAAAAAACATGAACAATTGAAATATACTTCACTGAAGTGGCGCAACACATCAATCCTATAATGCAATGCCTTTATTACTTGTCGTGTCTTTTGACTTGAAAATGGTACAATAAACCCTTAGGTATTTAGATCAATTACAACTATAGAAATGTTCAGGAACCCACCCTCAATACTTCGAATTATGAAGTATTGATAGAAAATGTAGTACAAAATATCCTAAAATTGATTGAGGAATTATTCAAGGGAAATAAAATATCTTCATGCAATAATATAGAGACACATATGTAACTAATGCAAGTTGTCCCTTCTTATTTGGTTTGTTGTTTGATTCTTTGATCTTTTTCTTTCTTATCTCTCTCACTGTTGCTTTACGCTGGTTGTATATTTACGTTGCCTGCCTTTTCTCTGACTTAATCTTTAAACTCTGTCTTTGCTCTTTAAACTACCTGCTCTGCTTCTACTTTAACCTTGACTACTCTTTTACTCTTTAACATTGACTGCTTTGTTTTCACCTTTAACCTAATTTATCTTTTACCTGCTTTTACTTTTATCTTTCACTGTAAATCATACAATTTTTCCCAAGTATCTTCATCTAGTAGTTTATTTTTTACCATTCTCCTATAAATCTCAGCTGCTTCAGTCTACTTGGTAAATGTAGGCTTGTTTATAAATAGATGAGTTACCTCATGTTGGAGGTAAAAGAGATTTTCAAAATTTTGATAGAGTACTTTACCTATGGAATTCCTTTCATGGAAGAATTGTTGGACTGTTATTTAGCCACTTCTCTGATCTTCTTGTCATAATCTTCATGTCTCATGAGTCTGTCATTAATCACCAAACGATTAAGAAGACCTTTCTACCTCAGAACATAAAATTTGATCATGAACTTGTTTACTGCTAGCTCCATCATTTGACATTTATCTTCAAGTTGTGTCATCAATTTTCTCTTGGAATTACCTTTTTTACCTCTAAGATTGTTTCTGTTTTGTCACTTATGCCAATTTATTCTAATTCTTGCTTGTTCTTAGAATTGAGAAACTTAATTATCTCAGTGGCCTCTTCTGGTTTCTTCTCCTCTTTGATTTTTTGAACATCTTCACTTACTTCTTTTATCAGATCTTTTTTCTCAAATATGACTTGGATGGAAGGCCAAATATCATTAAAAGAGTTAATGATATTGGCCCACAACTTCTGTTTTTCTTGGGAAAGTGGTTCTTTCAAGGTCAATTCTTTTTCTAACTTTTGTATTTTATAGTTCAGTCTGTTTAATTTATGTGTTTCTGATTTATACATGATTTGAACCAACTTCTTTTCACCTTATAGAATTTTTACTTGATCTTTAAGTTTATTAAACTCATTTGTTTGGATTGATATGTCTTGCATACCTTTGATTAATTTACTTGCTTCATCATTGGGATGAGTCGTTGTTGTTGAATCTGTTGCTGATGAAGTAGCTGGTGTTGTTGTAGTAACTGATACTATTTTAGATAATGGATTTGATGAACTAGATGGAATTGATTTTGAAGCTATAGGAATCGCAGCAACATGAATTGCTTCCATGGTGGCCTTCTTTTCCTGCACCAATTTATCCATTTCATTATCCATCTCTTTCATTTGAGTTGTCAAGTGAATGATGAGATTCATCATTTCATCTTTCTAATGTTCATTCTCCAGGACTTCTTTAGTCTGTGGATTTTCTGTTGGAGTTAGTTTCAGTTCTTTCTTCAATGCAACAATGTCTGCATTCTTCTTCTTGATAAGTTCTTCAACTAATTTGATGTTCTTTAGATCATATCCAACTTCCATGACCAATTATTCAAGTGATTTAAATCTATTATCCTTGGCTTGTGAAGATTCCTTCTCTAGTTTTAACCGTGCTCTGATATTTTCTAGAGAATTTTGTAGTTTTTGTACGCTCATACCTTTGTTGGTCATAGTGGAGTAGATCATTTCTCCAGCTTTCTTATGGAATTCAAGCTGGTATATAGGATGTAGATCTCTAGATTTAACTTCAAATGTTGTTTTCTTAGAGTCTGTTGATGATTTTACAACCTTCATTGTTGGCTGCAAAAAGGTCACTTGCATTTTCCCGCTTTTATAATCAAAGGCTAAAAGTACCTATTTTGGTCACTAGGATTCTGTTTCCAATATTGGGCATAGGTTAGAGCTTTCAATGTCTCATTCTTCAATTTCATTTCTTTATACTTCTCCATTATATCTTGTTCTTTATCTACTGGTTTTCTTAATGAAGAAACTTCAACACTATGCTGCTTCTGAATGATCTGAGCACTAGAGGTTGATGGATGATGAGTTTCCTCTGAAACTGTGGGAGGTACATTATCCCTGACAATTATATCTATATCAATAATCTCAACTATGTCAACTATCTCTTCTTGCTCAATTGTTGGATTCAGCTTGGGCTTCTTTCTGTACAATACTTTGAATTTGGTATCAGTAGTGGTCTCAATAGAATATGAGCCTTCTTCTCTTGGCCTTTTTGAGTTCTTGTCTTGTGGTGCTGGAGTATTCAAGATGGAACTAGTATCACCTTGCTTCTCTACCTCTTGCAAAATATTTTCCAACTACTCTAACTATTTGGCATACTTTTCAATCTCTGGTTTTGACTCATGGACAAAAGGAGTCAATTTGAATTTGATTCTTAGTTTACTAATGATTCCCAAAGGATCATACTGCCATTTGAAACTTTTACTGAACTTGAAGTCCTGTAAACACTTATATGCTTTTTTGACTAGCATTCCTATTATTGCAAATGAAAGGACCAAGTTGGTTCTTAATTTTAGAATGAGTTTTCTTCTTTACTGACAGAAAATTAACATCATCTGAGTTTAGGATCTGCCTGATGTATCCTAATGCAAATAACCTCATTGGGAGGTATTTGGGTAGATTGTATGGAGTAAGCTGGCATCCATACACCCTAATTTTAGTGTGGTCTGGTATAAATACCAGTCTCCTGTTCTACTTTGTTCTGACAATTGTAAGACGTTCTTTATCTCTTCACTTACTCTAGGTTGACTGCTACTGCTTAGCATGTTGACAACTAGATGAACGAATGAATAAATGAAGTCCTTGTAGGTGAATTATGTGGAATCCTTTCTGATTAAGGAAGTCTAGAAGACTACATATTGGGGATTACCCTATGTGTCCAGTTTTTTAAGGCTAACTACAAACCTTTCTAATTGGAAGTATAGGAATAGATGAAACAAAACTGATGAATATTTAAAAACTCCTTCCTATGGTAATTTAACTAATTTCTCATGGATGGCACCTAATAAGTATTGAGAAAATTTAAGTGTAGAAGCTGGAGGCTGTCTTGGCTAGAAAATGGATAGAAAATCTAAGATAGAAGCATCTACATATTCATCTGTGAAGTACCCTAGAATGAAAGGAAGAATTGTGACAATATGTCTAGTTATCTCTGAAAAAATTGAAGTTGAATAAGGAGGGCTACTCTTCGAGGTTTCCACTAATGGAGGAAGAAAGGTTTGGAAGATTTTAAACTTCATGGGAAAGTCTAGTTTTAAATATAATTCAGTGAGGATTTCAATATACAATGGGGCTTCATCAGGCATGGGTTAGATTTGGAACATCTGATTAATGGATTATGCAGTGATTGTGAACAAAAAATCTTTGCTAGGGGTTAGTAGGGCTCTTTCATTGAGAAAATAATTAATTTGATAGAGTGTGATGATTTCTGGAAACTGGAAGGTATGTGGGAAGATATAGCTAGGTAGGTTTGAATCCCAAAGGAAGATATCATCAGCCTGGTCTAAGAATTTATCGTGGCTCTAGTAGTGGAGCTCCAAGAGGTTGAAATCACTGATTGTATCACTGATTTTGAAGTCTTATTATATTAGGGGAGTGTGTTCAACATCAACTATAGGTGGTTGTAGGGGATTAATGGGAAAAAAACTATGGGAGGCCATTGAACTTGTTCAATTTATTAATTTATTACTTTTTGTGTTTAAGAAATGGTCTCAGGCTCTTAGGAGTACCTTTGAAATGGTGTAATTCGGTCTGCAGAAGGGATTCTGGTCGCAACAGAGGTTTTATTGTTCTTATAAAGCCTCAAATTTGAGTCGACAATGTTTATGGCATCAATAAGCTTTAATTCCGATATGGGTTGGCTTTAAAATATTTTGGCACCAATATTCTTGGACTAACAAACAGTTTTGGAAAATACATAGCACATAATGGAATAACAGTTTCGAGCGAGTTTTAGTGCTATTTGACCAAAGGTGGTTAAACATAGGTCGCGGAGGTTAAATTCAAACAAGGTTGGTTTCGTCGCATAACATAATAGTGCTATGGTAGGTTATTACACGGTAAAAAATTAATAAAGTGGTTTCGAAATGGAGGATGCGATAGAATGTATGACTGTCGCATGGAAAATCGGCGGGGGTGTGAAACCACCCATTTTGCACCCCTCCAATGGTTTTAAAGATCGGGTAGTCGAGAGTGTGAAAGGGCCTACTGGCCATTGGATCTAATCGGATGGATCAGGAAAATAGGTGATTTGGGGGGATTTTATAGGTGGGGTCGAGGAATATTTTAAATGTGAAGGTGTGAATATGTAATGGGTAGGGATTATATTAAATGGGTTTAATATATTTTAAACATGCGTAAATATAAAGGGATTGGGGATATATGTTATGCGGAGGGATTTTAATATAAGCTATATGCTAAATAATATATGGGAGGTTGTAAACTATATAAAGTGGGGAATTAATAAATATGGGGTGAATGAGTATGGATGTTAGATGTTAGTAATACATTAGGAACAAGTGTTTTTAAAATAATATTGGGAAAGTTTTTTACAATGTGGCCTAATATATTTTACATATTCAAAACTTTGGAAACAGTGGGTTTTCATGTTTTAATTGAATGAAAAGGGGAATTAGTAAAAGGGGGAGTTACTTTCCAAAGAAAAATGTGTTTTTTTAACTAGGGAAAAGGATTTTAGGAAGGGAAAAGGGGTGAAATAAGGGGGAAATAGTAGAATGAGGGGAAAGGGGTATTTTACAAGGGATAATGCCTTCTAAGAGTGAAAAATATGATTTTAGTTAAGGGAAAGGGGATTTAGGGGAATATTAGTGATATGAGATGAATCAATTGCTGCTTTCCATTACTTCTGAAAGTAATCTACCTACCCCTTATTTACCCTAACATTTTTTCTTCATTTATTGGGTGCATTTGAGCTTGATGACCCTTTTATTTTTCTTTTGATAAGAAAAATAATCTAATTCTATTCTTATAACTTCTAATGGCTCAGCTTAAACCGATGAGCTCATTTTTATTCTCTACCTAACTACTGATCTGCCAAGATTAAATGGTTTGGCTAGATCTTTATTCTCTAACTATCATTACATGAATGTAATATTACTACTTAGCCTGAGCTAAGAGGAACATGCATTTTTGTTTTACTTCCTGTTGCATGAATAAATGAATAAAGGAGTACATGTAAAACTCCTAAAAAGAATGAATAAATCAATGCCCATATGAACAAGGATAAATCAGGGCTATGTAAATAAATCAATTGCAGGTGTGAAAGGGGTTTGAGCTATGAGACTGGGTCAACCTTGACCAAATCTACAGCATTGTATAGATTCAATCTACCTCGTGAAGGGACAACGTAGTTCTAGAAGGAGGCCCCTCCTGTGAAATGAGCTAACTCATCAAGGTGGTTTAGAGTTTGCAAAGGCTCTCATCTTATAAAAGGAAGGGGAAGGCAGCAGAGAAGGTTGTTGATTGTTTATATTTTTGAGTATCTTGTCTGTTTAGACAAATACTATTCTCTGCTATTTAGTGGAGAATTGTGCTGCTTAGCACTTGGAGTTCCTATGTTGGGATTTCACCTGTTCCATTGAGGATTCATGGAGGAGTTTTTTCTGATTTGATCCACTATCAGGATTTGGGCCAAGCTCTACTTCCAACTACAATGTAGATCGAGTGAGGGTTTGTTTTCTTTTGTAGGTTGCGGCAAGTGGAACTCTGGATCTGCAAAGATCTAGCTAGTATTGGAGCCTCTTCTCAGTGAGTGTGTCTTTTAACCTCCTGGAAGAGTGCATCCGATGTTTGAGCTTCATATTGTATCTTGGCATCAAGCCATCCATGTTATTCAAGCTACAATGCAGTTTTCATTGAGGAATTGTGTTATTTTCAGTAGAGGTTTTGCAAGGTATTTTGACCCCATTTTTTATGAGAGATCTCTGGTGCTGGGCTTTACAATTCACTTTGGTGATCCATGGATTAGCTTGATGATCCATGTCTTGTTTAGATTTGATCTATTTTAATGTAAATTCATATTCAGAAATTCCTGAAGCATTTTTCAGATCTGCAGCTTAAAAATCAAATCTACTCTTTGTAATTCATGATTTGGTCAAAACCCCAAGGGGGTCTTGTAAATAAGTCTTACTAGTTTCCAGATCTGAAATGGATTTGATCTTTTGTCCACAAATCTATCCTAGATCTGAGATGTAATTTTCAGGTCCTGTAGCTCCTTAAAATAATGCTTTTGAGCCATTTTACAGTTTATACATGTGTTGCAGCCTTCTTTTCTAAATATTTCTTGCTCTCTTCTCTCCTGTATTCTATTGTATTTGAAAGAGATTCATTGTAATTCTGATTTGCTGCTGTATATTCATAATTTGATCTCATTTGATGGCCTCCTGCTCATGCTCCCCAAGACTGCATTATTTCTGAAGCAGTTTGTTGTGCATAGTTGCAGCCCCTCTTGTAGGGTGTTTTTTAGCTAGACTAGGTGGTGGGAGATCTGTTTACCACACCTAGTTTGATTTTTTTTTCCTCCCCTTTTGGATCTAGACTCCATATCTGCTGATATAAGGGATCCAAGGGCTGTAAAATAAATTATGTGCATCAATCTCCAGGGAGCGCGTTATTTCAGTAGGCTTGCTGTGACATTCCAATTTTGGAATATTACAGTGGTATCAAAGCTCCTTTCTTAGCACAGCCTGTGCTTTCCTTGGAGCACCACAGCCATGTTTTATTCAGAAGAAGATGAACCTCTTATTGAGAGGGAGAAGAGGTATCAAAATAGAATTCACAAGAAGTTTGATTAGACTACTGATGAGCAAGACAAGGGTAAAGCCCCTGAAACTGCAAATGATAAAGGAGGAGAAGAGTTTTCAAGAACTCTTTTGGTGGCCATGCAATATATTTCTAGAGAGATCAAAGAGATGAGGATGGACAGAAGGAGGGAATCTCTTGGGAGATTTCATCCTGGGGAAAGCTCTGACATATCTCACCACTGGATTGGTCAACCAGTGAACCAGCCACAAGCCCCACAAGCTCCACGATGCTCCACTATACCTACCTTCTTGGCTGTGGAGAATGAAGGAACACAAGAGAAAGCATCCCTTGAAGACTAGTTTGTGGAATATGAGTCTTAGAATCAAAGATTCAGAGACCACTTGAGTTTCTAAGAGTTTTTTCACCTCAAGGATAGAAGAAGACCAAGGCAGCAGTATAGAGATGGTGGGTTCTTCCATAATCATGATAGACATTACTCTATGGGCATGTTATTTTTTCCCAAGTTTGATGGGTCACCCACTAGTTCTACCAAGGCATGGGTAGAAAAGATGGACATCTACTTTTAGTTTAACAAAGTCGCTGAGAGTGAAGCCATCAAAATTGCAGTGTTGCACTTTGATGGTGAAGCACACAATTAGTGGTTCCATGATTTGTCTACATTGGGCCATGCCAATGTGACTGCCTACTCTGAATTCACTAGAAGAATGGTGGAGAGGTTTGACAGAAAGGATCCAGAAGCACCTTTCATGAGCCTTGCAAAGTTAAAGCAAGCGGGAAATGCAGAAATTTATATCTCTGAGTTTCTAAGATTATCAGTTATGGCTCCTGATCTGTCTGCAGCAAGGAGGGTGTACATTTTCATCGATGGCTTGGATGAACCTTTGCATGGATTGGTTAAATCTACCAAGCCCACCACTTTGCATGATGCCACTGAGAGGTCTAGAGACCTCCAAGATGCCTTGCCAAAAGCAAAGGCAACTTTCCAGATCAAGGCCCCTCACCTTTCTAAAGGGAAGGAAGAGAAAGCTGCTCGTTCCAAGGAGAGCTCATTCAAGAAGCCTCTTGATATTGAACTTAGGAGAGAGATGAGAAATAAGAGACTATGCTTCACTTTCCAAGATTCATGGGCACCTGGACATAGATGTGTTGCTGGGAAAGCACAGTACATAGAAGTCTTCTCATATTTTGAGGAGGAAGATGAAGATGATGAACCAAGGAGGGGTCACAATGCTGATAATGTTGAGGGAGATCCAACACCATTTGGAGATGGGGTTGGAGCCTTTGCTCCAATAGGTGGAACTCTTGCATATTTGAGAGGAGTTCCTAAGTACTTGACCCTAAGAGTAAAAGGTTCAATCATGAATCAGAGGGTATCTGTACTCATTGACGGTGGGGAAACCCACAACTTTATTGATGCTCATATTGTGTAGAGGAGAGAAATCCCCACTGATACTTTTGAGGGATTCTCTATTTTGGTCCCAGCGGATAGAACAATGAAATGCATGCAATATGTCCCATCACTCTCAGTCACTATGGGGTCCTACACTTTTGTGGATGAATTTTTTGTAGTTGACATACCAGACACCAATATCATTTTGGGTGTCCAATGGTTGATTACATTAGGGAAGGTCACCATTGATTGGAAGGATTTGTAGATGGAGTGGGTGGACATAAAGAGTGGTAAGCCCCAAATGATCCAAGGCATGCATACTTATCCTTCACCTAGAACTTCCACATAAACAACAAAGATGTATTTGCGCAGTGGAAGCAAGGATGTCACAATCCCTTCACTAATGTTCATGAGCTTTTTGCATGGGACATTCCTAGTGGCAAACCACCTGGGAGGCCACCAGATTCAGATCTTGTGGGGGAAGCCTCACAAATTTCTGCTCCAAATCTAGATCCAGGAGGGATTGGAGCAATGGGGGACCAAGCTACAGTGCTAGAGGGCTTGGGACAAGTCAAGAGTGAGGGGGATCCTCTCACTATATCACTATCACCTTCTCTCTTTTCTAGATCTGCGTTGTGGGAGGAGGAGAATGGGAGGATCAACCTTCCAACACACATCTTTGGCATTGGAAATGTCAAAGAAGATATCAGCAGCATGACAGACACTTCCATGGAGGTATCATTAGCATTGTCTTTGTTGAGCAGTGTGGATCTGTACTGGAAATCTCAACTACTTGTAGAGTATTCCAAATATCTCCACACCGATATGATACTAGATGACTTGCAACAAGAAGAGGACTATTTAGTCCAAGGGGGAGTCATCTACTTTCATGGTAGGATATTCCTGTCTAGAGCTTCTGAGCTCAAGCAAAAGATACTCCAAAGGGCACACAAAGAACTCCTTCTCAGCCATATGCAGTCCATGAAGATCTACACCCTGATCATGAGGAGTTTTGATTGGGAGGGGATGAGAGAGGACTTACATCAACACTTTCAAGAGTGCATTAACTATGGAGGATTGGGGCAGCCAATGGACTCTTTTCAAGAGTCATTTCATCCAGTTCTTCCTTTGCTTGAGAGGAGGGAAATGCCCATGTACAACTCCATGTGTATGAAGAACTATGATGGTAAAGGATCTGATCGTGCTAAGAGAGATCTATTTTCTAATTTATCACATTATTTTTCCATGTTTTTGTAGGCTATGACTCCTAAAGGGGGTGAGATATCATGTCGATCTCATTGTTTTTTGAGGGCCAATATAAATTTTGAACTTGGCCACTCCCTTGTTATGCAAAGGGAGATTCCTTTTCATGATGGGTGCTTCCCAAAGGCACCAAACATATCTGATATCTCCATCTATGTTGATATGACTTATGCAGCAAATGTGTGTGGGGAATTCTACTTGCCACACCTTGATCTAATGCAGGCAAGAGGTGCACTACACTGGCATCACATGTGGGAATTTTACCCCCCTCTTCAAGGTCAAAATTTTACCCCCCTCTGTTTGCATATATGTAGTTTTGCTTCCATACTTGGATGTTATAGTTGTACTATTTTTGGGGTTGTATAGAGGAAGTATGGATAGTTTTTATGTACCACATGGATTGGAACTTCTTTATGAGCCTCATACTACATGCTTTAGAGGAAGCATTGCTCCAGCCATGTTTATTTCTGTTGAATTTTTCACTCCTGGTGGGATGGACTATGCACATCTTATGTTGACCTTGGAGGAACAATACCTGATGAATTATCTTGATGAGCACTTGGCTTATGATGAGGACCTGATCATTGATGATGTCATGAATGGAGGAGGGGAAGGACTACAACTCTCACCCTTTTATTTGCTTGACGACAAGCAACATTTTGGAGGGGAGGACTGTAATATTCTTACTTAGCCTGAGCTAAGAGGAATATGCATTTTTGTTTTACTTCATGTTGCATGAATAAATGAATAAAGGAGGACATGTAAAACTCTTGAAAAGAATGAATAAATCAATTCCCATATGAACAAGGATAAATCAAGGCTATGTAAATAAATTAGTTGCAGGTGTGAAAGGGGTTTGAGCTGTGAGACTGGGTCAACCTTGACCAAATCTACAACGCTATCTAGATTCAATGTACCTCATGAAGGGACAACGCAGTTCTAGGAGAAGGCCCCTCATGTGAAAGGAGATAACTCATCAAGGTGGCTTAGGTTTTGCAAAGGCTCTCATCTTATAAAAGGAAGGGGAAGGCAGCAAGAGAAGGTTGTTGATTGTTTATATTTCTGAGTATCTTGTCTGTTTAGACAAATACTATTCTGTGTTGTTTAGTGGAGAATTATGCTACTTAGCACTTGGAGTTCCTATGCAGGGATTTCACCTCTTCTATTGAGGATTCTTGGAGGATTTTTTTGCTGATTTGATCCACTATCAGGCTTTGGGTCAAGCTCCACTTCCAATTGCAATGAAGATCCAGTGAGGATTTTTTTGATTTTGTAGGCTGCAGCAAGTGGAACTCTAGATCGGCAAAGATCTATCTTGTATTGGAGCTTCTTCTCAGTGAGTGTGTCTTTTAACCTCCTGGAAGAGTGCATCCACTGTTTTAGCTTCATATTTTTATCTTGGCATCAGGCCATCCATGTTATTCAAGCTACAACTTAGTTTTCATTCAGGAACTGTGTTATTTGCAGTAGAGGTTTTGCAGGGTGTTTTGACCCCATTTTTGATGAGTGATATCTGGTGCTAGGCTTTTCCTTTCACTTTGGTGATCCATGGATTAGCTTGATGATCCATGTTATGTTTATATATAATCTATTTTAATGTAAATTCATCTTTAGAGATTCCTGAAGAATTTTGTAGATCTGCAACTTAAAACTTAGATCTACTCTTTGTAATGCATGATTTGGTCAAAACCCCGATGGGATCTTGTAAATAAGTATTTCTAGTTTATAGATCTCAAATGGATTTGATGTTTTGTCCACAGATATATCCTAGATCTGAGATGTAATTTTCAGCTGTTGCAGCTCCTTAAAATAATGTTGTTGAGCCATTTTACAGTTTATACATGTGTTGCAACCTTCTTTTATAAAGATTTATTGCTCTCTTGTCTCCTGTATTCTACTGTATATTGAAAGAGCTTCATTGTAATTATGATTTTCTGCTGTATATTAATAATTTGATCTCATTTGATGGCCTCTTTCTCATGCTCCCCAAGACTGTGTTATTTCTGAAGCAGTTTTTTGTGCATAGCTGCAGCCCCTCTTGTATGGTGTTTTTCAGCTAGACTAGGTGGTGGGAGATATGTTTACCACACCTAGTTTGATTTGGTTTTGCTCCCCTTTTGGATATAGACTCTAGATCTGATGATCTAAGGGATCCAAGGGCTGTAAAATCAATTATGTGCATCAATCTCCCAAGAGCACATTATTTCAACAGGTTTGCTGTGACATTCCAATTTTGGAATATTACAATGAAATTTAAAAGTATGAATGAATCAAGATTAAACTATTTGATTTTCATTAATTGTGGCATTTTGGACAAACTACACACAATTTTTATTTGAAAAAATAAACTAAGAGTAGTGGAATTTGAATGTGCATCACTTTCAGGATCTATTTTTATCTCTTTTTGTGGTGTTCATACTTTATATTCTTTTTTGTTTTTTTTTCTTTTAGTACTTACCCTCTTTTAATTTTTTTTAATATGGGAAAACATTTGCATAAAGATAATTATGTACAATATTACAAGACTTTAACATGGTCAATTCAAAATTATGATCCCTATTATTATAGGACCCTAACAGTGGCTCCACTTAGTGATGGCATTTCCTGGTGAAATTTCAAGAACTTTCCGATCAATGGCCTTGGAACTTTGACTTTCCTTGCCTTGGAACTATTTTTTGAGCTCTCCTTTATTCAATCATATGTTTTTATACCTTTCAAATATTAGAGCCTTCTCTTCGGGCTTCAACTTCAAAAGATAGTCATCCAATCCAGTCTACACTTTGCAATGGTATTCACAAGGAAAAAAGTAAAAAAAAAATGAAGTAATGGTTAATCTGGAGAAAAGTAATGCTTTAGCATTCTACAATTGACTGGTCCACCTGATAGATCTGATCCATATAACTCCTTCAAGAAAAATTCATTATTACCTCTATAACAATAAATGATGTATGGGCCTTTCCAGAGAAAATCAAATTGACCATGTTTCCCTTTGTCTTCAGTTTTGGAATCCCATTTGAGTACTTTATCACCTATGTCAAAAATCATCTTCTTTGGTTTTCTTATCAAATATATTTTTTGTTTTGTCTTGGATGACTTGTAATTTCACACAAAATTCTTTCCTAGTTTGCTACAAATGTATTGTATGATTTATCCTCCTTTGGATATCATTTGGTTCTACTTGCAGCTCTTGAATCATTTTCATCACTTGTACTCCCAATGATGATGTAAAAACAACATCCATCCCATATACCAATTGATAGGGAGAGGTACCAACAAATTTCTTTGTTGTGAGTCTGCCTGCCCATAAGGCATTGACCAACCCTTTATTCCAGGTCTTCTTGTTATCTTCTAACAGTTTTTTGTTGATATTAACCATGCTTTTGTCTCAGGATTCTGCAAGTCCATTACCTTGAGGGTAGTAGGAAGTTGAATGGCCAAGGTTGATGTGGTATTTTTTACAAAATTTAGTCATTTTCTTGGATTTGAAGAGAGTTGCATTATCAGTAATTATATTTTATGGGCATCCAAATCTAGAAAGGATGTTGTTTTCAAGGAATGATATAATGACAGAGTCAATGACTTGTCTAGAAGGGATGGCTTCTATCCACTTTCTAAAATAATCAGTGGCTGGCAAAATCCATTTATGCTGGGCTGAGGAGGGTGGGTGAATTTCACAAATGAAGTCTAAACCCCATTGTTGAAATAGGATTTCTATAGAGATGGGTTTGAGAGGTAATGGCAAGAGTTTCTTCTTCCCTTCAAATATTTGGCATTTTTAATAGGAGCTCACATACTTTCTAACATCTGCAAAAAGAGTGGGCCAGTAAAAACTTACCCTCAAAATTTTATCAGCAGTTGTCTTCCAGTAAATATGTCCTCCTGCATGAAATTCTTGCATAACTTTATCAGCTTCACCTTTCAATAAACAGTTTAAGAGAATGCCACTATGATCTTTCCAAAATAAAGCATTATCTATGATACAATATTTCATTACTTCTAATTTTAAGAATCTACCTTTAGTTCTAGATAAACCAGGAGGAGCTTGTAGGTTAAGTAAAACAAACCATGGTAAATCTAAAAAAGCTTCACTGATCTGTGGAGTTGCCATCTCTTCCTAATCATCTATTTTTGCAATTAAATTTACATCTAAGGCTCAATAGTTTGATTCAGTGATGAGTTTGGCTAAATCTTGGCCTTTAATCAATTTTGTAGGCTTTATTTAAATATCATATTCCAATATATTGGCAATCCATTTTCCCTTCTTTCCATCAGGCCCATTCTGAGTCAGAATGTCCTTCACTACTGAATTTGGAACATATGCAATAATGTGGGAGTATAAAATGTACACTCTGAAATCTTTAAAAGCTTTCACTAAAGCAAGTGCTTGTTTTTCCATAATGTTGTACTTTAGTGTTGCATCTCTTAAGGATTTGCTGAAAAAAGAAATGGGATGTTGATGCAGGAGCATCAAGACCATTTTTTCATTTGTAAATATGTGATAAAAGGGGGGTGTGACAATTTTAATATTTTATTAATTAATTTGTTATTTTTAATAAAATAGGAGATAATTATGAGAAGTGAGGATTATGTAAATATTCTTTTATTAAATAAAAGGATATGAGAGAAATAGTTTAGGAGCAAAATTTGGGATTAGGATTTCTATGTATGGGACTTTATTGAGGATTAGGTGGAGTTATTTTTGGAGTGAATTAAATGAATTTTTATGTATAAATATGAGTGGGTTTTGTGAGAAAAATACACTTGAATAGTTGAAGAGTGTGAGAAGTGAGCAAGGGTTTCTGCTTGGGAGCCTTCGGGCAGATTATAAAGGGCCACAGATCTGGAATATCTGGCCAACAATAGTTGTAAGTAATTTTTTTTATTTCATATTATATATATACATTGGTTGATTGATTGTGAAAGTTGTATGGTTTGAGGTATCAATCGTTGGAAAGATCGACTGAAGGAAGCTGTATTGTTAAGTTCTGTTTGCTCATAACATTTCGATGGAAATCTCTATGTACAAAATTATGGCTTTTTGAGAATGCAACCACTGTTATTATCTGTGCATAGAGATATAGAACAGTATCGATTTTGTTAATCAACATAGGATTTATCTGAGTACCACAATCCTTAAAATCATAGACAACTGATCATTGAATGCGTTAAACCTGTGTGGGAAGATTTAAATGGAGAATCGACGGGGTTTTTGACTTCTTTTATTGAGGACGGCAGAAGGTCTGGTTCTGGTTAATATATATATCAATGTAGAATTGAATTCGATTATGAGAGTTATTAAGTGAAAAGGAAATTCAATATGGCGATAATCTAAAAAAATCATGGAATGGCATAACGTATTGACTGTTCAGAAATTGCTGTATTGAACAGAGAGTGATGTTTGGAGAAATTAACCACGGCTATGTTGTGGTCAAATATGATAAGTCATGAATTGGAATTGCAGAATTCAAATGTGTAGGAAAAGAGAGATCGGTTGCAAAATTCGATTTTGACCTGTGTTAGAATCTCCAGACTAGAAATTGACGGAATTAACAATGTTGATTCGCTGAAACCATATTGAATTTATCACTGCGGCATTTTCTCAATGGAGACTGAGAGTTCCAATTTTGTTTCACGATGGAGGAAGAGTGGTTCTGATTGTATTTGATCCATGCTACCACATGAAGGAATGATTTGTTTGTAAAATTGACATCGATTTGTGAAAGACATTGTTTGCAAGAGCGACCGTGTTGAATTGAGGGACAGCGTTTGTAGGAGCCGATTCAATGTAAAAACACCGATTCAATGTAAAAACAACAGAAGTTCTGAATCGAATTGCAGTTTGGGATCAACGGTCGAAGATCTAAGTCTGTGTTGAAAATGTAATGTAAATCGTTGAACAGTAAACGCTAGAGAACGCAGAAATATAAGTCTGGAAAATTCATTGAAGGCAGCTTTGGGTAAGTATGAAGTTCTGGCATTTGATTTTAACTGAATTCTAGCTTTTTCATGGTCACCCTAGTAGGGAGTTGGTGTGTGAATATTATGAATGGTGAATTTAAAAGCTTATTAACTATTCACAATAGATTTGAAGTGCGGATAGTATTATGGTCAATATAGAAAACTAGGGTGCATAAAATTTGAGATTCGACAAATGTTAAATTGATCACATTGAAATGAAGACAAGTGTTTGGTTATGGGGACATTGGAATGTATAAGATTTTGCCAAGGTTCGAAGGGCGTATTGAGTAAGGACAAGTCCAAGTCTTTCGTTGATTAAAATAATGTCAAATTGAATATTAAAACATGGGCGCATTGTTTCATTGAATTTTGGTCATATATGAATGATGTTTATTGGGTTGATGAGCATTCGAATGATTTGAGTCATTGGGTTTTCTTGAAATATTCAAAGTATGAATTTTCCTGAAGAGAATTAGATATTGGAATTGATATAATTCCATATATGATGGCAGTTAATTAAAGGAATCTATGGTGAGTGATTTTGAACAAGATATTTGATTAGCTTCCGCATATAATGGGAAAGTGTGAATTTTCCAGCTATTGGAGGTTTTAATTTTGGGCAAATATTGTGATGCATTCTTATATGCACAGAGAGTAAAGATTCTGGGGATGGCAGGGGTGGCCCTGCATCATTTTTGGTATCAAAGCTTGGCTCTATTGAAATTGAAGATGTTTTTTTTCTGAATGAGTGCAGGAAGGTGTTTTATTTGAATGTGTGAGGAAGACTGAAAGGAATATCATATTTTAAATTGATATGCAGCACTACACAATTGCAGTGAAGAAGATTGCAGACGTGAATGGAGGATAAGAACATGCAGACTCTTAAAGGTGAGATAGTTTTCTGATTTGAAATTTATGATTGAAGTTTATGGTTGCAGACAAGATGATGGCAGTGAACCTGACATTCAGCTAAAGGCTGGATAGGGAGGACAATTGCAGTGTCCTGAAGAGGAAGTGAGTTGAAGAGATAGCCTAGAGAGAGAGCAGAGAAAGTGCTCAAGAGGTTCCAGAGGTAGTGAATCAGTACTTACCAAAAGACTGAGTGAGGAGAGCTTGGTGAGGTAAGTGGCGGCAGGACAGGAGAGCTTGTTGTTGTAGAGGCTAGTACAACTCATGATGAGTGATAAAATCATGGAGAAGATGATCATGTAGGATCATAGAAGAGGTTCAGAAGAATGCCACAGAGGTGAGATGACTGATGAGGTCCGAGAAAGAGAAATTGCAGTAATGAAGGTACAATTGCAGGTACTAGAAGAATGGCTACAAGATCAGGAAAATCAGAATAGAGGATGGATCTTCCCACTGAAGGGAAAGAGAGTGATTTGGCAACCATTGCAGATGAAGTTGAGGCAAAGTGTGATTGCCTTATTGAAGGAGGATCTTAGAGTTCTTGTGCCAGAGATGGAATTTGAAAATTCCAGACGCAGATATGTTCAGAAGGAAGTATTGGAGGAAGCAGTCAAGACTGAAAAGTCTTGTGATTGTAAAAATAATGAGTTGTGTATGTTTGCAGGTACAATACGGGGAGATGAGAAAGCTTTAGAGTTTGTTCAGGAGAGAGAAGAGTTGAATCTGAAGGCTGTTCAGATCGATGTTGAGATAACAAGATCTCAGGAGGAAATGAATACAAAGGAGTCTAATCAGGATGTTGGTGCAGAGAGAGAAGGACCAGCTGATGATTGGTCGAGAGTTGGTGAAGGTATGGAAAATTGTGTGAAGTTTCAAAGTTCTATTCCTAATGAAATTGTTGAATTGTATAGGAAGCTAGATCTTCAGAGAAGAGAATTGGAGAGACAGATGACTTATGTACATGATAATTTGCTGAGGAAGCAAGGCAGGAAAGTTTTCATGAATGACAGTCATGCAGTAGAGGATGGTAAGAAGGAGAGACTAGCTGACAGTCTCATGGTGAATGCAAATCAGCATACTGATGAGCTGACAGAGGAGTCAGGAAGGAACTCAGAGCAGCATACTAGAGTGTTGCCAAAGAAAGCTGAGGAGAAAGCCAGTGAAGATTTTCTGAGTCCTGAAGAAGACTTGGAACTGCGGAATATTGAATCAACAAGTGAGACCATTGGGTCTTGTGATTTTGGAGCTGACAATTTGATTGTGTTTACAGGTGAGGAAGAAGACAGTCCATCATTTGGAATTGTCTTGGAAGAAGAAGAAATGTTGCAGAAAGAAGGGGAGACAGTGATGTCTCATAAGCAGAAGCTTGTTACCATGGGTGACAAGGAAGAATTGGCTTGTCTGTATAGCCAAGAGAAGACTGGTGGACAAAGTTTTGGAACTGCTACAGTGTTAGAGGATGAGGCTACAGTGTTTGAAGAACTTGATCTGATTGCCAGAATCAATCAAGGTGATGATGGACAATTACTGAAGATTGTCAAAGGGGAAGACGAAGGTTATGCTGGAACTGATTTGCAGCATGTTGATGAAATGCTGAAATGTTTGTTGGAGAAATTTGAACCTGAGAAAGAAGTTGCAGATGAAATTGCAGGTGATGAGAAAAAGAATGTTGCAGAGGGACAGGAAGTTTGGGAGGCAGCAACATCCATAGTGACAGCTAGAGCAACATGTGGGGTAACATCTGCAGGAGTAAAACCAATAATCGGGGAGATGACAGTTGAGACAACATTGACAGCAGCAACATTTATGGTGGCAGCTGAAGCGACATTTATGGTAGCAACTGAAGCAACATCTATGAGGACACTGAAGCCTTATGGTTTTTATTCTAACAATTGTTTTGTGAGTACAAGTTTTATTGAAGATGCTGGAGAAAGTTTGTTAGATAGAGAAATTGAACTGATGAGGCGGATGATGATGAAAGTATCCCGGAAGAGGCCAGCAGCAGTAAAACAAAGGAGAAGCAGCAAAAGAAAGACAACAGAAGATTGTGAAAGCCTAGTCAGTGGAGCGATGCAACATAAAGTGTAGAAACCTGGAGAAGAACATCAGAAAGAAGCATCGACAAATGGAAAGTTACAGCACAAGATATGGGATCCATCCATACACAGATCCGAACACATGATCATGTGATCATGTTTAATTTCAACGTTGGGAGTCTGATGCAGGAGCATCAAGACCATTTTTTCATTTGTAAATATTTGATAAAAGGGGGGTGTGACAATTTTAATATTTTATTAATTAATTTGTTATTTTTAATAAAATAGGAGATAATTATGAGAAGTGAGGATTATGTAAATAGTATTTTATTAAATAAAAGGATATGAGACAAATAGTTTAGGAGCAAAATTTGGGATTAGGATTTCTATGTATGGGACTTTGTTGAGGATTAGGTGGAGTGATTTTTGGAGTGAATTAAATGCATTTTTATGTATAAATATGAGTGGGTTTTGTGAGAAAAATACACTTGAATAGTTGAAGAGTGTGAGAAGTGAGCAAGGGTTTCTGCTTGGGAGCCTTCGAGCAGATTATAAAGGGCCACATATCTGGAATATCTGGCCAACAATAGTTGTAAGTAATTTGTTTTATTTCAGATTATATATATACATTGGTTGATTGATTGTGAAAGTTGTATGGTTTGAGGTATCGATTGTTGGAAAGATCGACTGAAGGAAGCTGTATTGTTAAGTTCTGTTTGCTCATAACATTTCAATGGAAATCTCTATGTACAAAATTCTGGCTTTTTGAGAATGCAACCACTGTTATTATCTGCGCACAGTGATATAGAACAACATCGATTTTGTTAATCAACATAGGATTTATCTGAGTACCACAATCCTTAAAATCATAGACAAATGATCATTGAATGCGTTAAACCTGTGTGAGAAGATTTAAATGGAGAATCGACGGGGTTTTTGACTTCTTTTATTGAGGACGGCAGAAGGTCTAGTTCTGGTTATTATATATATGAATGCAGAATTGAATTCGATTATGAGAGTTATTAAGTGAAATGGAAATTCAATATGGAAATAGTCTAAAAAAATCATGGAATGGAATAACGTATTGACTGTTCATAAATTGTTGTATTGAACGGAGAGCGATGTTTGGAGAAATTAACCACGGTTATGTTGTGGTCAAATATGATAAGTCATGAATTGGAATTGCAGAATTCAAATGCATAGGAAAAGATAGATCGGTTGCAAAATTCGATTTTGACCTGTGTTAGAATCTACAGACTAGAAATTGACGGAATTAACAATGTTGATTCGCTGAAACCATATTGAATTTATCACTGCGGCATTTTCTCAATGGAGACCGAGAGTTCCGATTCTATTTCAAAATGGAGGAAGATCGGTTCTGATTGTATTCGATCCATGCTACCACATGAAGGAATGATTTGTTTGTAAAATTGACATCGATTTGTGAAAGAAAGTGTTTGCAGGAGCGACCGTGTTGAATTGAGGGACAGCGTTTGCAGGAGCCGATTCAATGTAAAAACAACGAAAATTCTGAATCGAATTGCAGTTTGGGATCAGCGGTCGAAGATCTAAGTTTGTGTTGAAAATTTAATGTAAATCGTTGAACAGTAAACGCTGGAGAATGCAGAAATATAAGTCTGGAAAATTCGTTGAAGGCAGCTTTGGGTAAGTATGAAGTTCTGGCATTTGATTTTAACTGAATTCTGGCTTTTTCATGGTCACCCTAGCAGGAAGTTGGTGTGTGAATATTATGAATGGTGAATTTAAAAGCTTATTAACTATTCACAATAGATTTGAAGTGCGGATAGTATTATGGTCAATATAGAAAACTAGGGTGCATAAAATTTGGGATTCGACAAATGTTAAATTGAACACATTGAAATGAAGACAAGTGTTTGGTTATGGGGACATTGGAATGTATAAGATTTTTCCAAGGTTCGAAGGGCGCATTGAGTAAGGACAAGTCCAAGTATTTTGTTGATTAAAATAATGTCAAATTGAATATTAAAACATGGGCGCATTGTTTCATTGAATTTTGGTCATATATGAATGATGTTTATTGGGTTGATGAGCATTCGAATGATTTGAGTCATTGGGTTTGCTTGAAAGATTCAAAGTATGAATTTTCCTGAAGAGAAGTAGATATTGGAATTGATATAATTCCATATATGATGGCATTTAATTAAAGGAATCTATGGTGAGTGATTTTGAACAAGATATTTGATTAGCTTCTGCATATAATGGGAAAGTGTGAATTTTCCAGCTATTGGAGGTTTTAATTTTGGGCAAATAATGAGATGCATTCTTTTATGCACAGAGAGTAAAGATTCTGGGGATGGAAGGGGTGGCCCTGCATCAGATGTTCATAACCCTCATCATTTTTTTGCAACA
This sequence comes from Pinus albicaulis, assembly GCA_034641835.2. NCBI lineage: Eukaryota > Viridiplantae > Streptophyta > Pinopsida > Pinales > Pinaceae > Pinus > Pinus albicaulis. The sequence goes on from CM076579.1 coordinate 520,925,664, forward strand.
AGACTGCTGCAATGGTGTGTTCTGAAGTAAAAGAAAAAATTAGAAAATCTTTTTTGAAATCAGGATTTATAAGGACAGGTGTTTTAGTAAGAGCTTTTTTAATTTCTTCAAAAGAATTTTTAGCCTCTACTATCCATTTAAGTCCTGAATCCTTTCTCAACATGTTATTCAATTCTCTAATTAGTTCTGCTAAATTAGAAATTAATCTTCTAAGAAAATTATTTTTACCTAAGAATGCATGTAATTCTTTGATGTTTCTAGGATGACTGATGTTTAAAATTTCTTCTATCCTAGCTGGATCTATCCTAATTCCCTCGTTTCAAATTATATGTCCTAGGATTTTACCTTCTTCTAATCCAAAGAGTGTATTTTTAGGGTTCAAGGAAATACCAATTTTTTTGCATTTAATAAAAACTCTTCTCAAATGATCTAGATGTTCATTATTTGTTTTGGAAAATACTATTATATCATCTAGATAAATGACTAAAATTTCATGAATCTCCTGTTGGGAAAAATACTGAGAGGGGGGGGGGGTTGAATCAGTATTTAGGGCAAACTAAATATTTTTAATTTTTCATGCTCTAAAACCCATACGCTACGTTGATGAATCCAACTAGCGTATACACGCGGATATCCTTCATAAAACTCGCGTATACACAGAGATCTAATTATGCCATTAGTTCTTCACTTATATCATTCCATCATTCATTCATTAGATGTTCTATAAACAGTAGACATGTGAAGTAAGAACATAATAAACCATCACACAAAGCATCACACATGAACACCAGGATTTTTAGGTGGAAAACCAAGTCGGGAGAAAACCACCGCTGCAGTTGCTCAGCCTTCAATATTTTATTATAGAGAACACATCTTACAACATATGTGCTGGTGCAGACTCTACCAGCACGCAGGCACCCACCTGCACTCGTTTACCAGCCTCTCCTAGAAGGGAGCTCCAATCCCTTGACTCGTTTACCAGCCTCTCCTAGAAGGGAGCTACGACCCCCTGCTCTCGTTTACCAGCCTCACCTGGAAGGGAGCTTCAACCCCCTGACTGAAGGCTACAACCCTCAGCACCTCTATGGACCACGTTTCATCAATTTTCACACTGGATCCAAAGATTCCTTTAGGACACCACTTGCAGGCCACATTTCATCATATTTTCAGACTGGACCCATTCCATACTTTTAAGCTCAGTCAACCATGAAACAGATACATATAACTCACTGACAGATATCAGTAAACCAGCAGAACAGATCAGACATTTCTTACCACAGACTTCAGCAAACCCTAGTTTGCATACGCGCTTTCCTTTCACTGATGTCGCGTATATACGCACTTCCGTTCACATAAACCAGCGTATACTTCTGTACATATTACAGATTAAATTTCATTGCGCATACGCGCTTTCTCTTCAGTGAAGCCGCGTATATACGCGCTTCCTCTTCGGCGAACTAGCGTATGGTTCTTCAGACTTTTATGTCATTGCAATTCTTCACAACAGATACATCACTTCAGATTTTACCCTTTACCTCAGACAGATGTTCGCCTCATCACAGATCTAATCATTCCATAAGCAGATCTAGAAAATACAAGTACATTTCAGATCTAGATCCCCTTCTTCATCATTGGTGCATCATGCATTCAGATCTATCATTCAATTGTAACCCTTTCCATTCAGATATACTTCAGAGTGAAGTATTCATTCAAGCTCAGACATCTTGCACCCACACTCATGATTTGCACAATGAATTTCTTCTCCTTATATAGGTTTACCCTTTTTCAATACCATGAGCCAAAACCACATTACATCCGATGGTATTCCTGGACGGGGTCATTTAGGCGAATCATTACCCAATACAATGGGTCAATACCATGGTGGATACCCCTGGTTTTGCACTTTTTGAGCGCTTTTGCCCATACGCGACTTGGCATGTTTATTCCCGCGTGCATACACGACTTCTCCTAGGCAGATCCGCGTATGCCTAGAGACATACTCTTTTTATCATAGATCTAGCACATACTGAATTCCTTTCTTCATTGCCTTCTGTACACACTGTAGATACATCAGATTTAGTTCATCAAGACATGTTCTATCAAGCACAACTTCATCAAGTAAGTTGCCATCATCTTGCCATTCAAGGACAACCCTTAGCATCATATTGCTAGAAAACATCATTTCATATTAGATTTACATCATTTACCAAGTCCAACAGGTTAAGAATAACTTCATCAGGTGGATTGCCATCAAGGACAACATATGTCAACTGTCTCATGTCTTCATCTTCATTCAGTGGGTTGCCATCAAGGACAACACTCTGCATCATATTGCCAACAATCTCCCCCTTTGGACTTGATGGCAACCACAATGGTGTTTGGTTACCATAACAGATAGGTACATTAAGAATACAATGACACCATGTCACTCCCCCCATTTTTGACACCATTCAAACACCATGTCACTCTCCGCCTTTGACATCAAGGGTAAAGGGTGGATCAAAACCAACATACTCTCCCCCATTTCTCTGCATGTGGAAGAAGCGTTCTGCAGATCTGATATATACTATGACTCTATGAACTTCCTATCACCAAAGACTCATACTTACATCAAATATCCAACCAAGTGGATTTACATATAAGACTCAAGTACCCAACCAAGTGGGTTTACAAAATTTGACTCAGCTACCCAACCAAGTGGGTTTACAAAAAATGACAAGTCCTTACATGACTGAATATTACAATTTTTACATCATGGGTCTCAACAAGACCTTTTCACCAAAATATAAATATGACCATTTATGACCAACACCAGAAAGTCCTCACGAAAGAGAACATATTTCAGAATCATAATAATGCCAACACTGCATTATAGTCAGCAAAGCTAATGCTCCCCCTGAATCTGTGCAACCATGCATCCTTTTCATATGACTAAGGCTCCCCCTTAGTTTGTGCAACCTGAACATTTTCACCAACAAATCATCAAGGCATCTTCATCAAAACATTAGAAACAGATTTATGAGAACTGGAACACCACCAGAGATACCAAACAGCACTGCAGCTGTGCTGAAGAGAGCCGAACCAACCAAGAATTGTCAGCAACCAACCATACGCGGTTTTATGTGCAGGAACTCGCGTACATACGCGACTGTGTTTCAGGAAACCCGCGTATCCTAAGACACCTTCTAAATTTCAACTAGATCTGATTCTTTGTAAGGCAAAGACAGTGTTCAGCTTCTTTCTGAGATATTTGACTGCTTCCCTGGACTACAGATATAACAGAATAGTGTAGTTGTGTCTTCAAGCATCATCCAATGGTTGTAGCATAAGCCCATTAGTAACTAAGCCTTCGGATCCTTTGCAGCATCAATACATTCTTTCCAAAAGAGATTATCATATCAGAACAGCATCTTCAGATATGTGTCAAGCAATCATCCATGTGGTCCAAAATCACCATGATCTTCAAGAGGTAACATGAAGTAACAAATGTAGGCAAAAGATCTCAACCATAGCAACCAAACTCTATATGATCTGAAACAAATGATATCCAACTCATCCACACAAAGATACTTATCAGCAACCAGGGCTCAAAATCTTATCATAATAATCCATGTACCAAATCATCATCATTTGAGCATGAGTATCATCAAGACCAAAGAATAAGCAGTCATATTTCCAACAATGCAACCATTAGAATTCAACCTGCTACTCCCCCTAAACCAGTGCTTCTTCCTTAACTTCTGCAATCTGAGATACCTTCAACAGCAAGTCATCAATAACAATCTCTGCATGATCTGTCCTCATCTCTCAACTATAAGACTTTCATCTCAACAATGAATGCTCTTCATCATAAAGCAACCAGGCTTCATCCATAATATTCAACACAAGAACCCATGCATCATTTCATTATCATGAGTATAACTAGAATGATGCTAACAGTGAAATCATCAGCAGTCAGACTGATTCTCCCCCTGGACCTCTGCTTCAGATCTTCAGCTATCAGATAAATTTTCTTATCATCAATGCATACGCGACTGTGTCTTCTGGAACTCGCGTGTATACGCGACTTTAGTTAATGGAACCTGCGTATGAAAAGTGAAGCATAGAAAATTTCCATCTTCCTTCATTTCTTCCAAAGCTTGTACCTCCTGTACCTGTCCTTTCCACACGATGCGCCCTCGTCGTAAGTAAACATAACCAAGATAATCAAAATCAACCATGAGAGTCATCATATCGTCTTCTCCCGATCTATACATTACTAGATCTCATAATGTATCTCGACATCATTCCCGCAACAACAAGAAAATTCAGCTTCAGAAGCGGATGACTGCAGTAGGGTCACAATTCCCTACGTTTCTGATTGGTCCTTCATCTTGAATTGAGTGTTTTCTTCAAGAAAATCATTGTCTTCTAGAGCATCAACAAAAACATCCTTTTCTTCTCTAGATTGTTTCTTATTCCATCCCTCCATCTTCTTCCAGATTTGTTTTCTATTTATAAATGTTGGAATTTCTCATATCTCTGCTCACCCGTATTCCTTTCTTATATGTCCATACTTGTTACAAGAATAACATCTCATGTGTCCAGAAAAATAAGCATAAGAATCATAATGAGTATTTCTATTCTTCCTCCTTTTACAATCAGCTTCTTTGTGTCCATACTTGTTACATGAAAAACAATATCCCTTGAAGAAACCAGAGTACCTTTCTATGTAGGAACTGTTTGTTTGAGGCTGAAATGATCTGCTCCTGCAATTTGTTGCAACATGTCCATAATTATGACATTTAAAACATTCAACGTTCTTGAATGAATTTCTTTGAGAATTCATGATTTTTGGTTGAGCTTTTGTCTCTTTCAACACTTCAGGTTTTGCATTGACATCCTCTGAATTTTTGGCACTTCCTTGTGAGCTAGATTCTCCTTTAACAGTTTCATGGAAACCAAGACCATGTTTGATAGCAAGAGACCTTTGATTACTCAGAATATTGTCCAAAATGTTAGTACTATCATGAAACCTCAAAAGTTTAACCTTTTCTTCTAATTTACCTTTGAGAATATTTACCTCAACCTCCAAGGCTTGACATTGCTTTGTCAGGCTTTCTTCTTTTCTTCTTCCATCTTCAACTTGATCCTTCAGATTTAGAATCTCTTCTTTCAACCAATCTTCATTTCCTTCACAAGTTTGTTGCAGCTCTTCATTCTTCTTGTTTGATTTTTCCAGATCTTCTTTGAGAGAGATAATTTCTGCTTCAAGGCCTTCCTCTTCAAAGGATTGTAGAGGTTCCTTATTCTCCTTACTTGATGCTTCTAGCTCTGCTTGCAGAAAGATGATAGCAGCTTCAAGTCCTTCATTCTTCTTGCTTGATTTTTCCAGATCTGCTTCTAGATCTTTAATTCGATTGGATGCATAAGTATGAAACCTTTGATACTTGTCCATCTGTTCATTCAGCATTTCTATTTGATCTTTCATTTGTGAGATCATCTCTTTATAGATAGTTTCTTGCTTATTGTATGAACTTTGTAGTTCTTCTTCTTTAATCTTGAGAGCTTCTTCTAGATCCACACCTTTACTTTCACTATCTTTATTATTGTTTGCACAAAGAAGAGTATTACACGTGGCCTTCTCCTTTTTCTTCTTTGCCATGAGTGCTTGTAGATCTTCGTCGGAATCTGTTTCATCTTCTTCAATTTTTGCTATACATGATTTCTGAGGTATCTCCTTTCCTCGAGTAACCTTCTTCTTTTGCTTCTTAGCCATGAGCACTTTCAGATCTTGGTCAGAATCTTCTTCATCTTCACTGGACACTTCATCATCATCTTCTTTTTCATAATAACTCTTTCTCTTTTCAAATTGTTTCCCTTTACCATGATTTTCTCTATAAGGACATTTAGCAACATAGTGACCAACTTTTCCACACTCAAAACATTTGAAGGGAAGCTTACCTTTGAATCTTCCAGTTCCTAGTTGGAGTTTTCTCACGAAATTCGCTTCTTCTTCATCGGATATATAGCTGGATTCTTTGACAACTTCCTTTTCTTTTCCTCTTGCAGATACCTTAAAAGCAGTTTCTCTGACTTGAGAAGGACCTCCTTGTCTCATTTCAAAAGCAGTCAGAATACCATGTAATTGAACAATAGTAAGAGTTTGCAGATCTTGCCTTTCTTCAATAGCTGAAACTTTAGAGTCAAATTTTGAAGTCAAGGATCTTAAGACTTTTTCCACCATAGTAGTATCGGTTATGGTTTCACCCAAATTTCTCATCCGATTTACAATATCATCTAGACGAAGAAAGAAACTGGCAACACTTTCATCACTATGCATCTTCAAATTTTCATATTCAATTCTAAGAGTTTGGAGTTTTGCACTTTTTACCTTTGTGTCTCCTTCATAGCTTAGAATGATTTTGTCCCATATGTCTTTTGCTGAATGTAGTTGCATCACTTTAGCAAATTCTGATTCAGACATGCTTCCCAATAAGAGGTTCACTGCTTTGGCATTGATTTCATACTTCTTTCTTTCAGCTGCATCAGTAGGAATACTTGTCGGGTATTGATAACCTTCTTCCACGATTGCCCATACATCTGCACCAAGACTTTGCAGATATGCTTTTGTACGTACCTTCCAGAATATCAGATTGCTTCCAGTGAATAGAGGTGGCTTAATAGACATTACTCCTTCTTGACTTCCCATTGCGACGGATCTCCTTTAAGCGATCAAGCTTCTGCACAAGGACCAGCTCTGATACCAATTGTTGGGAAAAATACTGAGAGGGGGGGGGTGAATCAGTATTTACTGCATATTCAAAACTTTCACTTTTTCTGCTTCTAAAACGCATACGCTACTTTCCTGAACCAGACTTGCGTATATACGCGGATACCCTTTACGAAACTAGCGTATACACAGATATCTATATATGTCATTAATTCATCACTCCAATCATTCCTTCATTTATTCATCAGATATTCAATAAGCAGTAAACATGTGCAGTAAGAACAGAATAAATCATGACACAAAGCATCACACATGAACACCAGGATTTTTAGGTGGGAACCCAAGTCGGGAGAAAACCACCGCTGCAGTTGCTCAGCCTTCAATATTTTATTATAGAGAAAACATATTACAACATATGTGCTGGCGCAGACTTGACCAGCACGCAGGCACCCACCTGCGCTCGTTTACCATCCTCTCCTGGAAGGGAGCTCCAACCCCCTGACTCGTTTACCAGCCTCACCTGGAAGGGAGCTACGACCCCCCGATCTCGTTTACCAGCCTCACCTGGAAGGGAGCTACGACCCCCCGATCTCGTTTACCAGCCTCACCTGGAAGGGAGCTACGACCCCCCGACTGAAGGCTACAACCCTCAGCACCACCTTGGACCACGTTTCATCAATTTTCACACTGGATCCAACAACTTCAATAGAACAACATTTGCAGGCCACATTTCATCATACTTTCAGACTGGACCCTTTCCATACTTTTTAAGCACAAACATACATCACCAACAGATACTTATCAACACAGATCAGATAGCAGAAACACAGCAGAACAGATCAGATATTTCATACCCCTTGCTTCAGCAAACCCTAGTTTGCATACGCTCTTTTACTTCACTGATTTCGCGTATATACGCGCTTCCGTCCACACAAACCGGCGTATACCTCAGTGTATATTTTATTGCGCATCCGCGCTTTCTCTTCGCTGAAGCTGCGTATATACGCGCTTCCTCCGCGTCGAAGTAGCGTATAGATCTTCAATTATTCCAGAGCAGCATACTTCTTCAGATCAGATATTCAGCTCAGATTTACCCTTTCACTTCAGACAGATGTTCGCCTAGATGTTCGCCTCATCACAGATCTAGGCCTTCCATAAGCAGATCTAGTAAATACAAGTGCATTTCAGATCTAGCTCCCCTTCTTCATCATTGGTGCATCATACACTCATATTTATCTTCAAGTGTAACCCTTTCCAATCAGATCTACTTCAGAGAGAAGTATTCATTCAAGCTCAGACATCTTGCACCCACCCTCATGTTGTGCACAATGAATTTCTTCTCCTTTTATATGATTATCCTTTTTCAATACCATGAGCCCCTTTTTCAATACCATGGACCAATAACAATACCATAAGCCCAAAACTACCTGGACGGGGTCAATTAGGCGGATCATTACCCAATACTATGGGTCAATACCATGGTGGTTACCCTTGGATTTGCACTTTTTGAGCGTTTTAGCCCATACGCGACTTGTAACGTTCCTTTCCGCGTTCATACGCGACTTCCCCTAGGCCAATCCGCGTATACCAAGAGACATGCTCTTTTTCATCATTCTCTGAGTACATTCTGAAATCCTTTCTTCATTGCCTACTGTAAATACTGTAGATACATTAGATTTCCTTCATCAAGGACATATTCTATCAAACACAACTTCATCAAGTAAGTTGTCATCATCTTCATCAAGTGGGTTTCCTTTCAAGTACAACACTCAACATCATATCATCAACAATCATCATATCACTTCAGATTCACATCATTTAACAAGTCCATCAAGTCAAGCATAACTTCATCAGGTGGAGTGCCATCAAGGACAATACATGTCAACAGTCGCACGTCTTCATCTTCATTCAGTGGGTTGCAATCAAGGACAACACTCTGCATCATATTTCCAACAATCTCCCCCTTTGGACTTGATGGCAACCACGATGGTGTTTGGTTACCACAGCAGATAGATACCATGTCACTCTCCCAAATATGTCACATCATTACCTTCTCTTTATTCAAACACCATGTCACTCTCCCCCTTGGACATCAAGGGCAAAGGGCGGATCAAAAACCAACATTCTCCCCCTTTTCTCCTCATGTGGAAGAAACAGTCTGCAGATCTGATATGTGCTGAAGTGGCCAAGATCCCCCTGAGTCCATGCTGAATCTCCAAACATATTTGTCAATGAAGTACATGACTCTATGAACTTCCTATCACCAAAGACTCATACTTACATCAAATATCAAACCAAGTGGATTTACATATAAGACTCAAGTACCCAACCAAGTGGGTTTACAAAATTTGACTCAGCTACCCAACCAAGTGGGTTTACAAAAATGACAAGTCCTTACATGACTGAATATTACAATTTTTTACATCATGGGTCTCCCCCAGACCTTTTCATACAAATATAAATATGATCATTTATGACCAACACCAGAAAGTCCTCAAGAAAGAGGACATATTTCAGAACCATAATAATGCCAACACTGCATTATAGTCAGCAAAGCTAATGCTCCCCCTGAATCTGTGCAACCATGCATCCTTTTCATATGACTAAGGCTCCCCCTTAGTTTGTGCAACCTGAACATTTTCACCAACAAATCATCAAGGCATCTTCATCAAAACATTGGAAACAGATTTATGAGAACTGGAACACCACCAGAGATACCAAACAGCACTGCAGCTGTGCTGAAGAGAGCTGAACCAACCAAGAATTGTCAGAAACCAACCATACGCAGTTTTATGTGCAGTAACTAGCGTACATACGCGACTGTGTTTCAGGAAACCTGCGTATCCTAAGACACCTTCTAAATTTCAACCAGATCTGATTCTTTGTAAGGCAAAGATAGTGTTCAGCTTCTTTCTGAGATATTTGACTGCTTCCCTGGACTACAGATATAACAGAATAGTGTAGTTGTGTCTTCAAGCGTCATCCATTGGTTGTAGCATAAGCCCATTAGTAACTAAGCCTTCAGATCCTTTGCAGCATCAATACATTCTTTCCAAAAGAGATTATCATACCAGAACAGCATCTTCAGATATATGTCAAGTAATCATCCATGTGGTCCAAAATCACCATGATCTTCAAGATGTAACATGAAGTAACATATGTAGGCAAAAGATATCAACCATAGAAACCAAACTCTACATGATCTGAAACAAACGATATCCAACTCATCCACACAAAGATACTTATCAGCAACCAGGGCTCAAAATCTCATCATAATAATCCATGTACCAAATCATCATCGTTTGAGCATGAGTATCACCAAGACCAAAGAATAAGCAGTCATATTTCCAACAATGCAACCATTAGAATTCAACCTGCTACTCCCCCTAAACCAGTGCTTCTTCCTTAAATTCTGCAATCTGAGATACCTTCAACAACAAGTCATCAATAACAATCTCTGCATGATCTGTCCTCATCTCTGAACTATAAGACTTTCATCTCAACAATGAATGCTCTTCATCATAAAGCAACCAGGCTTCATCCATAATATTCAACACAAGAACCCATGCATCATTTCATTATCATGAGTATAACTTAGAATGATGCTAACAGTGCAATCATCAGCAGTCAGACTGATTCTCCCCCTGGACCTCTGCTTCAGATCTTCAGCTATCAGATAAATTTTCTTATCATCAATGCATACGCGACTGCGTCTTCTGGAACTCGCGTGTATACGCGACTTCTTAAGTTAATGGAACCCTTCGTAGAAAAGTGAAGCATAGAAAATTTGCTCTTCCTCATTTCTTCTGCAGCTTGCACTTCCGTACCGTCCTTTCCACACGTATGCGGTCATTTAAGTAAACATAACCAAGATAATCACAAATCAACCATGAGAGTCATCGGCGATTGCTTCCCGTGACGATACATTACTAGATCTCATAATGTATCTCACATCATTCCCGCAACACAAGAAAAGCCGCCTGGGGAAGAGGAGGACAAGAGGGTCACAATTCCCTACGTTTCGATTGGTCCTCCTTATTTAATTGAGTGTTTTCTTCAAGAAATCATTAAGTCTTCTGTAGCATCAACAAAAAACATCCTTTTCTTCTCTAGATTGTTTCTTATTCCATCCTCCATCTTCTTCCAGATTTGTTTTCAGTTTGTGTGTAGAAATTTCTCAGTATCTCGTTGGACCCGCATTCCTTCTTTTATATGTCCATGTTTCCCTCTTTGTTACAAGAATAACATCTCATGTGTCTAGAAAAATAAGCATAAGAATCATAATGAGTATTTCTAATCTTCCTCCTTTTACAATCAGCTGCTTTATGTCCATACTTGTTACATGAAAAAAAATATCCTTTGAAGAAACCAGAGAACCTTTCTATGTAGGATCTGTTAGTTTGTGGTTGAAGTGATTTGCTCCTGCAATTTGCTGCAACATGCCCATAATTATGACATTTAAAACATTCAACATTCTTGACTGATTTCCTTTGAGATTTCATCATTGTTGGTTGACCTTTTGTCTCTTTCAACACTTCAGGTTTAGCATTGACATCCCTCTGAATTTTGTAGCACTTCCTTGTGAGCTAGATTCACCTTTAACAGTTTCATGGAAACCAAGACCAAGTTTGATAGCAGGAGACCTTTGATTACTTAGAATATTGTTCAAAGTGTTAGTACTATCTTGAAACCTCAAAATTTTAACCTTTTCTTCTAATTTACCTTTGAGAATGTTTACCTCAACCTCCAAGGCTTGACATTGCTTTGTCATGCTTTCTTCTTTCCTTCTTCCATCTTCAACTTGATCCTTCAGATTTAGAATCTCTTCTTTCAACCAATCTTCATTTCCTTCACATGTTTGTTGCAGCTCTTCATTCTTCTTATTTGATTTTTCCAGATCTTCTTTGAGAGAGATGATTTCTGCTTCAAGGCCTTCCTTTTCAAAGGATTGTAGCGGTTCCTTATTCTCCTTACTTGATGCTTCTAGCTCTGCTTGCAGAAAGATGATAGCAGCTTCAAGTCCTTCATTCTTCTTGCTTGATTTTTCAAGATCTACTTCTAGATCTTTAATTCGATTGGATGCATAAGTATGAAACCTTTGATACTTGTCCACCTGTTCATTTAGCATTTCTATTTGATCTTTCATTTGTGAGATCATCTCTTTATAGATAGTTTCTTGCTTATTGTTTGAACTTTGTAGTTCTTCTTCTTTAATCTTGAGAGCTTCTTCTAGATCCACAACTTTACTTTCACTATCTTTACTATTGTTTGCACAAAGAAGAGTATTACAAGTGGCCTTCTCCTTTTTCTTCTTTGCCATGAGTGCTTGTAGATCTTCGTCAGAATCCGTTTCATCTTCTTCAATTTTTGCTATACATGATTTCTGAGGTATCTCCTTTCCTCGAGTAACCTTCTTCTTTTGCTTCTTAGCCATGAGCACTTTCAGATCTTGGTCCGAATCTTCTTCATCTTCACTGGACACTTCATCATCATCTTCTTTTGCATAATAACTCTTTCTCTTTTCAAATTGTTTCCCTTTACCATGCTTTTCTCTATAAGGACATTTAGCAGCATAATGACCAACTTTTCCACACTCAAAACATTTGAAGGGAAGCTTACCTTTGAATCTTCCAATACCTAGTTGGAGCTTTCTCACGAAATTTGCTTCTTCTTCATCGGATATATAGCTGGATTCTTTGACAACTTCCTTTTCTTTTCCTCTTGCAGATACCTTAAAAGCAGCTTCTCTGATTTGAGAAGGACCTCCTTGTCTCATTTCAAAATCAGTCAGGATACCATGTAATTGAACAATAGTGAGAGTTTGCAGATCTTGCCTTTCTTCAATAGTCGAAACTTTAGAGTCAAATTTCGAAGTCAAGGATCTTAAGACCTTTTCCACCAGAGTAGTATCAGTTATGGTTTCACCCAAATTTCTCATTCGATTTACAATATCATCCAGACGAAGAAAGAAACTGGCAACACTTTCATCACTATGCATCTTCAAATTTTCATATTCAATTCTAAGAGTTTGGAGTTTTGCACTTTTTACCTTTGTGTCTCCTTCATAGCTTAGAATGATTTTGTCCCATATGTCTTTTTCTGAATGTAGTTGCATCACTTTAGAAAATTCTGATTCAGACATGCTTCCCAATAAGACGTTCACTGCTTTGGCATTGATTTCATACTTGTTTCTTTCAGCTGCATCAGTAGGAATACTTGTCGGGTATTGATAACCTTCTTCCACGATTGCCCATACATCTGCACCAAGACTTTGCAGATATGCTTTTGTACGTACCTTCCAAAATATCAGATTTCTTCCATTGAATAGAGGTGGCTTAATAGACATTAATCCTTCTTGACTTCCCATTGCGACGGATCTCCTTTAAGCGATCAAGCTTCTGCACAAGGACCTGCTCTGATACCAATTGTTGGGAAAAATACTGAGAGGGGGGGGTGAATCAATATTTACTGCATAATCAAATATTTTTACTTTTTCATTCCTTAAAACCCATACGCTACTTTCCTTCAGTAAACTAGCGTATATACGCGGATCCCCTTTATGAAACTAGCGTATCCACAGAGATCTAGATCTGTCATTAAATCTTCACTTATATTATTCCATCATTCATTCATCAGATGTTCAATAAACAGTAAACATGTGCAGTAAGAACAGAATAAACCATCACACAAAGAAACACAGAGATTTAGATATGTCATTAAATCTTCACTTAAACCATTCCATCATTTATTCATCAGATATTCAATAAGCAGTAACCAGGTGCAGTAAGAACAGAATAAACCATCACACAAAGCATCACACATGAACACCAGGATTTTTAGGTGGAAACCCAAATCGGGAGAAAACCACCGCTGCAGTTGCTCAGCCTTCAATATTTTATTATAGAGAAAACATCTTACAACATATGTGCTGGCGCAGACTTGACCAGCACGCAGGCACCCACCTGCGCTCGTTTACCAGCCTCTCCTGGAAGGGAGCTACGACCCCCCGACTCGTTTACCAGCCTCACCTGGAAGGGAGCTACAACCCCCCGATCTCGTTTACCAGCCTCACCTGGAAGGGAGCTACAACCCCCTGACTGAAGGCTACAACCCTCAGCACCACCTTGGATCACGTTTCATCAATTTTTACACTGGATCCAACAACTTCAATAGAACACCACTTGCAGGCCACATTTCATCATATTTTCATACTGGACCCTTTCCATACTTTTAAGCACAACCATACATCATCAACAGATACATATAAACACAGATCAGATAGCAGAAACACAGCAGAACAGATCAGATATTTCATACCCCTTGCTTCAACAAACCCTAGTTTGCATACGCGCTTTTACTTCACTGATGTCGCGTATATACGCGCTTCCGTCCACACAAACCAGCGTATACCTCAGTGTATATTTTATTGCGCATACGCGCTTTATCTTCGTTGAAGCCGCGTATATACGCGCTTCCTCCGCGTCGAAGTAGCGTATAGATCTTCAATCATTACAGAGCAGCATACTTCATCAGATCAGATATTCAGTTCAGATCTACCCTTTTGCTTCAGACAGATGTTCGCCTAGATGCTCGCCTCATCACAGATCTAAGCCTTCCATAATCAGATCTAGCAAATACAAGAGCAATTCAGATCTAGATCCCCTTCATCATCATTGGTGCATCATACATTCAGATTTATCATTCAAGTGTAACCCTTTCCATTCAGATATACTTCAGAGAGAAGTATTCATTCAAGCTCAGACATCTTGCACTCACACTCATCTTGTGCACAATGAATTTCTTCTCCTTTTATATGATTATCCTTTTTCAATACCATGGACCAAAACAATACCATAAGCCCAAAACTACCTGGACGGGGTCAATTAGGCGGATCATTACCCAATACTATGGGTCAATACCATGGTGGTTACCCTTGGATTTGCACTTTTGAGCGCTTTAGCCCATACGCGACTTGTAACGTTCCTTTCCGCGTGCATACGCGACTTACCCTAGGCCAATCCGCGTATACCAAGAGACATGCTCTTTTTCATCATTCTCTGAGTACATTCTGAAATCCTTTCTTCATTGCCTTCTGTAAATACTGTAGATACATCAGATTTCCTTCATCAAGGACATATTCTATCAAACACAACTTTATCAAGTAAGTTGTCATCATCTTCATCAAGTGGGTTTCCTTTCAAGTACAACACTCAACATCAAATCATCAACAATCATCATATCACTTCAGATTTACATCATTTAACAAGTCCATCAAGCCAATAATAGCTTCATCAAGTGTATTGCCATCAAGGACAACACATGCCAACAATATTATGTCTTCATCTTCATTTAGTGGGTTTCCATCAAGGACAACACTCTGCATCATATTTCCAACAAAAGACACATATGATGTTAAAGTTTTGAATGATGACTATATGTTGCTCTGTCATTTTGCATAAGTTTCCTATGATGAAATATAGATGGTGCCTACATGTTGCTTGAATATATGCATATAAAATGTCAATAATGTTGCTGATCAATTTTTTTATAATAAATATGATATGGAAAGATAATTTTTATCTTGTTGATATGAGATCAAGGAGATAGTTTGATTTCACAGTCTTATGATTGGTTGATGATGAAGATGAGTTCATACATATTGAAAAAATGATCTTATGGATGACTACTTGATTTGCATATTGGTGAAATGTTTTTTGGTATAATAATTCTTCTTGTATGAAGATAATGGGCCAAGAGAATGATGTTGTTGCAGGTTTCATGAAGACATGGTTATTGATATGCTATTACTACAACTACTTGGTGATGCTTGAAAGCATTACAGATTTGGTCACAGGTTGATGATATTGAAGCTACATTGTCTTATTGTTGGGTATGTGTTATATACTTTCCACGACTAGCCCCACGCGTTGTATGTTGTGCTCAGTGTAGCAGGGGGGTCACAGGGGGGGCGGCAGCCCCCCCTGTCAGGGTCCGGGGCAACGCCCTGGCGAATTTTTTTTGTTGTATGTGGTCCCACTCATATGCGGACCCACCCATGTTTTGTGCATGATTTTGCACATGGTTTTGGGGTACGATGGTTTTCGACCCCTGGTATTTTGTAGATCCGGTCAAGGGAACTACGGTTATGTTCTAATCCAGGGTTAATGGATTGGGGTTTATGTATGCTTTGGCATGTATATATATGTGTTGTAACACTAAAAAGAATATAATGAAAAATCAAGCTGGTCATCCCAATTTGGGATCCAGGGGAAAATCTCTGTGTTTATCTGTTTTATGTTTTATGCTCTCGCTATTGTTTATTTTCTGTTATAAGATTCGTGTGTAGATAATTTCTGTTTAGGGTTAAAACCTACATTTGGTATCGGAGCTGTTTTGGCTTCAAGGGGACACCTTTGCTGCTGAGAGTTTTTTGCTTGGGCTTGAGGTAGACCCTGTTCAGTGGGAGATCTGCGAGATCGATTCTTGTTGTGAAAGAAGATGGCGAGCAGCGGAAAGATAGAGATCAAGAAATTTAATGGTCAGAGTTTTGAGTTGTGGAAGCTCAATATGGAGGATCTGCTGGTGGATAAAAATCAGTGGATCGCGGTAGATCCAAGTACTAAACCAACGGCAATGTCAGATGAAGACTGGAAGAAATTGGATCGGAAGGCTAAGAGCACAATACGGTTGTGTGTCTCAGATTCAGTATTGTTGAATGTATCTAGGGAAGCTACGACGAAGAATTTGTGGGAAAAACTTGGGACTTTGTACCAATCTAAGTCTCTGGTGAATAAGTTGTTCCTGCGGAAAAAGCTATATAACCCGAGGATGAAGGATGGAGACTCGGTGACAGAGCATCTGAACGCCTTCAATACTGTGGTAAGTCAGCTGTCGTCTGTTGATATTAAAATCTCAGATGAAGATAAGTGCATCAGTTTGTTGTGCTCTCTACCAGACTCGTGGGACAGTCTGGTTATTGCAATAGGTAGCAATATAACTACCTTGAATTTTGATGACATTGTCTCAGCCTTGCTGTCGGAGGAAATGAGACGGAGAAATATGGAGGGTCAGAATGGAGATGCCTTATCTGTACGAGGAAGGTCCCAGAACAGAAACAAGAATAAGGTTTCGAGTGGGAGATCTAAATCTCCCGGAAAGTTTGTAAAGGTGTGCTGGAAATGCGAAAAGGAAGGACACTACAAAAAAGAATGCAGATCTAAAGCTCCTGAGAAAGGAAAGGGATCTGATGAAGCTCCTTCTGCAGAGGCAAAAACCACCTCGGATGAAGGTGGGGATGTGTATTTGGCTTCTTCTTCAAATACACATGTAGATCATGAGTCATGGTTGATTGACTCAAGTGCATCCTTTCACTTCACTCCCCATAGGGAGTGGTTCTGCGAGTATGAGAAATATGATGGTGATGTCTTCCTAGGGGATGATAGGAAGGCCAGAATCGTCGGACATGGAAAGGTCAAGCTGAAGCTGCAAGGTGGAAGGATTAGAACACTTCCTGGTGTTCTGCATATTCCTGCATTGGCCAAAAATCTGATTTCTGTAAGCAAGATGGATGATGCGGGTGTAAAAACAGTGTTCGAGAAAGATGTCTGCAAGATGGTTTGGGGAGCACTGATATTAATGCGGGGAGTTCGGACTGGAACTCTGTACAAGCTACAAGGTAGCACTGTTATTGATGGGTGTAATAGTTATGTGGTTCCTGAAAGTGGAGCGGAAAGCCTAGCTGTCTCTGGAGAAAAGACCATGCTATGGCATCAAAGGCTTGGACATATTGGAGAGAAGGGCCTTTGGATACTACATAGAAATGGTATGGTAGAAGGTATGTCTAATTTCTCTCTGGATTTCGATTTCTGTGAACATTGTGTATATGGGAAGCAGAATCGGGTGAGTTTTCCTTCCGGTGCTAAGAGGGCGAACAAGATATTAGAACTTGTGCACAGTGATGTGTTTGGACCTGTGTCAGTTCCATCACTGGGAAAGTCTGTGTACTATGTTTCATTCATAGATGGCTTCTCAAGGAATACATGGATATATTTCTTGAGGAAGAAATCTAAAGTCTTTGACAAATTTAAAGAATTTAAGGCTCTGGTGGAAAACCAGACAGAGAAGAAGATAAAGGCACCGAGGACAGATAATGGTGGGGAGTTCTGCAAGAAGGAATTTGAAGAGTTTTGTAAGAAGTGTGGTATAGCACGGCAGAAGACTACTCCATACACACCTCAGCAAAATGGAGTTGCAGAAAGAATGAACAGAACACTGATGGAAAAGGCAAGAATCATGCTCAGTGGTACTGGGTTAGGACAAGAATTCTGGGCAGAGGCAGTGGAGACTGCATGTTACTTAGTTAACATATCACCTTCATCAGCGTTGGAGGATAAGACTCCACATGAGGTATGGACTGGTAAGAAACCCTCTCTTTCACATCTAAGGGTATTTGGATGTGATGCATATGTACATGTTCCAAAGGAGAAAAGGACTAAGTTGGATAATAAATCTGAAAGGTGCATCTTTATTGGGTATAAGGATGGTTTAAAGGGTTACAAGCTTTGGAACCCGGAAACAAGGAAGGTTGTGTACAACCGAGATGTGGTGTTTAGAGAGGTGAAAGATGTTGTTAAACATGAAGTCCTACCAAAGGAACCCGAGAAGATAGAGTTTGAGCTAAAGGAGGATGAATCAGACTCTACAACAGAAGAAGACTCAGAAGATGAAGAGCCACAAACTCCAACTTTGAGAAGATCAGTTCGGGAAAGAAGGCAACCAGAAAGGTATAGTCCATCTGCTTTCTGTTCAGGTTTTGCTTTAACTATAACTGATGATGAACCCAGAACTGTCAGGGAGGCAGTAGATTCAGAGGATGGAAAACTCTGGAAGGAGGCCATGGTTGATGAAATGGCATCCTTGCACAAAAACGATGCATGGGATCTGGTGGAGTTGCCGGTTGGAAGGAAGCCCATTGGGAGAAAATGGGTGTTTAAGAAGAAGATGAATGTAGAAGGTAAGGTGGAGAAATACAAAGCTCGGTTGGTAGCGAAAGGTTATTCCCAGGTGCCGGGAATTGATTTTGGTGATATTTTTTCTCCTGTTGCCAAAGTTACTTCTATTAGATTACTTTTATCTGTTGCTGCTGCATTTGATTTTGAGATAGAACAGATGGATGTGAAGACAACATTTCTTCACGGGGATCTAGAAGAGGAGATATACATGAAGCAACCTGAAGGCTTTATGGTGAAGGGTAAGAAAGAACTAGTATGCAAGTTGAATAAGTCTCTGTATGGGTTAAAACAGTCACCAAGGATGTGGTATCAGAAATTTGATACCTATATACGGGGACTTGGCTTCACCAGAAGCAAGGAGGATCACTGTGTTTATTTTAAATTAATTGGTGACCGTGTTATTTATTTGTTCTTGCATGTGGATGATATGTTGTTGATTGGAAATGACAAAGAAATTATCCAAGATTTGAAGACCCAATTGTTCTCCAAATTCGACATGAAGGATCTTGGTGCTGCAAACTATATTCTGGGCATGGAAATTAAGAGAGATCAGGCAAAGAGGAAGCTCTGGTTAAACCAGAGGAAGTATGTCGGGACTATATTGCAGAGGTTCAATATGCAGGATAGTAAACCGGTGAGTGTTCTTATCCCTGTAGGTGCAAAGCTGTCTGCTGAACAGTGTCCCAAGACACAAGAAGAAGAGGAGGATATGTCCCATGTTCCATATGCAAGTGCAGTGGGTAGCCTGATGTATGCAATGGTTTATACTAGACCAGACATTGCACATGCAGTGGGAGTATTGAGCAGGTTTATGTCAAACCCAGGGAAGGAGCATTGGACAGCAGTGAAGCAGGTTTTTAGATATTTATGTGGCACTAGTGATTATGGCTTGTGCTACCAGGGAAGACCAGGATTGGAAATAATGTTGGACATTCGTGGTTTTGTTGATGCAGACTGGGCTGGAGATCTGGACCAAATAAGATCTACAAGTGGGTATGTGTTTAGCCTATTTGGAGGCGCAGTCAGTTGGATGAGTAAAAGACAGTCTGTAGTGGCTCTTTCAACTACATAGGCAAAATACATAGCAGCCACTCATGCAAGCAAGGAAGCAGTTTGGTTGCAGAGATTGTGTTCAAGTATGGGGTTGGTACAACAAGCTATAAGGATAGACTGTGATAGCCAAAGTGAAATTTTATTGGCTAAGAACCCTGCTTATCATTCAAAGACAAAGCACATTGATGTTCAATATCACTTTGTTAGAGATATGGTTGAGGCTAAAAGGGTGTTGCTGGTAAAGGTGGACACTTTGAAGAATGTTGCAGATGCATTGACGAAGTTTGTGAGCACTTAGAAGTTCTCTTGGTGTAGAGAAACAATGGGTGTTGAAGAATTGGCCCAATGACTAAGCTCTCCTGTGGCCCCCTGTGGAAAGAAAACAACAAGTGGGAGAATGTTGGGTATGTGTTATATTCTTTCCACGACTAGCCCCGCGCGCTGTACGTTGCGCCGGGCGCAGCAGGGGGGTCACAGGGGGGCGGCAGCCCCCCCTGTCGGGGTTCGAGGCAGCGCCCCGGCAAAAAAAAAATTTGGTATGCGGTCCCACTCATATGCGAACCCACCCATGTTTTGTGCATGAGTTTGCACATGGTTTTGGGGTACGATGGTTTTCGGCCCCTGGTATTTTGTAGATCCGGTCAAGGGAACTACGGTTATGTTCTAATCCAGGGTTAATGGATTAAGCTATGTATGTTTTTAAGATGTATATATGATTGGCTAAATACTCAAAAGGAAGAATGAAAAATCAAGCTGGTCGTCCCAATTTGGGATCCAGGGGAAAATCTCCGTGTTTATCTGTTTTATGTTTTATGCTCTCGCTATTGTTTATTTTCTGTTATAAGATTCGTGTGTAGATAATTTTTGTTCAGGGTTAAAACCTACACTTATCTTGCATATTTATGATAAGGATATGCATGTTGTTGTTCATATTGCTACTATCAATGGTGCAGATCCTACATGGTGTATGATAGTTTTCGATGATTATGTCATGGTCTTACTACCTCACTATATAGGTATTTGGTTTTGGTTATAAATATCATATCTTTGTCTTGATGTAAAGGCCATGAAAAGACCTATGATGTAATAATTGTAATACTTAGTCATGTTTGGACTATTGGGGGTCAAGTCAATCCCATTTTGGGCATATGATGAAATGTTGAGTGAAGCATGTAACCCCACTATGCTGGATGATCAATGTAAGCATGATTCCTTGGTAATAGTAAAGGTCATATTTGGTTGAGTCCTAAAGTCTTGTACTTCTTTGAATATCTTCCAGAAGATTCATCATGTATTCTGGGACATCATGGTCAGTATACAGTGTTCATATTTAGTAGATCATATCTACAATGATCCTATACAGGGGAAGAGAAGCCTTAATTCAGCATTGGTCAACCCTTTGCCCGTGATGTCAAAGGGGGAGAGTAAATTGGTGTTTGAAAATCTTGGTGCTTAGCTTAATGGATTTTATAGGTATTTACAGGTTGTGGTGACCAAACACCAAAGTGGTTGCCATCAAGTCAAAAGGGGGTTATTTTTTGCATTAGGAATAATGAGTTGTCCTTGATGGAAACCTTCTTGTAGCATGATGTGTATGTTTTGTCCTTGATGACAACCTAGTTGGTAGAGATGTCATCATGATGGTAGCAGGATGAGTACAAATGTGGCAGAGATATCAAAAAAGGAAATATTAGTTCAGAGATAGAGAAATGACGAGGGTAAAGTTTAAAGAAGTATACACATGTTTTGTGAATAGAATGCATGTACATACACCAGTATAATGAAGGGAAGTCGCGTATAATTTATGCACCATGGTATTCTAAATACCAAGGGTCTTTACCATGGTATTGGCCCATAGTAATGAGCATGAAAATGGATATTTGGTCTCTTCAAAGAATACAATCGACATTACTATGGGTTTGACTCAAGGTATTGGCTAAGGCCTAAGCTATATAAGGAGATGGAGATCAAAGTGTTTATTGTGCATGTAATGGGTTATTAGTGAATAGTTTAATATGAGATAAGTATGCATCGGAAAGTA
Organism: Pinus albicaulis; assembly: GCA_034641835.2. Taxonomy (NCBI): domain Eukaryota; kingdom Viridiplantae; phylum Streptophyta; class Pinopsida; order Pinales; family Pinaceae; genus Pinus; species Pinus albicaulis. The sequence goes on from CM076579.1 coordinate 520,947,481, forward strand.
TGATGATGGATCATATCCAATAGATCTTAAATGAATACACATTGAATAATCTGCTTATGGCGAAGGTATGACTCAATAATTATAGATTTTTATGCATGTTTGTTTTAGAAAGAGCATACACATACACGAATCTTCTTCTGGGTAGTCGTGTGTCGATTCTGTAGTATGTAAAGATCTGTACGTGAGTGTTCTTCTTGAAAGGTGGGTACATATGTAGAAGTATTTTGTAAGGGTTGCGTACATATGCTAGGGTTTTGTTGAATATGATGTCTAATCAGTCTAATCAGTATTGTTCTGTTTGTTTTTGTCTTTCAATTAATTTTTTCATGATGATCTGGGTTTATAGTGACGATTGAAGTTGTACTGATTATGGACTGATACGTTGAATAGTAATGATGTTGCTATCTATATCTGGTTCACATATCTATGATGGTTTTGTGTGTAACTCAATGATTATTTCAGAATGGCAGTGATTCAAGTTCAGGGTTCAATGTTTTGATATCTGTACGCAGATATGCTTCATGGAAAGCACGTATATACACAAATATGCTTAAGAACAATGGCGTATATATTTATATATATGGTTGATCAGAGTTTGTAGTGAAAGAATATGGTTTCTATGATAAATAGTATGAGGATTTCTATTCTGGTATATGGATTTACAGTGATCTAACTGCTTTGGTTGTTTGAGAATATGTTGATTGATTGGGATCTCAATTGGTACAATGTTTAAGTGACTTGATACAGTATGTTTGGTTTTAGTGTTGGTATTTGGTTTTCATCTTAAATGATGGTAGTGGGTCCATTATGAAAATTTGATGAACGATGGCCTATACGTTGTAATGCTTTGATCAAGTGATCTAGTTTGAAACATTCTGAAAAGTGATCCATAGAGAAATGAATATAAGGGGGTTGTAGCTCCCTTCCAGTGTGTGCTGGAGAATGAGATGAGGCTGCAACCTTCTGCAGGTGGGTGCCTATGTGCTAGTATGACTTTGTGCCAATACAATATTCTAAAATGTTTTTCATATTTTAAAATATGAAGACAAAGATGACCACAACGGTTGTTTTCTCCCACATTGGGTTTCCACCTAAAAAATATTGGTGTTCATGTGTGTTGATGTATTTCTTATGAGTGATGGTTTATTTTGTTTTTGCTACACATGATTACTATTTAATTAATGCCTAATGAAGTACTCATACACTATTTCAAATTAAACATATGATGAATTAACTGAAAAGTAAGTTAACTCGATATACGCTAGTTATTTTCATAACAATCGCGTACATATGCAAGTTTACTTCAACATAGCCACGTACATAAATTCGAATAAGAAAAGAAAAGTTTAGGTGAGTTTTAAAATACAAATTTACCCCCTCTCTATATTTTTCCCAACAGGTTTAGGGTTTTTAGCCATGATAATTGCGTTTAAATTGATTTATATTAAAAAAAAAAGACATTTCTTCGAAACTTAATTTTTTTATTGCATTTAAAGAAAAAAATAGAGGAACTTACATTTACTCAATGAGGAAGCTTTGGGCCACAATAATGCACACTCCTTTGTTATAAACTGGCTATGTTCTGGGGTCCACAAAGTTTGCGAGAAACAATGCAACCCTCTAGCCATTTTTTTGTGACTGAGGAATATGCACACATTTTTTTAGAAGCACACTTGCGTTCCAAAAATTCATACGTGTTTTAACAAAAAAAATTGCATTATTTTTCCAGTTATTAGTTGGCATGGAGGTTTGGAAAGTGTGTAACATAAAATAATAGGAACACGTGTATGTCTTTTATTAAGATGCACACATTTCTAAAATTTACCACTCCAACACTCTTGTTGCACCGAAAGCAGGTAGCATCTCCATGCACCCACCCATTTATATCTTTCCAAAAATGGGATGGAGATTCATGGACTCGTGCATGGATGATATACATTATTACAATGAAAAAATTTAATATCCTTTGGAGTGTTTGTTTAAATGAAATGATACATTATTGCAATCATTATATTGAAATATAATGATTAAAATATACAAAATAAGTATAATTATAAATAATATTTATTTTATGTTGATTAATATAATTTTTATTAAAAAACTAGAATACACATTTGCACACTTGCAACAAAAAACAATGATGTGTTTTATACCTGTCTAATCAGTAAGCATTGGTGCATTTAAATTATCCTTTTGTAGAAATGCAATCTAATGTTCAAGCACACCATTATAGTAAAAATACCTACACTCCCAACCATAATAGCAACACCATTCCCAACACCATTCCCTTCTATTGTACCTTTCAAAAAGTGTTTTCGTTGATTTCAAAGGTGTGGCTATTAAGTGGAAAATCTCACTATTGTAACAAGCAGTTGAAAGCAACAATGATAAAGATGGCTAAGGTTCATTATCTCCAAATCCTTTTTTGGCATAACATATCTACTTAGTTTTTCATGAAAGTGACAGTTAAGGATGTTCTATTTGTTGATGGTTTGAAACACAATTTACTTAATGTTTCGTAGATGTGTGATCAAGGATATGATGTGTTGTTTAAATCAAATAATTGTCAAATCAAGTCTGCAGACATAGGTGAATTCATAGCTGAAGTTATTAGGACGAACAATAATGTCTATTTTCTAAAATATAATTAAGAAAAATGTTGTCTAACTAAGATTGATGAAATTTGGTTGTGGCATCGAAGGTTAGGACAAATTTAAATTTGATAAATTTGTCAAGCTAAGTAAGAAGAATGTTGCCAAATATCTTCCAAATCTATCTAATCTAGAGACTCACCATTTCCTAGTCTTGTCAAATTGGAAAACAAGTGTGAGTACCATTCAAATCCAAGGAGAAATCAATAGCCATACTATTACAATTGGTACATATGGACTTTTGTGGTCCTTCAAGAACTAAATTACCCTTAGGTAAACTATACTTCATTCTTATCATCGATGATTTTAGCGAAATGGCATGGGTAGCATTTTTAAGAGTAAAATCAAGGGTCTTTGAAAAGTTCAATACTTTTAAGACCATGGATAAGAATGAGATAGATTGTAAAATAAAATGCAAAAGGTCTTATAATAGTGGTGAGTTTACTTCGAAATAGTTTCATTATTTTTGCAAAGAAAAGGGCATAAAAAAGATAGTTTACCATAGCAGAGAGACTCCACATCAGAATGGAGTAGTAGAGAGAGCCAAAATATCTATCTAGAAATTGGCTAGAGCCATGATGGGAGAAAGAAGTATCCCATAGAGCTTTTTGGCTGAAGAAATACACATAACAATGGTGATTTTAAACAAAGAAAACTTCATACCAAACAATGAAAAAACTCCATATGGGATATGGTATGGAAAACCTACTATATTCAAGCATTTCAAAGTATTTGGAAGCAAATGCTATATCAAGAAAAATGATGAAAAGCTTGGTAAGTTTGATGCAAGATCCAATGAAGGCATTTTTCTTGGGTACTCTCAAAATAAAAAAGGTTATAGATGCTACAATAAGAACTCAAGGAAAATGGTTGATTTTGTTATCTCAAAATTAGACCCTGATAGGCTGTTGATCAAGAAGACTCTGAGTAAATATTTCAAACCAGACTTTTAGTTGAGGCTTAGCCTCCTCAACCTGAGAGGGCTCTCTCAATAGGTTTATGATTTTCAAATAAGGATTAGATGGCTAAATCTATGAGTAAAATGGATAAAAATGGATAATTGGTTGTACTGCTTATCAACAAACATCTATTGGGCTTATGGAGTCAAGTGTGCTTTCACAAAACATGAGTATCAGCTTCATATGGAAGTTAGGGCGTTTCAGGGTTTAGATGCATCAACAGAACAGTAGGATAGGAAATAAATACAGTTCATGAACATATGAAGGAAGTTAGAGCACCTTCAGTTAATTCTAAGTAACATACATTCATGCCACTGCAAGTAATTGAAAGAGGAAAACCATGAGAATATCAAACATCAATAACCCTTTCTGAATCCTGAGTGATGAAACCAATATCTCTGTATTAATATAAAAAGACAGTTTCTACTACAACAAAACAATATGCTTGTTAATGAAAATTTCCAACCCTATGAAATTCAACTTCTTGTCTCTTATGGAGTCATCATTACATTCTTGGATTCTCTCCAACCACTTGAGAAAAAATTGAATTTTCTATCTTGACACCTATCAACTGCTAAAACAAACTTTTAATTACATCTGACAGTTAAACTGTCCGTTCTAGAGTCCTAGTACCACTAGGATTAAAACTCTTTATTATAACTTAACAACCTTATCTAGACATTAAATCTTATATCTGACAATTGCTCCTCCTAAACTTCGACCTTGATGATGTCCATCTACTTGCTGTTAGACTGTATTGATTTGCTTCTTATCTGCCCTAAAAGGTAGGAACACGCTCCCTGCAAAATAGCTATAGTGCTTCATTTATGTTTCTTCTAACCATCTGCTGACCAACTTGTGCTCAAAAACATGTGTTAATGTCTTATTAAATTCACGTGACTTTGCCCTTCCATCTGTGCCCAAACCAAACTTTTGAAGGAGTGCCAAAACTGTTAATATTGCTGCGCTACGAAACTGTCTGCTATTTTCGTAGCACAGAAATTTACCTTTGAAAACTTCACTTGGAACCTTAATTTTTTTGTATTTTACCATTGGATCTTCACTTGTGATATTTATACGTTCTTCAGCAGCATCAAGGTTTAAAAAACAAGGCTTTTCACCCTTTGAAACCTTGCAAAATTGTTCAAACTGCCGTGTCTATATTTTCATAGCTTTTTCCAAAATTTTAAGTTTCAAACCTTTACTGCCATCCTTCTAGTTATATATAAGCTCTCATAATCAACAAAAATCAACTTTGAACTACTTTAAGAAATGAAATCTTTCCACATAACCCCAAAAATGTGTTATAAGATGTCACTTACTGTTTACACTCATTTTTGCTGTGGTTGATCTTCAGGCTTTGCTAGCTGTATTTCAAGATCTTCAACCTGCCTTTTAAGCCTTCTATTATTAGCTCTTAGTTTGGTATTAACCATCCTTATGAACTTTGCTTCCTTGATTGTAGGGATGGTCCATATGTAGAATTGATCCTTACTGCTGATTGACTCAATGTTTGAAACCTTTTCTAGCTCCCACAGACCTTTCATCCTCTCAAAGTTTGACCTTTCTACAACATGCATTCTCACTTTCTTCTTCAATTTATCAATTTCAATGTTTGCAAGTCTGAGTTTGCCTTTAACCTCCTCATAACTACTCTTTTCTCTCTGAGTATTAAAAACTCTGTTTATGTCTTCTTCAAGCATTGGAGATAATATATTTATGGGTTCTTCAAAAATATTTGTATCCTCACCTCCTGAAAACCTTGTGTCTTTAGCAAACCTGTAATATACCTCCTTGTTGGATGAACTGGCTCACTTGAAAATTTGGTTCAACCTCGCTTGATTAGAAATACTGCTTCAACTAGCAATTATTTTCAAACTCACTTGATTAGCAAGTATCGAAACTATTGACATAACATTAATTGGGTTCAGCCTCACTTGATTGAAATTCTGCCTCGCTTGATTGAAATTTTTCCTCGCTTGAAAACTTAAGGAAAGCTTTGGTTTCTTATCATGAGCTTCTCTTTCAAACATTAGATATACATGCAGTGTTTTCTTTGCATGAGACAAAATCGATGATAACCAACCCTTTTTCAAATTTGAAAAGGACTAATGACAAATGACCCCTAACGAATCTCATAACAATTTCATAATTGCTTTGGATGGTTGCATACGTGAGGGAGGATTTGTGGACTGACACCTAATCATGAAAATTTAACGAAAATTGATGAATGTGACAACTAAACCAAAAAAATTTGAATCCCTGATTTCGTAGCGCTGGTAATGTGATTTCGGGATTTTGCGCTACGAAAAGACCAACGTTTTTGTAGCGCAGAAGGAGTTTTTTACACTGAGCACGCTATGAAAATGTGGTTTTGTGGCTTATTCAATTTTTTTTTTTAAATACTTAAAATATGGTTTTCAAAATGTGGTATGAGACTTCTAAAGAGTAAAGCAAGGTTTATGAACTTTATTTGGTGATGAAATGAGACTTGTAACATATGGCTTAGACCCTATAAAACATAAAAATGACTCAAACCCTATCTAATACCATGACTTATGAGCAAGTATAAACTAACCAAGTTTATAAAATTTTAATAGTGATAACAGTGGCTCCACTTGGGATAGTGTGCCCCTGTGATAAACTAAGAACTCGCAGCTCCAGTGCTATCCATTTTTTGATAAAAATAGAAATTTTGTTGACAAGCATCTTCTTCAAAGTGTTGGGCCTTCACCTCGGGCTTAAGATTTCTATTTCAGCTTGTCATTTATTAGCAAAAACTGACAAAGATGAATATATACAATGTCATGAGTGATTTATAATACTTCAAAAAACATAATGCTTTAGGAACATGCCATTAACACGCCCTCCAGCATATGATCCTCCATAAATTTCTTGCAATATGTAAGTGTTGTTCCCATGAAAACTAGCAATCTGAAAAGGACCCTTCCATAAATTCTTAAACTTACCATGCTTTCCCTTTTCCTCAATTTTGGCCTCCCATTTCAACACTTTGTCATGAATCTGAAAATTGTCCTCTTTGATCTTCCTATCAAATGTATTCTTAATTCTGTTTTGAACATGCTGATGACTGTTATAGACTTCATTTCTCTTTTCTTGCAAGGCTATCAGCTGCTTTATCCTCCTTTGGGTGGAATTTGGTCCTTCTTCAAGTCCTTGAATTAACTTCATAACCGGCACCCCAAGTGATGTTGGGAAAACAACTTCAGCCCCATAGACTAATTCAAATGGCGAAGTTAGAATTGATCTCTTTATACAAATCCTATCAGCCCATAAGGCGTACTTCAACTTTAAGTGCCAAGCTTTCTTGTTCTCCTGCAGTACCTTTTTGATGATTCTTACAATGCTCTTGTTTGATGATTCAGCAAGACGATTACCTTGCAGATAGTATGATGTAGAGTGTCCAAGATTGATGTGATATTGATGGTAGAAATTTATCATCTTCTTGGACTTAAATGCTTGAGAATTATCTATTATAATCTTCATGGGACAGCCAAATCTTGACAATATATTATTCTCTAATAAATAAATAATTACAGAGTCATTATCTTTCCTGGCTGATATCTCTTCTATCCATTTGGTGAAGTAGTCCATTGTTGTAAGAATCCAACGATGTTGCCCTGATGAAGATGGATGTATCTCTCTAATAAAGTCTAACCCCCATTGCTGAAAAGGAGCTTCAACATAGATAGGAACCAAGGGTAGAGGTACAAGCTTTTTTCTTCCTTAAAAAATGTGGCACTCATGACATGCAGCGATCTTTTTATAAATGTCTTTAAACATTGTTGGCCAAAAATATCCAACTCTTAGGATCTTGTTTGCTGTATCTTTCCAATAATGATGTCCTCCAAAATCACCTTTATAGAATTCTTCAATGATCTTTTCAGCCTCTTCTTGAAGTAGACAATTCAGCAAAATTTCTCCTGCATCTTTCCAAAACAGATTTCTATCATAAACAAAATATCGCAATGAAAAACCTTGATTTGGACTTTGTTAGATCAGCGGGAGCTTTATTATGCTGTAAGAAAAAAACCACATCCTTATACCACTCTGAAGGAAGAAAATTCTCATCAATTTGGACCAATTCTTCTTCATTTTCAGAAATTTCTGATATTTCTGCATTCATATTTATGTCAAGACAGTCCATATTTGACTGAGTCATTAGTTTCGCCAAGCCTTGTCCCTTCACCAACTTCATTGGTTTTATGTCTATATCATATTCCAGCAATTTGGCGATCCATTTTCCCCTTTTGCCATCCGGATCTGCCTGAGTTAAAATGTCTTTTATCACAGCACTTGGAACATATGCTATGATGTGTGAATGCAAAATATAAATTCTGAAATTTTTTATAGCTTTCACCAAAGCATAGGCCTGCTTCTCTAGAATATTATACTTCAGTTCAACATTTTCTAATGTCCTACTAAAGAAAGAAATATGTTGTTCAATACCTTGCTTTCCTTTTTGTAGCAAAACTCCAACAATTGTGTTTTTGGAAGCAAATGTAAAAACCATAAATTCTTTGGAAAAATCTGGACTGACGAGTACCGGTGCTTGTGTGAGTGCCCTCTTGATTTATTCAAAATATTTCTTTGCTTCAGCTCTCCATTTAATGTCAACTCCTTTCTTTAACATTCTTGTTATATCTTTGACAATCTCAGCAAAGTTAGGAATGAAACACCTAACAAAATTCACTTTCCCAAGAAAAGATTGAATCTCTTTCCTACTTCTTGGAAAATCTACCTTTTGAATTGCATTAACTCTATTAGGATCAATCCTAATTCCTTCTTCAGAAATAATATGACCAAGTAATTTGTCTAATGTTAAAGCAAAGATGCTTTTAGTAGGATTAAGAGAGATACCAAACCTTCTACATTTCAGCAGAATTCTTTCTAGGGGTTTCAAATGATCTTCTTCTTTCTTTGAATAGAATGTGATATCATCAAGATAAACAACTACTGACTTATCATTTTCTTCAGAAAAATCAATGTCCATTGCTCTTTGGAAAGTGGCTCCCACATTCATGAGACCAAAAGGCATTTTAGCGTACATGAATGTACCCCATGGTGTTGTGAAGTCTGTCTTTTCTTGATCATCTAGATGCACAAGAATATGATTGTAACCTGAAAAACCATCAAGCATAGACATCCTTTGTGAACCAACAATATTTTGCAGAATTGAATCCATCTTAGGAAGAGGATAGTTATCCTTTAGTGAAGCCTTATTCAAATTTCTAAAGTCAATACAAATTCTTATTTCTCCACTCTTCTTCCTTACCAGAACTAAGTTTGCAAGCCAATTTGAAAATCTGATTAGAACAATGATCTTTGCATCAAAGAGTTTCTTAATCTCCTTTTCAATTAATGGTGTGATAAGAGGATTAATTCTCCTCAATTTTTTCTTGAAAGGCTTCTCATTTTCCTTGATAGGAATAGTATGCTAAATAATTGAAGGATCATACTTTTTTAAATCAGCATAACTCCAAACAAAACATCAATAAACTTCTTCATCATCTCAATATATTTGAATTTCATATCAGCTAAAATGAACTTTGATATTTTGATCATTTTAGGCAAAGCTAATGTACCAAGATTACAACTCTCCACTTCCTCTTCATCAGCTTGTAATTTTGGCGATTTAAAAACATCATTTTGATCAAAAAGTTTCTCAAGAGGAATAAGACCTTTTGGTATTGCATTATTCTTCAATTGCAAAACTTCAAAAATTTCTTTAGACTCAACAAGCATATTTTGTTGATCTACATGTGTACTTTCAAATTCTTCTTTTAGCTCAATAAAATTCTTTACCTGTTGATCATCTTCAAAAAATTTCCAATTTATGATATTGTTTAGTATAGCTGGCCTATGGCGAACTTCAATCTCATATTTTTCATTTGAATGGATAGGAATGGTGAAAATACTTGTGAAGACAGCAAGGGAGTCAGCAATAGAATTCTGATCTCTAGTTTTGACTATGAAGGAACAAGACTGAAAGTTTTCCAACAAGTCTAAAACTAAATTTCTGTAAGCCCTCATTCTTACATCCTTCGTCTAATAGACACCTTCAACTTGTCTAATAACCAATTCAGAATCTCCAAAAATAGAAATATTTCAAGCCTTCATCTTTTTCAAAACATCTAGACCCAAAATCAAAGATTCATATTCAGCCATGTTGTTTGTGCAATCAAAATTCAGTTTGTAAGAGTAAAACTTACTCTCATCATTTGGATTTGTAATCCAAATCCCTGCTCCTGCCCCTTCTTTTATTGCCGATCCATCAAAGTACAATGACCACCATTCCTCCATCTCTTCGTCATTTACTTGTCGAGTTTCTGCATGCTGATTTTCTGAGTGCTAATTTTCTGCTCTTATTTCTTCCTCAACACTGTCAGTTGATTCAGTGAAAATAATGGCAGATCCAAGTTCAGTATCAAATGCATAAATAGGAAAATTTTGAGGTTTATCCTTGCTACTTACCATGTAGGCCATTTTAGTCTCTCGATGCAACCTCTTCTGCTCACCAAAAACAGGAATAGTGGCATAGGAAAGGTCCATCTGCATTGTGCCTTTGATTTTTTCTGCCCAAGATCTTGACAATAGCATACCAAATTTTGGTGGAATATCAGCTACAACAATGTCCATAACAACTATCTTTGCTGGAATTTGCGTTAGGCCAACAACAAAATCCTTGATTAGACCAATACATTGAACCCTCTTAGAATCAAAAGAAAACAAATCCTTATATGGTCTTGTGATTTGTAATCCAATTCTCTCCATGATTACCTTGGGCATGAGGTTTTGAGAAGCTCATGAATCTAACATATCATTATGCAAAGTCATATCATGAATACTAATGCTTACATAAAAAGGAGGAAATTCTTCATTTTGATCATCTTCTAACCTTGGACCCAAATATATAGTAGGATTATCATCTTGGAAATTCAAGATATTAGCAGCCCATTGTTGTGAATTCAACATCTTAACTATCTTGCTTCTATATTCATTCACCTTGAGAATCTCACTGAACGGGATTGATATTTTAATCTTTGAAATTTCATTGTCAAGGTTGAAAACATAAACATTTTTTTCAGCATCTTTGACAAGAGGAGAAAGTTGAGTGTCTTTCTTACCAAGTGGAGTATCCTTTTTACCTTCAACCATCTTTGGGGTATCATTATTAGCTTCGGCAGCCTTTGGAGCATCTTTCTTGGGCTATGCTTTGTTTGCAATGATAGGCACATTTCTATTTCTAAGATTATATTTCTTTTACATCTCGAAAATAGCATGTTGATACCCTTTAAAATAATCTGATGGTTCTTCTCCTTGATTAGCCAAATCTGACTCGTCATGCTCTTCTTTAGTCAAGAAGATTCCTGACATTTCTTTGTCAAGACAATGGATGGATTCTTCAGGAATTTTAGGCTCATCTTCTTCATCTACCAAATTTTGCTGAAAAGGAGGTCTCACTGGGGGGTCAGTATGTTGATTTCTATTTTCTCTTGGCCTTTGTTGGTTCTGAGGTCTCCTGAATTGAGGATTTATAAACTGAGGTTCATGTTGCATAGGAGGAGCTGAAGTGTTTCTAAGAGCTAACCTATCCATCAACTTCTCCATAGTTTTCATCATTGAATCAAATTTGTCTTCAGAAGTTGAAGTGGATGGTTTCTCTTCTTCTTTTATTTTTTTTTTCCCATTTTTGACTTTTTTGCAGCTATCATGTTTACCTCTACTTTAATTGCATCATTTTTCATTTCAGCAAATGTAGGTGACCCTCTTTCCCTCAACAGGATAGAAAAGTCATAGTCAAATGCTTTAGCATATCTCATTTGTGGTAAGGCTTCCGGAGGTTTCAAATGGGCTAGAATTGAGTCAAAAACTTTATTGAATATTTTTGAAAAGTTTTGGATAGATTCATCAACCACCCTTCTAAGGTTGTTGTATTTAGTGAGTGCTTGGACTGGATTGGTTCTATTACCCCATTTTCTTAAGAATTTGTCTTCAAAATCATTCCAAGTTCTAATGTTGCTCGGTGCAAGGGCCTTAAACCATTTTATAACTTCACCAATAAAACTTTGTGCAAATAAACTTAAATTCACATCCTCATCATCAACTTCTTCCCTATCTATAAAATCATTAAATCTGTCTACAAATTCCTCTGCTGAAATTTCCTCATCACTACCCCAAGTAGGAATCCTAGCAGCATATTTACTAGGAAGGTCATGCAAAATAGCAGGGAGTATGAGTGGTGCATACCTAGCAGGAGCAGCCATGACTAGAGGATGAACAGTAGTTTTAGGAGGGGCAGAAAAAGAAAATGAAGAACTGATATGAGGAGGACTGCTTGGTTTTTGTAAGCCACTAACAATAGAACTCCAATTTGGAAGGGGTAAACCAGCTTTGGATTTCAGCAAGACTTCGAAAGGATCAAGTTCTTTGAGTTTATCTAAAGACTCTTTTTCTAGTAGTAGTTCAGAGGTAACATCTTCCTAAAACTCTTCCTTGTCTTCTTGTGTCACTAAGGCTGAAGTGTCAATTCCTCTTTTTTGCAAGTCTAAGATAATATCAATGAGTTCCTTTTCACTTTCTGATGTAAAAAAAACTTCATGAATCTTTTCATCAACTTTCTTATCTTCAGGACTTCTTAATATTTCATAGGACAAAGATTTCGAATGAGATGGAGTACATGATATTTCTGAAATTCTTTGACTTTTTGAAATAGTGTTTGGATTGTCCACAATGGTAGGTGGATTGGGATCAAGATTTCTCTGTGTGTATCTCCTTCTCGAAGCCACCTTTAAACTTTGAAAAATGTATGGAGTCACCAAGGTAGATTGCAGCCTCGAAAAACTTTCTGAGCTCCTGCTACCTTCAGAAGTTCAGCTTCTTGATTTCGGGAATGAATAATCTTCAGACTCCTGGCAGACGCACCAAAATCTTATCTCAAAATTAGACCCTGATAGGCTATTGATCAAGAAGACTCCGAGTAACTATTTCAAACCAGACTTTTAGTTGAGGCTTAGCCTCCTCAACCTGAGAGGGCTCTCTCAATAGGTTTATGATTTTCAAATAAGGATTAGATGGCTAACTCTATGACTAAAATGGATAAAAATAGATAATTGGTCATATTGCTAATCAAAAAACATCTATTGGGCTTATGGAGTCAAGTGTGTTTTCACAAACATGAGTGTCAGCTTCATATAGAAGTCAGGGCATTTCAGGGTTTAGATGCATCAACAGAATAGTAGGACAGAAAATAAACACAGTTCATGAGCATATGAAGGAAGTTAGAGCACCTTCAGTGAATTCTAGGTAACATGCATTCATGCCATTGCAAGTAATTGAAAGAGGAAAACCATGAGAATATCAAACATCAATAACCCTTTATGAATCCTGAGTGATGAAACCAATATCTCTGTATTAATATAAAAACACAGTTTCTGCTACAGCAAAACAGTATGCTTGTTAATGAAAATTTCCAACCCTATGCAATTCGACTTCTTGTCTCTTATAGAGTCATCATTACATTCTTGGATTCTCTCCAACCACTTGAGAAAAATTCGAATTTTCTAGCTTGACACCTATCAACTGCTAAAACAAACTTTTAATTACATCTGACAGTTAAACTGTCTGTTCTAGAGTCCTAATACAACTAGGATTAAAACTCTTTATTATAACTTAACAACCTTATCTAAACATTAAATCTTCTATCTGACAGTTTCTCCTCCTAAAATTCAACCTTGATGATGTCTATCTCCTTGATGTTAGACTGTATTGATTTGCTTCTTATCTGCCCTGAAAGATAGGAACATGCTCCCTGCAAAATAGCTATAGTGCTTCATTTATGTTTCTTCTAAACATCTACTGACCAACTTGTGCTCAAAAACATGTGGAAATGTCTTATTAATCGCATGTGACTTCGCCCTTCCGGCTGTGCCCAAACCAAACTTTTGAAGGAGTGCCAAAACTGTTAATATTGCTGCGCTACGAAACTGTCTGCTATTTTCGTAGCGCAGAACTTTACCTTTGAAAACTTCACTTGGAACCTTCATTTTTATATATTTTACCATTGGATCTTCACTTGTGATCTTTATACATTCTTCAGCAGCATCAAGGTTTAAAAAATAAGGCTTTTCACCCTTTGAAACCTTGCAAAATTGTTGAAACTGCATCCTACAGCAGTTTCGTAGCCCACTACGAAACTGTTGTGCATGACACCTACAGCAGTTTCGTAGCGCGCTACGAAACTGTTGTGTCTATATTTTCACAGCTTTTTCCAAAATTTTAAGTTTCAAACCTTTATTTCCATCCTTCCAGTTATATATAAGCTCTCATAATCAACAAAAATCAACTCTGAACTACTTTCAAAAATGAAATCTTTCCACATAACCCCAAAAATGTGTTAGAAGATGTCACTTACTATTTACACTCATTTTTGTTGTGGTTGATCTTCAAGCTTTGCTATTTGTATTTCAAGATCTTCAACCTGCCTTTTAAGCCTTCTATTATTAGCTCTTAGTTTGGTATTAACCATCCTTATGAAATTTGCTTCCTTGATTGCAGGGATGGTCCATATGTAGAATTGATCCTTACTGTTGATTGACTCAATGTTTGAAACCTTTTCTAGCTCCCACAGACATTTCATCCTCTCAAAGTTTGACCTTTCTACAATATGCATTCTCACTTTCTTCTTCAATTTATCAATTTCAATGTTTGCAAGTCTGAGTTTGTCTTTAACCTCCTCATAACTACTCTTTTCTCTCTGAGTATTAAAAACTCTGTTTATGTCTTCTTCAAGCATTGGAGATAATATATTTATAGGTTCTTAAAAAAAAAATTCATCCTCACCTCCTAAAAACCTTGTGTCTTTAGCAAACCTGTAATAGACCTCCTTGTTGGATGAACTAACTCGCTTGAAAATTTGGTTCAACCTCACTTGATTAGAAATCCTGCTTCAGCCAGCAATTATTTTCAAACTCACTTGATTAGCAAGTATCGAAACTGATGACATAACCTTAATTGGGTTCAGCCTTGCTTGATTGAAATTCTTCCACTCTTGATTAAAATTTTGCCTCGCTTGAAAACTTAAGGAAAGCTCTGGTTTCTTATCATGAGCTTCTCTTTCAAACATTAGATATACATGCAGTGTTTTCTTTGTATGAGACAAAATCGATGATAACCAACCCTTTTTCAAATTTGAAAAGGACCAATGACAAATGACCCCTAGTGAATCTCATAATGATTTCATAATTTCTTTGGATGGTTGCATACGTGAGGGAGGATTTGTGGACTGACACCTAATCATGAAAATTTAACCAAAATTGATGGATGTGACAGCTAAACCGAAAAATTTTGAATCCCAGATTTTGTAGCACTGGTAATGTGATTTCGGGATTTTGCGCTACGAAAAGACCAACATTTTCATAGCGCAGAAGCAGTTTTTTACACTGAGCGTGCTACGAAAATGTGGTTTCGTGGGTTATTCAATTAAAAAAAAAAGACCTAAAATATGGTTTTCAAAACGTGGTATGAGACTTCTAAAGAGTAAAGCAAGGTTTATGAACTTTATTTGGTGATGAAATGAGACTTGTAACCTATGGCTTAGACCCTATAAAACATAAAAATGATTCAAACCCTATCTAATACCATGACTTAGGAGCAAGTATAAACTGACCAAGTTTAGAAAATTTTAATAGTGATAGCAGATTGTATTGATGTTAAAGTTAATGAGCACATTGATTTTAAAGACAATCAATCAGTGAATATCAAATCTAATGATCAAGTCAGGCATGATGAGGAAAATTATGAACCTACTATATATGAACAATTGAAGAACCTTTCAGTCCACAATTAAAATATCCTACAAGGTATGTGCAAAAACACCACCCAGTTGACAACACTTTTGGTGACTTGCATACGGGTGTTTATACAAGAATAATTCTAATACATCCCTCTACCCAAGCACATGTGGCCTCTTTCTCCATGATAGAAATAAATGATTTTTCTTGGGCCAACCAAGATGGCAATTGGATAAAGGCCATGAACAAAGAGCTTAATCAGATTGAGAAAAATCAAACATGGGAGTTAGTTCCAAGACTAGCAGACAAGAACATTATTGGCACAAAGTGGGTCTTCACAGAAAAATTGAATGAAAATTATGAAGTTAAAAGAAACAAATCAAGGTTAGTTTGCAAAGGCTATGCACAAATTGACGACTTGGATTTGATGAGACTTTTGCTCTTGTTGCATGATTAGAAGAAATTCACATGTTCTTAGCTTTTGCTAGTTTCAAGAAATTTAGAATATATCAGATGGATGTCAAATATGCCTTTTTGAATGGGAGTTGCAAGAAGAATTCTATATTGAGAATCTTGATAGATATCAATTCCCAGATAAACTTGATTTTGTTTGTAGGCTAAAAAAGGCCTTGTATGCTCTTAAGCAAGCCCCAAGGACTTGGTATTCTAGGTTGGATAATTATTTGTTCAAGTGTGGTTTTAAAAGAGGTGCAGTTGATAGAAATTTATATGTGAAATCCCATGATGAAAAATTGTCAATAGTGGTTGTATATGTTGATGATATAGTATTTGCAAGATATTAAAATCATCTAACTTACCAGTTTGCAACTGATATGAATTTCAAATTGGAAATGCCAATGCTCGGTGAAATCTCTTTTTTCCTTGGCTTGCAAATCACTCAAACAACGAAAGGTATTTTTATTTCTTAGGGAAAGTATCTCAAGGAAGTCCTGAAGAAATTCGGCGTGGAGGAATATTCTCTGGTAAGCACTCCAATGACCATTGGATGTAAAATCAGTAAGGCTGATGAGTCACCAGAGGTGGATCAAACTTTATATAGATCTATTATTGGTAGCCTCTACTTGGAAAACTCTAGACCAGACATCATGCAAGTAGTTGGTATTGTTGGAATATTTCAAGAAACTCCCTAACAAAGTCATATCCTAATAACAAAAATGATTCGCAGATATCTAAGAGCCACAATGGACCGTGGTCTTTGGTACCCCAAAGGTAAATATTTTTCTCTAACTATTTTTACTAATGTTGATTGGGAAGCTAATGTAGATGAACAAAAAAACACAAGTGATGGTGCTTTATTACTTTGTGAATGTCTTGTTTCATGATTGAGTATGAAGTAAGCTTCAATTTCTATTTCTAGTATTGAACAAGAATATATAAAAACAACTTCTTGTTGCAGTCAACTATTATGGATGAAACATACTTTACAAGATGTGTAAGTGATATATGGCCAACTAATACCAATCATCTATGATAACACAAGTGAAATAAACATGACCATGAACCTTGTTTTTGTTCCAAGACAAAGGATATTACAATAAAGTACCATTTCTTATGAGAGCAAGTTTTAAATCAAATTGTAAAATTGGAGGATGTTCCTACAAAAGAGCATATAGCTGATAACTTCAAAAACCTCTCCAAAGAGATCAATTTGAGTATTTAATATATATATTGGAAGTAGTCCCTCTTACCTCCCACCACTAAATCTTCTCCAAATGGAATAAAGGTGACTAACAAGCACTCTACATATCAAAAAGGAGTTTCCAGGTCCACAGGATCTACATGAAAAAGGGGAGATTGGTTGGGTGGGAGCATATTTTCCATTGATGTAAAATAGGTATATGAAAGAAAAACATTGCATAATTATGGGAGAAGTAAGTAAAAATATTACATGGAGGATACGAAAACTTGATAATTCAGACAAGGGGATAATTTAGCTAACAGATGCAGGTATATGAGTTGAAACAAATGTTATTCTTAAATATGATTTCATTGTTTGACATGACACATGCTTTCATGATTGTTTCCAATGCTTTTGGTGTTCCTATCAATTACAAAGGGGGTGAATTTTAGAATACATTTTCATTGATGTTAAAGGTGTGGCCATTAAGTGGCAAAGCTCACTAATGTAACAGGTAGTTGCAGGAAGCAACGGTAAAGGTGGCTAAGGTTCATTATATTTGGAGCCATTTTTGGTACAACATATATACTCAATTTCTCATGAAGGTGGCATAGATAGATATAGCTCTAAAAATCCTTTCCAACGATGTGTGGAAGTTCGAAAAAGACCTTTTAGACCAAAATATATGGCAGGTCAAAGGTTGCAGGTTAAATGGTCAAACATTAGGCCAAAGTTGGTGCAAAAATTGGTGCCCTACAAATTCGAAGATCTTGGCTAAATTTAGTGGAAGAGGGCATGGTTCCAAGTTGCAGGGTTTTGATATGGGCCAAATAGTAGACCCTCCTTCTTAAATGTCGAGATAAGCGCGGGGGGGGGGGGGGCGGCCTGGGGGGGTCCGCATTTAAATCCCAACCACCCATATGATGATGATCGACGCACGATTTGGAAGGGGCATGGGGTTTTGTATCCGCTACATAACAAATAATCCCCCCCCCTTTGTTAAATCCCAAGCATTGGTTTGGGGGGGTGGGGGGCGCATTTTGATCTTGTCCATCCATCTGAACCTTGTTCAAATGTTTGACAACAACGATTTGATGTAGAGGGTGAGCATGCAAGAGTCCTCTAGACCAACAGGTGGCATGCTCACATCAGTTTTGGTGACATAGAACAATCATAGTTTGACACGCTAGAAAATTATGTGGCACTCTGTATTGGTGACACATGGCAAGTGTTTTCTAGGTTTTTGTGGCCATGTGGGCCTATTTTGGGTGGCACGTGGACCACTCACAGGAGACCACATGGCACATGTAACGTTGGCATGATGTCATTCTAAAAGGGCACAGGCCCAATGAGCACCATGGATTAAGGCCCAGGTCATGGCCCTTGGATGTATGGGTTAAGGAGCCAATGTATAAGTGTTTAGCCATTTTTTTGCATAAAAGAGCAATTTCGCAGAGTGTTTTGCAATTTTCCAAATCTAGTGGATCGTTTAACCACAACTAAAATCCACTTGGTGAAATTGTAGATCAAATCTATATCTAGCAATGTATTTGGAAGAAATTCCATACTTAGTAGTTCGATAAGATTATAACTACAAATAAACTCCCACCTAAAACCTGTAATATGCCAGAATGAAGTTTAAAAGACAGTTAAATGAAAATATTGAGATCAGATCACCATGTAGGACTTAAAACTAAGTTGTTCATGAATTAGCATGACTTAAAAAGTAAGAGAACAAGATCAAAACATCGATAGCCTTGAATAAATCATGACAAGACTTAAACTTAGCTAAATTCCTAAATTACAAATTTAGAAGTTTGACTCTGTTTTCCATATCAGGACAATAAGCTAGAGAGAAAAAACTATCAGATCACATTAATAAGACTTAAAGAAATTGAAAAACATGAATATAATGAGATCAAAATCTATATTAAGTTCAAGTTATGTGTTGAACTAAACCAAAATGCAAAAAGTAAAATATCAACTCAAAGTTTTAAATACAACATAATTGTATCAAAGTGTGTGTGTATGAATAAGAAATCAGAGAAGCAGATTGGTGGAGGTGATTTTGTAGTGATTGAGTGAGGAGAGATTGATTTGTTTAATGAGAAGGAGTGGCCTTCATGGTTTGAGTTTGAAAATCTTATGAAAGAGGAACCAAGGAGGTCTAGCAAATTGTAGCTTGCAAATCATGGGTTGTAGCTCTTTTCAGTAACAATTGATAAATTAGGGAGTAGAAGCTTCCTTCAGTTTGGAGCTTGAAAGACCAATGATTTGGAGTTTGCAGTAGTTTGAGGCTTGTAGATCTAAAGCAAGTTGAAGCCTACTAATTGGTGTAACAACAAGTTGAAGCTTTCCTTTATAAAAGCAATTGAGAAAAATATTGAAATATTTATGTGTTGTGTATGTGATTCTTGTGTTGATGCTTACATGAATTGTTGCTAAAAGGATTGTTGGTGTTTAAGTATTCTTTTCTTTGTGAAATAATTTTTTTAATTCTCACAATACCTATTCACCCTCCTCTCATTGTTGTCCTAGTTTCTAAAAATACCATTACCATTGTCGTCAATATATCATTTATTATTATGACAAGACTTTATGGTGCATAATGATATGTACGAACTAGTTTGGAATAATAGATCATTTGCACCTTTACAAAATAGTAGAAAATTCATGTCAATTCTTTAAAATATATGGTAGGTAATAATGCTTTTAGAATATCTTAAACACATTAGTGAATTTTACATATACAAGACATACTAGGTCTTTCAATTTATATAAGATGCATTAGTGCACACTATATGTGCATGCAACAATGTGATGCATTGGAAAAAGATCCCCCATTATATCCTCTAGCCATCCAAAACTTTTAGTTATATTGAACTTTTACTAAATTCTTTCCTAAAATTTTTGTTGTGAGTAATAAAGACTTTAGTGGATTTTTTATTTTATTTTTTGAATCTTTTTGGCACTAAAAATGTTTGTTAAAACATCCCTTAAGTGGTGTTTTCCTTGTAGTGAAGGTAAATGCAAATAACTTTATATATTAATTTTGAGTCTTCCTAAAAATGTTTCTTAATTTTTAACAACATGGTTAGAAGTTATGTTAGTGAAGGGATTGGATTTCATGAGTAGATATCTCCTTAGTAGAAAGTGTGTATGTAGTGTTTGTTCATTGAGAAAGATAGACATTTCCACTCTTTTTCCTTTGACAATCTTGTGCTTGTAGCATGAGAAACAAAACTTCCATTCCTTTACAAACACTATACCAATTTTTTAATTATTAATAAGTTTTCTTACATATTATTGCATTTATTTCTTCATTATTATTTTCCATGTAACGGTTGTTCCTTTAGATGGAGATTTTACGAACAATAGTGCATCTCAATCTGAAAAGGAAGACTAAAAAATTAGAGTCTTTCATTATGGAGGAATTTGAATGCACTCCCATGTTTCAAATTCATTGACTAGATATCAACAAACTCCTAAAGGTATAAACAAAAATATATTCATTTGTAGATTCAATGATTTTTAATCACAGTGTATGAGTTTGAGTAAATGAATTGGCCCCAACATGATTAAAACACAAACGCTAAGTTTTTTTTTTACAAATTTCTCCTTAATAATTATTTTTTCCCAAAACCCCAAAAAATTATATAAAATTCATAAAGGGGGGACACTAATTCTAAGATAAAGTTTAGATTTATTTTAACCAAATTTCCTTTAACTTAACCCTACTCTAATATCCATTTCCTTTACCTTAGTGTCAAACCCTATTATAATATCCATTTCCCTAACCTTAATTTAGGTGACACTATTGAATCCATCATCTAATATCCATTTCCTTTACCTTAGTGTCAAACCCTACTATAATATCCATTTCCCTATCCTTAATTTGGGTGACACTATTGAATCCCTCATGTACATGTGGGAAAACAAATCCTTTAAGGAATCAAAGGGCATATCTAAATTATCAATCTAAACATATTTTTACATGTGTCAAAATTTACATAGAAAATACTAAATTTTATTAGATAAGATCATTAAAATTTATGGAGTGTGAAGGTTTTATAAGAACTCATGAATATAATTATGAGGACACAATTGTTAAGTACAAATTAAGGGCTAGCCAATTCAACCACGAAGCCTAATCCCAAAAATATTTAGATAATTGAACCCATGACCTCTTAAAATCGACTAATTAAAGTAACCCTCAAAACAATTGTTAAAATACTTATTTAAATACATAAATAAACTAAATATTAAAAAAATCCTTACTCTTTTAACAATTTTAACTAAATTTCAACCAACACACTTAAAACCATTTAAACTATGCTATACAAATATATTAAACATAAATATTAATAGTAAAAAAATAAAACTACTAAAATATTAATATCTAATAAAATATAATTAAAAATATCTACAATTATATTGTAATTATTGATATTTTAAGATATTTTAGGATTATTAGAAATGAGATATGGATGTTGTCTTTTTATGATAAAAATATTTCCCAATATTTTTTATTTTTATTTCGATACATTTTAGACCATGAAGAAAATGTAATTTGTTTAGTGAAGAAAAAAATTTCTTCATTATATGGGTTCAAATTTAATAAAATATGACTATGATATTTATGAAATAATTGATTAAAAATAAATAAATAAATATTATATACACTTAACACAAGACATCATTATTCTATTTGTAACATTTTTGTAATAGTTAATTAAAAATAAATAAATAAATATTACATATATCAACCAATTATATTCTTTTATATATTTAAGATAGTTTAATAGAATGGGTTAATTATAAAATAAAATATTTTATCATTGAAATAAGTAATTATATAATTTAAGGACTTTAATTTGAATGGTTTGGTGAAGAAATGAATTTTCAATTATGTGGATTCAAATTTAATAAGACATGACTAATCCATTTTTAACATTTATAAAATAACTAGCAATTGCACCACATGTTGCAAAAGAAATGCCTTAAGGAAATAGAATAGGAAAGAGTAGCCTAAAAGAAATAAGATGTTGCAGAGAAGGAGCCATCATGCAGGAATGATTGGCAAATTTTGCTTCCATGGAAGCATGTCGTGGAGGTTTCGAAAATATTGATGATAAGAGGATATTGATGATAAGAGTTATCAACCAGAAAGATATAGTTGTTAAACTTGGAAGCCTCTTCTGAATTGAAAAAATAATAAACTGAAAAGATATAGCAAACTTCTTGGCACAATATGTAATTATGGTTTTCAATGCATTTATGTAATTAAAATAGAGCTAGGAACTTTTGAAGACTACTTCATTGAAAATTAGAAACATCTTCATGCATGTTGGCGTCAACATAAAACTGAAATGATTAGCATATATGATTGCAGACATGGTTACAATTTCTCATGGATTAGGTGGTATGTATCAGCAAGAAAGAATATTAAATTCTGTTATAAGTAATGCAACTGTTACACAAACTATTCTAGTCCTTAATGATATACTCAAATTTCTTTGACAATACTAATCAAGTGTCTAAAGAAGCCATCATTACTTCCAAAATCAGATATTTAAACATACAAGTTGTAAAAAATGAATTTGTTTCTATTAAAACATACAAGTTGTAAAATTTGAATTTGTTTCATAAATGTTAATAGAATCATGTACTCAGATCTAAGATATAGTTCTTAAACTCTGAAGCCTCTTCTTGATTGAAAACATACTAAACTCATAAGATATAGCTAAAGAGAATATGTGTGTCTATTTTAATTTAATTTAAAAAATAAAAAAATAATTTATTTGAATACATTAAATAAATAATTTTTAATTTAACAAATAATTATATCAAGAAAAGGCAAGGACCATGTTATAGTGAAATCTTACTGCAATATTGCTTCCTTGAACCTTACAAATTATGAGGGCTATGTTGAAATAAAGTTAAAGACCTTCTCTCATCATGCCAACATGAATGCCTCATGAAAAGAAATAGACCGTGAATTTCTACCTTCAAAATCGAATGTATTTTTGGTGTAGTTCCTCCATATTTAATCTTTACCACTTCCTATTGAGTCACCTATGTATTAGTTTTTCATGATCTTTGAAAATATTCAAAAGATTAGTGATCCCACTTCAAGAGAAGTAAAAATAAGGCTATTGAGAAAATAACTCCAACATAGAGATAGATTTGGTTGCATTTATAGAATTGGTGAACATGTCTTGTTCTCTAGTGTTGGGTACTCAACATAGATTTCTTGATCTTATGTACAAGAAATGAATTTGTATTTAGCTTATATTACATTAACAATGAAATTTCCAAAAATCATGGAGTCTTTCCATCACATTTGTAGAGAAAATTATAACACAGTGTCACACGTTTCTTATGAGAGCTAAATGCTCCTATGTGCATGATGGATTTCATCACTTAAGAGCAATAAAAACAAGTTTATTGCAAAAAAACTCCAACACATTTGTAGAGAAAATTATAACACAGTATCACACTTTTCTTATCAAAGCTAAATGCTCCTATATGAAAACAACTATGGATTTCATCACTTAAGAGGAGTAAAAACAAGTTTATTGAGAAAAAAATCCAACACATTTGTAGAGAAAATTATAACACATTATCTCACTTTTCTGATTAGAGCTAAATGCTCCTATATGCAACAACTATGGCTTTCATCAATAGCATAACAAACAATTATTTTTGAGAAAACAACTCTAGCACTGAGAGAGATTTGGAAGCAACGGTTGAATTGGTGAACATGTCTTGCTCTATGGTGTTTGATATTGAGCATAGATTTCTTGATATTGTATACAACAATGTAAATTTTCATGTAGCTTATACTACATTAACCATGAAAATTCTCTTTTCACTCTAAAAGAGCTTTGCATATCAAGACATTTGATCTCTCTTGGCTCTTGATATTGATCTAGGCCATCTTAATTTCCCCCTTTAAATAAACTACATTCCCTATGAAAACCATGAACTGTTTTTATAGTTTATTATTATTTTATTTTTATTGTATTTGGACCTAGTTAAATTAATTGGTTTGTGTGGAGTTTAATTTTATGTTATAAATTTTATTTAAATCTAATTTTTTTTTAAAACATCATGTAAACTTAAAACTTGTGGATCTAATGACCTAAAACGTTTCAATCATCTAACATTTGATAAAGGAATTGTTTTGAAATAAGAACACCTTAAAACATAATTAATTAAAAATAAATAAATAAATATTACATAAACTAACAAATGAAATAATTGATTAAAGATAAATATTACATACACAAAATTTAATAACCAACATTTTGTATTAGACTTTGCATTCCAAAAATTACTGAATTCCAAATTATAATGGTTTGAATATTTGATATAGGCGAGTCAATTCATTATCCAATGGTGAGAAAACAACATACAACACAAAACACCTGTAGTACTCCACGGTACACGCATTGCGTTTGGCCTCAAAACAAATGATCGGATGACTCGGTCAAGCATTGAGCAATGGTCCCTGATTCTGTGTTGAAGGCACAGTGAGATTGAGCATTTATTGTGTGGTGCAATCTCTGGAGCTTGTGAATCAGGTCCAACGCATGTGATCTCAACCGGGAATTCTCATCTATTATCTGAGCGTACTGTTGTGCAGCAATATTGAAATTGTTCACTATCTGCGCATTCTCTGCTCTCAGATGAGCCACCTGAGCCTTCAGTGCGTCCAAGTGAAGTTGTTTTCTGAGCCTAGACCTCCTTGCAGATTCTCTGTTAGACAACATCTTTCTCTTCTTCCTCACAGCTATCACTTGCCAGTCCTCTGTTTCATCAGAGGTTGAATTGCTCCAGGAATTTGAGATGACCTTCCCATTGGGTCCAGGAGAATGCAATGAATCCTGAGTTGGGTACCTTTGGTCCACAGACACAGGGACTGAGATCCTCATTGGCACTGCAGTCTTGCCTCCAGGATTCTCCCCATCAGCAGAAAAGTTAATATTGCTGTATTGGGTACTTTCCATATCATATATTTCTCTGCCTAATTCTGCTGGATGGATTGGGACTACAGAACTTTTGTGGAAGCCCATTTGGTTGGAATGAGAAATAAGCATCTGATTTGACTGCAGACCTGTTAAAGAGGGCATAACAAGTCCAACATTTTCAGATCCTGGCCTCATAGTCATTCTATCTGTTCCAAAAAGTAAAGACCCTGTTACTGCTGCTGTTTCTGACTCCAGTGCCACACCTTTTGTTGCCTGTGATAATTCACTTTGAATTAAAGAAGGCACCATCTACCCAATTCAGCAGGGAAGGTATTAATACCTGAAATGATTGCAGAGACAAACGCTGGGATTTTTCAAGGAAGCCCCAAAGCTACAGTCCTATAGTAACAGGCAACAATGGTGAAAACTAAGAAAAGGTTTATACCACAGAGCCAAAAGCCAAGATACCAATGGAATAGAAGCACTATCTGCAATAGCTTCTGAAGGATTGTGAACATAGGGAGGATCTTTGGCTGCCCAATTCAGAATCTATCTCACACAAAGGTGGCTATGCAACTTACAGAGCAGGGGATTGCAATGATAACAGGCATAAGTCCAGAGCTACTACTGAAACGTTAGTATGCAAAAAACTTCAATATACCTGACTCTGTAAGCAGAGGCAAATCAACCCTTCTCTAAAGATTTAGTTAATATAAATCTCCGAAATCGATTTAAAACTATTTCATCGTAAACTGAATTGAATACCAATCAATATATCAATCAAAATAGAATATATCAAATATTTAAATAAAGAAATTAACTAAGTATTGTTAACACAATAACCAGCAAAGAAAAACTGTTTCATCAAGAAATTTTGCTTGAAACTTAAATCTAACCCTATCAAAAATAAAAATACATCATGAACAAATCAAATGATTACATGAAGAAAAGAAACAAAATATTATCAAAACATTGAAGTAAAAAACAACCCCAAAAAGGAAAACCTGAAAGAGTGAATAGAAGATTGGATGGGTAGTAAGGAATAGCAAGGAGAAAAGCCTGAAGGAATGAAGAGGAGATTGAGCTGGGTAGGATATGTATTTATGGTTATGGATTTGATTTGTTGCAGTGAGACATGTGAAAGAGGATAAGATTATATGATAGTATAAAAAATATATAAAAGAAAAGAGTTTTTTTTAAGAAAAATAATTTCAAAAGAGATAAATGGATAATATATGAATGGTTTATAGAAGATTCAATTTAAATTTAAAGATTTAATTTTGTGTTGTTTAATATGCAATCTATTTATCATTGGTAAAAAGGCAGTTTATTTATTATTATTTGGATTTAATTTGAGTAGTTGGGAAAGTTGGTTATGATGTTTTTAATCTACATGTTAACTTGACTGGTTGGGAAAGTTAGATGTGATTCTCTTTAATTGGCATGTTATGATAAAGGTAGAAAGATAGATGGATATATATAGACTCTAGCTTTGTCACAAGTCTTTTGTCTTTGTCATAAAGTGTTGGTTTGTGGGTTGTTGGCATTCTAATTCTGAATTTATAGCTCGCTTAAATAGCAAATTTCTTGTACTTAAGAAGGCATATTCATATATATATATATATATATATATATATATATATATATATATATATATATATATATATATATGCAACTAATTGGAATAGCAACATAGATACATATATAAATATAAACAGTACAGTCCTTGTTATAAGTTTTGGAGTTTTTTAAGCTTGGAAGGGATTTGTTGAAATCACAAGTTTAAGTTGTGAATTCTCCAAAATTCCAGTGGGATTTGTTGGAATCACAAGTTTAAGTTGTGAACTCTCCAAAATTCCACTGCTCAGGGTTTTTCAAGTTGTTGAATCCATACATACACATATAAATATAAGTAGTAGTCTTCCTGTTATAAGTTTTGGAGTTTTTTCCGCAATATTTTTCAGTAGAGTTTGCCAAATAAAGATTTATTGGAATCACAATTTAAGTTGTGAACTCTCCACAATTCCAGTACCCCTTAAGTTTTTGAAATTCCTAACCATACATACACTTAAAAATACATTTTAAATAATAAAATATCAAAATTTAACCAAAAATTATTTCATAAAATTCTGGCCAAAAACTTCACATTAACCCTACTAAATATGGATGTAAGGTTTGGGGTTGCAGCGTCTCTAGAGAATCTTGGAGAAAGATTGAGCAAATCCAGAAGTGTTTTATAACGCATAACCTCAAAATTAAAAGCAATACACCCTATCCTATTCTCTTTATAGAAGTGGGTCGTTCCCTTATCCAGAGCCTAGCTATGACTAGGCTTCTCTTGTACAAGCACAAACTCAATAGCATAGGCGACCATAGACTTCCTAAGCTAGCTTTAAATTCCAGCCAAAACCACCTAAGGCTCAAACGAGGTTGGTATAAAGACACCAGGGCCTGGTTAAACCATTGGGAGATTGACGAGAATGTTGCATTGCAAAACATTAATAACATTAAAAAAATTGTTACTTCTAAGTTCAAAGAAAAAATGTGGTGTGAGAAAGATCGAACAACTAAAAGAAAATTAGGATATTATAAGGAGGTCATCAACCCCACCCTAGAAGATCAAAAGTATCTCTTTGTTTTAACAAGCTCAAAGAAGAAAATTAATATAGCCAAGATTAGAACGAACTCTCATGAGCTCCATAGTGAAACAGGTCGTTGGACAATTCCTAAAACACCATGGATGGAAAGGATGTGACATCTCTGTGAGAATATGAACATCCGGGATGAAAATCACTTCCTCTTAGAGTGCCCCCTGTACAACCACATTAGATCTCAATTCCATAATCTTTGTTGCAACACTGACCTTCCTAGCCTTTTAAGATGTCAAAATTATAGTGAGCTCGAGAGGCTTCTCTCCAAGCTTTTTGAGCATAGAAATAAAATCTAAACGTTAACCATCATCATTATCATCATATCAATTTGTAAAATGTTATAACAAAATCTATCATTTTCATTAAAGTTTAAAAATATTACAACAAAATCTATCATTTTCATTGAAGTTTTATTCTTGTAAATTTAACCTTAAATTCACAATGAATTATAATTTTGGTCAAAATAGTTGAGAATATTTTATATATTGCTTCATTTATACATTATGTTAAAGAAGAGTTACCATTGTTCTTATGATATGAGTCATATACCACTTCCCACTTCAAAATTTGTCAATGGAGTCCTCTTAATATATGATAGCGTCCTCTAGATAATGGAGCTCTGCTTCCAGAAGGATGTTGATGCTGGAAAGAGTTGGTTTTTTCAGAGTGATATTCATCATTATAAAAGTGTTTCATTGTGTCAAAATCATTAACCTCGCTTTCACACGCACTCAGAGAATTCTTTCCTTGACATTTCTTTAGTTTTGTTGGCAGCATGTTTGTACAATATGAGACCAAAAGTTGGCTACTTTTGTGTTAGTGGTTGAGGCAGGTACCCTAAAAAGGACGAGCGCATGGCATTAAAAAATTGCGTGTCAGTGATCTATTTGCAGGCGTTGATTGTAACACGTGAAATGCAAGATGAATGAAACACAATAATTAATGGACACCATATATGTCAATGTAACTGAAAATTTTATAATATAAGAAATATTTCCTCAGAGAGGCACTTTCCAGGACATGCAAAGCTTTTGACGAGACAAGACAAAATATAGGGAACAGATTTGTTAATGGAGTACGCATTAACACGGACTATATTATATTTCTACTTTGGTTACGTTTCCTTTGAGTATCATTTCAGTGTTATTGAAAAGTTGTGCAATGACGATATTTTACCAACCATATGGATATTAAGAGCACGGTATGCCATTATGAAAGAAGGGTCTCGAGTTATCTCACAAGTTATCACATCTCTTGTGGTTGACTATATAATTTCAGATTATATTTTGGGAAATTTGTCTTCGATTTTGATGTGAAACTTTCACCTAAAATTTGGTAGTTGTGATGTTGAAAATTTATTTCAAAACATTATGAATGAATGACAGAAATTTGAAATTTGTTTTCAATTTGGGTTCAATTTTTTAATAATATTGGTTGGATTTAAAGATTAATCTGAAATTGATAGTTGTGATTCTGAAAAATGATTTCAAAACATTATGAATTACAAAAATTTGAATTCTGAAAATTTATTTTAGTTTAAACTTTTTCTTTTTTTCCGACTGAAAAAATCCTATCGAGAGCAGCTTACAGAATCATAACCATACATAATCCTGCCCAAAATTAGATCACAAAACCTACACACAACCTTGTTTAACCATTAAGTATAGTTCAAACCCCTTTTCTAAATCACAATTCCAACTATTTCTACTACTAATATATTTAAGATGTTTTATAAAACATGATAAAAACCACTTTGAAAGAACATTCTATTTTTTATCTTGTGATACATTTTCCACATGAAACAGAGAGTTTGGTTTTTCAAACTCAATGGGATTATGGATTTGATGAATTATAACATTTTTAATGATTATGGATTTGATGAATTATAACACTTTTAATGATGAAATAATTATAAGAGCATTATTGGGTTGATTTTTTTACAAATAAGAAAATTCATCGTTATTTTAATTGGATTTTTCACATTTACATGATCAAATTAATTATACTTTCCGGATGAGAAAACTAAAGTAAGCTAATAAAGACCAACGGCCCAAATAATCAAAATAAAAATACCCAAAATAAAAAACCAGTTTCCAACTCATGCTGAAGAGATTCTTCTCCATTAACTATTTCCAACTATAATTTCAAAGACACTCAAAACAATAATAAGCTTAAAAAAACAAAAAAATCAAAAAGTGCTCGGCTAGAACATAGAAGATTACCAATATTAAAGGCCTAGTGTAACATAAAATCTCACCCCTGAATAGCTCTTGAACAAAAATTATCCCAGCATACGATACACCATATCCATTTTAAAACACCCATTGCACCCGTATTGCAACATTGAGCTTGGTTAAGTTTCCAAATTCATTGAAACCTAAAGGTAAAGTCCCCACAACAATTCCCGGAGTGGCTTGTTGAAATAACATATTCCCAGATTTCTTGTTGAAGATTAGATCTATCCATTAAATTAATATCACCACTGAAGTCTTGTAAGCCATGTGGTGTTGAGAGAAAAGCTTCCATGATTTATCCTTTCCAAGCCACCTTCAATTCTTACTTTATGAGGTGTGCATGTTGATTAGCGAGTTAATGAATAATAGTAATTATATTAAACTTGAAACTAAATCGATTAGAATGTTAATAAGTAATCACTATTATATTAATTATAGAACTAATTAAATTATAATTTATGAGTATAAATTTAAAAAGAATTTGTTTGATTTGAGAGATAATTGAGGTCAATTGAATTTTTGGGCTTGCTAAACTTATCATTTTCATATTCTTTATTATTTAGTTTTTTGTGATGGAAAAACCTCATTACAATAAATAAGTTTTAATTAGATTGTTTGATATTTTCTCTAGCCCCTAGCATAATATTCAACCTGGTTTCTAAGGGATTTTGAAGACTTAGATGTATTTGGAAAGACTACTAGAAGGTTATTTAGGCACTATGATTTTCTTTGAATAACGGTGATTAGCCATCCCACATTAGAAAATGAAAAATAGTGATTATTTTCCTTATACCACACTTAAAATGACCCTTTTTATATATTTTATGTATTCTATTATTTTGTTGAGTCAAGATGTTTTGAGAATAGGTGTGAGGGGGTGGAACCATGACATGGTTCCTAAGCCACAAAAATAATAAATATTCATAGCCACTTTATGAAAGGGAGTGGTATAGGCCTAAGTCATTTTTTGTTGTTTTATCCTAAGTCCAAAAATGAATCAATGGGTAGTCTACTCAAGTTCCCAAGTGGCAGGGGTAAGTTCATTGGGTGACAATTGGTGAAAAGAACATATGCATTCTTAAGTCTTATTTTCCCATGGTTATTTCCATTATTCCACGAGGACTCAACCATAATTTTTTCATCATTCTTCCCTTGTTCTGATCCATATTTATGCAAGAATGCAATGGAATACACATATAATCATAAACACAGAGATGCAGCGGAAATAATGGTTCCTTTTATTAATAAAATAATGATTGAAATATGCTTACAGACATAATGTAAATAAAAATCTAGGGCGCTGGTAGGCTTATCTCTTAGAAGAGATGTGGCGGCTACAGGCCTCTGAACTGTGTTACAAAACAAATGACTGAAACATGCTTACAGGAATAATAGAAATGAGCGGGCAAGGGCACTGGTAGCATATCCCTGAGAAGAGATGTGACGGCTATAGGCCTCTCCACCATGTTACAATGAGGCTTGAAGGCCTATTTATTGTTGAGAAACAATTTAAAACACGAAACGTCCAAAAACCTAACCCTAGGAGATGAAGCGGCAAAACTGTTGGTCCCGTTTGGGTAAATTGGCGTTTCAACTTCCCATGGATGTAACTTTGGCATCCGATCTCCGTTTGACGCGTCCAATAGCTCATTAGAAAGATCTATCCGAGAATTACAACTTCAATGCGAGCAACATCGGTCCATGAGCCCATGTTGCTCTCGGTTTTCACAAAAAACGTCGTTTAGGGCCTCAAAACCACTCTGGAAGTTTAGGACCCGAAAAACTACTAAAAATAGTAAGTTTTGCTACAACTTAAAATGGAAAGAACTGATGGAGGGGGTTCAAATGGAATAGTTGGGTCGCCACAAATATCCACATGGATCATTCCTCCCTCCTTAGGAAGCAATGGTCCCCATTGAATTAAGTTCCTCTATTGGGGGGAATTCTACTGAATTTGGTATTGGATTTGTCCAGGATGTCGCCTAGCGCTGGATGTAGATGTGTCGCCGGTGGGCAGTCGTTGAAGGATCTGGGCAAAGTTATCCATCATCGCGTTATTTTGTTGCTCAAGGGCCTCCCCGAGAAACATTTTGATAGGATCTCCTGCTCCATCGTCTTTCTTTCCTTCCATCATGGGGGTTCGTCAGGGTTTGCGAGGCTGATCTTGTGATGACTGAACCAGATTGAGCCCGAACTCCTTATACCTTGACCACGTTTGGGACATGCAAAGAAAAACTGAGAAAGAACAGACTCGCTCTAATACCACTGATCCGGATTTATGCAGGAACACAATAGAATACACATATAACCATAAACACAGAGATGAAGCGGAAATAATGCTTCCTTTTATTAATAAAATAATGACTGAAATATGCTTACAGACATAATGTAAATAAATAGCTAGGGCGTTGGTAGGCTTATCTCTGAGAAGAGATGTGTCGACTACAGGCCTCCAAACTTTGTTACAAAACAAATGACTGAAACATGCTTACAGGAATAATAGAAATGAGAGGGCAAGGGCACTGGTAGCATATCCCTGAGAAGAGATGTGACGACTACAGACCTCTCCACCATGTTACAATGAGGCTTGAAGGCCTATTTATTGTTGAGAAATAATGTATAACCCAAAATGTCCAAAAACCTAAGCCTAGGAGATGAAGCGCCAAAATTGTGGGTCCCGTTTGGGTAAATTGGTGTTTCAACTTCCCAGGGACGTAACTTTGGCATCTGATCTCCGTTTGACGTGCTCAATAGCTCTTTAGAAATATCTATCCAAGGAGTAAAACTTTCGATGTGAGAAACATCGTTCCATGGACCCATGTTGCTCCCGGTTTTCCCAAAAAACATCGTTTAGGGCTTCAAAACGGCTCTTGAAGTTTAGGACCTGAAGAACTGCTTAAAATAGTAAGTTGTGCTGCAACTTAAAAACGGAAAGAATTGATGGTGGGGGTTCAAATGTGTTGGTCTCCCGTGTTTTGATAGTTTGGAAAGTCAAAAGACAAGGCAACATCAAACAAATCTTTAGAGTTCCAGGATCTAGTCCTCCTGTTCTCAGAGAGGGATCTCTCAAATTATTTGTTTTTGCAAAGGTTTATCTTGTGTGCTTTGGGGTATTGGTTTTAGACTAGTTATTAAGTGCAAGTGTTTGTTTGTTTGTTTGGTTGAATTGATACAACAGAATATGAAAGATCTAGGAAAGGTAGGTAGAAAGAAGGAATCTCTGATTCATTGGGCAATGGAGTCAAGAAGAGGTTATAACAAACTAATCAATGGATATGGGATATCAAAGGGAAAATCTAACTTGGCCACAGGATCCTTTGGTTTTTGGAATGAGATGGACATTAATGGTTTAGAAAGAGAGTTTGAATTCTTAACAAAGAGAATTTGAAAACATGACTTGAAAAGTAAAGAGGTATTTGATAGACAGGGCTAACCATAAATTCTACAAACCACACTTTAAGCAAATAATGACTTTAAAACAACTTTTAAAATGAAATCTAAGATTCGGGAGCACATCCTATTTCCTCAAAGATTTTATTTCAAATGACTTAGAAAAACATAAAAGATTTACTGATAATTGCAGTCATAGAAGAGGGAACACCTAATACATCTATGATCACAACTATAAAAGACCTTTAAGACAACTGTTTAAGCAAGGACAAAGCGCATGATCAAAACATACCTCCTTGGCTTACTATAAACAAAGATACTTCAAAGGGAGACTTCAATAACAACTTTTAAGTGGAAGGAGACAAGCAGGGAGAACCATAAATCATGCTGAAACCAACTATTCGAACTATTAGAGAAATAAACAAGCATGAGGACTAAAGAGAGAGATTAAAGACTCTAAAATACCTCGGCAGAAGAAAACATAACACAATGAAGGATAAATAGGTCTAAGGTGCTTCCAGGAGTCATTTCTTAGCCTAAAAATTTCATCCTACTGTAGTAAGAAATTATGGAACAAAATGAAAACAGGAGAAAACATTAAACAGTTCAGAATACTTCACCAACAGCCAAGCTCATGGATCCAATGATAGAGCCTTCTCAAGAAAAATCATGCAACAACATCATCAGGGCTTCCAAGACTTCAATTTCTTCTTCAACTTCAATAGACTAAATATTATTTCAAAGAGTTTCAGTATTACAACTAGTGATCAACCAACCAGTATCTCATCTTCTTCAGAAGTATTTATAGAAGAAATGAGGAGGTGGAAGAGCTTTAGGTTTGAAATGCAATAAATTCTACACTAAATGCAGCTCCAAACCCCGAAAACCATGCAAGGCCTAAGGCAGGAGAGCATTGAATTATGATTCTATTTATTTACTATGTTTCTGTCTTTTTAAACTCAAAGGGCAAAAAGATTGACTTCGTGGCCTATTTCTTATCTTTGTAATAACTCTGCTGACAGTTTGAGAATTTTCTCTTTCTTTGATAATAACTGTTCAGCTGTATTAAGGCAGATATCCTCTGTTTGGGTAATAACTCTGCCTCGATTGAATGCTTTGAGGCTACAGGTGGCCTTTGGTAGTTGGTGAGGAATCAATTAGCCTCTGATGTGGCAGTGGAGGCTTTCTCGGTCTGGTAGATATTTTTTTTTTGACTTAAGACAAGACTAATTCACTTCTGATCTGTGTGTTAGGCACAATTAGGCCTAAATACCTATCTTTTGTTCTTCAATTGTGTTTAATTTAGTGGATTAGGCCTTTAATTGTCGTTTTTAGCCATAATCCACCAAAACTGTGATTTAACCTTCAATTATTCAGTTTTGGTGTGGTTGGGTCCTTTCACACTGATACTCTTTGATTTATTAAACTTTATTGTGTCTTGTTGATGTGCAGGTGCGCAGAGGGCTTATAATGGTATTAGTGCTCATGAGGCACCGATAAAACATGGTGTTGAACCCTGTAGATGGATATTCTTTGATGAATGAAAGCCAGGAGGATCGTCATCCTCGGCTTTTATTTTCTTTTAAAATTATTTGAAAAACCTTTAAAACCTGCATAAACCAAGAAAAATTAGAAAATCCTACGTATATGGGTCAGACTGCTTTGGAGGTTTAGGTTTGGAGCGCAACCATTGGATGAAAGCATCCAATGGTGGAGATTTATCACAGAGGTTAAAAGGAGGCGGTCTGGAAGAATGGTGAAAAGATTAATTTAGGGCCGTTGATCTTGCAAAGATCAACGGTCGGGATTTATTGGGGGAAATATAATGCAGAGGGCCACATTCTACTGAAACAACGGAAATACAAAGGAAATGGGTGAAAAATCCCTTTGGCAGAAAAAATAGGTTAAGGGGAAATTCAGGGTTTCTCAGATGGATCTAGGCCGTCGGATGAGATCGACCCAAGGAGATCAATGGCGGAGATTAATCTACAAAGTCCCTTGGAAGATGGCGAAGGGCGATAATGAAATGCGAGAATGAATGCTGGCCGTTGATCTGCAGAGATCAACAACGGATATAAAACGCGATGAAACAAAATACAAATGGGGAAAGCGGTTTTGGCTTGAGAAACCAGCAGTATTGCGTAGCAAAATGGGAGAAAGGAGGTTTCACCTTTTTGAACGCGATATGCGTCAGAGGCCGCTACGTGGCTTTTAAAAACCGCCTATATCGCGTGATTTCTGAGAATTATCGTTTGGGCTAAAAATCACATGATATGGAGCGTCTGCTGTTAGATCTGGGGTCTTAGATTAGACTGATATGAGAGAGCGCGATATAGACAAGATGCGCGGGTGATAACAGGTGGGGGCAGGAGAAGGCAGTTTCAATCTGAGCCGTTGGATCAAAAAATGAACGGCGGAGATCAAAATCTGGGATGGGTTGCACCCAAGAGAGCAGGGTCTGTTGAGATGAATCTGGGTCGTTGGATGAATGGAATGGACGGCCCATATTGATATTTTGAGGTTAATGAGATAATATATAAGGCGGAGAATGGGTCAGTATGGGCCGTTGATCTGCAGAGATCAACGACTGAGATTTTCCCGAAAAACATTATAAAGTGGGGCCTCATAAATTGAACAAAGGTTGTTGGCTCCAATCTGGACTGTCGGATCTTGACACGTGGACAACCCAGATGCAATCGGAGGTTTGCGATCGGTGGGGGAAAAACAGAATGGGTGTTGATACGATTAGCTGTGAACCATTGATCTGAGGGCTAGATCAATGGTGGAGAATGAGTCGGAGGAGGTCATAGGCGGAGGGAATGGCTTAGGGATGGAGTGATAAGGGCCGTCGGATCTGGATCTGGCGGGGGAGATCAAGGGAGGAGAACCCATCAGGAGATCGCCAATCGAAGGTTACGAATAAAATATTTAACGCGCCCAATGGAAATCTCCGATGCGAGATTGCGCTGGCCGTTTGATTGGTCCAAGATCAACGGTGGAGGAAGGGCTTCAACCAATGAACGGCGGGCCACGTTATAACATAAAAAATAAAAAATTTTACGAAATACAAAGGATATTTCGCATCGGGGAGGGTTTATTTATAGGTTTAGCACTCGATTGTGGGGTTGTTTGGTTATATGAAAAAGATAAAGGGACTTGGGTTTATACAAAGGGAGCCAATCGGAATCGGAACGATGGAGGGGTTTTTTCAAATGCGCTCGATGAAAAATCTCCGATGCAAGATCCTATTGATCGTCGATCGGTCCTTTATATCGACTGTCCTTTCCCTTAAAAAAAATGAAACGACGGGTTTTCATATAAAACATAGAAAAGGTGGGTTTTTACAAAATAGAAAGGGAAGTTTGTATCAGGAAGGTTTATTTATAAGGTTTAGTGCCCGATTACGAGCTCTAGGTTTTATAAAGAACACAAAGGCTCGGGGCTTACATACAAAGGAGCCAATCGGCCTCGAGGGGTTTTTATAAAACAAAAGACTTGCGCCCATCGAAAGTTTTCGATGTGATAAGCGCTCGGGAGTATTAGCGCTTGGTTCTAGTGCCAGGGTATATGGTGGGGAAGTGGTTTAGGGCTTAGCCCAAAGGGGCTTAGGCCCATAGTAAAAAAGCTTATTTTTTATGATTTTTTCAAGGTTTTTTAATGGATTTGGGGGTTTCGGTAAGGTTCAAAAAGGATTTTAAAACCTTATAAAGGGGCTTTTAATGAAGGGAAAAAGGGAAATAATGGAAAATAGAGGAATTTCATGGGGAAAAAAGGGGATAAAAAGGAGGTTAATGATGAAGGGAAGGAGGAGTGAAAAATGATGAAAAATGGAGTTTTCAGCAGTCTTTTTCTTCAGGTAAAACAACAGAATTTCAGAATTAAGATGGAAACAGCAGTGAAGATTAACTCAAAGCTAAATCATCTTCATAAGACTTCATGAACTAACAATTTGGCAATAAAATTATTTCTTGAAGGCTTCAAAAAATGATTTAGCCACCATTTGATATGACAAATTTTATAGGTGGCTAACAGTGGCTCCACATGGGTATGGCACTTTCTTGAAGGTGTCAAGAACTTCAGACTTGCATTCTCTGGGGGGCTGATCAATACCTCATCCATTGGGCTGCAACTTTCTTCACTTGGATGATCTTCTTCTGTTCTGATAATGTTAGCAGCCATGAAAATCAATGGAGCTCTATTAAACAAGCTTTCTACCTACCCAATCCT
Source organism: Pinus albicaulis (assembly GCA_034641835.2). Taxonomy (NCBI): domain Eukaryota; kingdom Viridiplantae; phylum Streptophyta; class Pinopsida; order Pinales; family Pinaceae; genus Pinus; species Pinus albicaulis. The sequence continues at coordinate 520,985,018 of CM076579.1, forward strand.
ACTGATCTAACATTTTTTCTTCTTTCAGAGTGCATTTGGATTGGAAAACTCTTTTACAAACATTTTATTCTTTTGAAAGCATAAAGCTAATCTAAGTCTACTTCTTATTTCTCCATGAAATCAGATTTAAACAGTTGAGTTCATAAGCTTCTCTACCTAACTACTATCTGTTAGGATTAAACAGTCTAACAGATTTTTATTCTCTAACTTCTAAAACAAGAAATTTAAAAGCATACAAGACAGGATTGAACAATCTAACTTGTTGTGGCTCTATGGCATAAAAACAAGCTGCACATAGATTATTATTTGCAGAAAATTAAATCAAAATGGTGAAGGCTTAAGATCTGAAAGTTTAAGAATATCCTTCTTTTTCTTCAGCTTTGTTTTTGAGTTTGTTTGAGCTATTTTTCTGTTTGTTCTCTGGTTCAAGTTTTGAGCATATCAGAACCAGTTTTGCTGCTATCTTTGACTCATGATTTAGACAGAGTAGAGTCATTCTTCTTTTGGGAACTTAGGTTCAGATTTTGAGCTTGTTTGAACCTTTATTTTCTATCCTAATCTACCTAACTAATAAGCCAAGATTAAGCTGTTTGGAAAATATGATTCACTAACCTATTAGCAGTAAATTTAAAACTAACTAGTCATGATTAGACTGTATGACTAACTAGGAGTGTGTTTCTTAGGAGTGGCATTTGAGCTTGCACACTTTCAGACTTTATTTCTCTTTTTTGGTATGGGGCTGTACCTTTCTTGTTTTCATTCTGCTCTCTTTTCTCTTTTCTTTTGTTTTTGTATTTTTATTTTTCTAACTTTGAATGCAATGCTTAACCATGATATTTACAATGGAAAGTAAAAAATCTTTAAAACTCAAGACTCTTGGCAGAAGTAATGCTTGAGCATCCTGCCATTGACAGGACCTCCATACAGATCTTCTCCATTCAATTCTTTTAAGAAAAATGCATTATGACCCCTCTCAGCATGAATAATATAGGGCCCTTTCCACAAGTTCTCAAACTTGCCATGTTTTCCCTTCTCTTCCCTTCTTGAATCCCATTTAAGAACAACATTTCCAACTTGGAAATTATTTGCCTTAGTCCTTTTGTCAAAGAGTTTCTTGATATTTTCTTGGACTAACTGTGTTCTTTCATAGACTTCTTCTCTAGTTTGTTGTAAATGAATTGTTTGGTTGATTCTTCTTTGCATATTGTTTTCTTCAATCTGCACTTCTTGAAGGAGTTTCATGACTGGAACTCCTAATGAAGTGGGAAAGACTGCATCCATGCCATAGACCAGCTGATAGGGGGACATATTTATTGATTTCTTTGTAGTTAATCTATTAGCCCATAAGGCATGGACTAGCTTATTGTGCCATGATTTCTGATTCTGCTCCAATAGATTTTTGATGATATTGATGAGGCTCTTATTGGAGGATTCAACTAATCCATTTCCTTGGGGATAGTAGGCAGTAGAATGACCCAAGGTAATGTGGTATTTGTAACAGAAATCAACCATTTTCTTAGATTTAAAGTCAGCAGCATTATCTGTTATGATTTTTCTGGGACAACCAAATTTGGATAGGATATTTGTTTCAAGGAACTTGATAATGACAGAGTCATTAGCATTTCTAGAGGGTATAGCTTCTATCCACTTGGTAAAGAAGTCAGTGGCCATGAGGATCCACTTATGTTGGGCTGAGGAAGATGGGTGAATTTCTCCAATGAAGTCTAAACCCCATTGTTGAAAGGGTGCCTCGACACTGATAGGATGTAATGGTAAGGGAAGGAGTTTTCTTTTGCCATAAAAAAATTGACACTTATGGCAAGACATGACTAACTTCTGAGTGTCTGGGAAAAGGGTAGGCCAATAGTGACCAGATCTAAGAATTTTGTTTATTGTGGCCTTCCAGTAGAGGTGTCCTCCCCATTCTCCTTCATGCAATTCATGCATGATCTTTCTTGCATCATCTTCAAGTAAACATTTAAGCAAAATTCCAACAACATTTTTCCAATATAATACCCCATCTGAGATGCAATAACTCAAATATTTTTGTTTCAAAAATCTAGCTTTAGTTTTAGACAAAGAAGGAGGGGTATTTAAATATAAAAGCACATAAATGATGTCAGCATACCAAGGAGAATTCAGAAATGTTTCTTCAATGAAAGGAGCGGTGGATTCTTCTATTTCTTCCAACACATCTACCATATTCATATCTAGTGCTTAGAATTTCGATTCAGCCATTAGTTTTGCTAATCTCTGCCCTTTAATCAGTTTGATGGGCCTAATTTCTAAGTCATATTCAAGAATAGTTGCAATCCATTTTTCCCTTTTACCATCAGGGTCTTGACTTAGAATGTCCTTGACAACAGTATGTGGAACAAAAGCAATTATGTGAGAGTGTAAAATATAGACCCTAAAGTCTTTTAATGCTTTCACTAATGCTAAGGCTTGCTTCTCCATGATGTTATACTTGAGATGAGCGTCTATTAAGGCCCTACTAAAGAAGGATATTGGTTGTTCTTGCCCCAAGTCATTCTTTTGAAGTAAAATTGCAGCTATTGTATGCTCAGATGCAAAATAAAAGATATAAAATTCTTTGGTGAAATCTGGACTAATCAAGACTGGTGTTTGATTAAGAGCTTGTTTAACCAATTCAAATGATTTTTTAGCTAGTAAAGTCCATTTCACACCCGCATCTTTCTTAAGAATATCTGTAATGTTTTTTAATAGCTCAGCAAGGTTGGGGATAAACCTTCTCAAAAAATTAATCTTCCCAATGAAAGATTGTAATTCTTTGAGGCTTCTTGGATGGCTGATCTGTAATATGCCACCTATCCTTTTAGGGTCTATTTTGATTCCCTTTTCTGAAATTATGTGACCAAGAAGTTTACCTTCTTGGAGACCAAAGAGTGTCTTCTTGGGATTCAAAGATAAGCCAAATTTCCTACACTTCTCAAAAACTTTTCTCAAGTGAATCAAATGTTCTTCATTAGTTTTTGAGAAAACAGTTATGTCATCAAGGTAAATGATTATGAAATAGCCAATATCTTCAGAGAAGGCTATATCCATGGCCCTCTGGAAGGTGGCCCTTGCATTCATCAATCCGAAAGGCATTTTGACATACATAAAGGTGCCCCAAGGTGTGGTAAAAGCAGTTTTGATTTGATCACTTGGGAGCACTAACACCTGGTTGTAACCTGAGAACCCATCTAATAGTGATATCCTTTTTGACCCAACTACCCTTTGAAGTATATGGTCCATTTTGGGCAAGGGGTAGTTGTCTTTTACAGAGGCTCTATTTAAATTTCTGAAGTCAATACAGAGCCTGATTTCTCTTGTCTTTTTTCTAATAGAAACTAAGTTTGATACCCACTCTGAATATCTAATTCATACTATGATCCCAACATCATGCATCTTTTCAATTTCTGCCTTAACTAAAGGTAATAAAACAGGGTTTATTCTCCTTAGTTTTTGTTTAAAAGGCTTTTGATTTTCCTTCAAAGGAATCTTGTGCTGAATGATACTGGTATCATAAGATTTCAGATCTTTGTATCCCCAAGCAAAAACATCTTTAAATTCTTTGAACAACTCTAGATACTGCAATTTAATGTGATCTGGGAGAGTGCTGGACAGTTTAATGATCTTGGGTTCTGCTAGGCTGCCTATGTTGTGTTCTTCTACATCTGTTTCCACAGGCTCCATTCTTGGTTCTTTAGCTACATCATTAAAGTCGAAAAGGTGTTCTAAAGGTGTGAGACCTTTTGGAATCTTGTCGCTCTTACATTGTAAAACTTCCAAGTATTCTTGGTCTGCATTGTTAATCAATTTTGCTTCAAAAGGATTCTCACAGTGATTTATATCAGTAGAATGCGTTATTTCAACTTCTGGGATTTGTTTGATATAGAAAAAATTTTATTTATGGCTGGTTTCTGATATTGGTATGGCAAAATCATTCTCTGATTTTAAGAAATCATCTATGTGTTTGTCAGAATCAAACACTTGCCAGTGATCTTCGTTATCAGGCACTGCAGGTCTGTGTTTTACCTTTACACTAAACTGCTCATTTATCTCAAGTATTTGGTAGTTGCTGGCACTGAAAGCGAGTTCATTTGCTAGATGATTTAGTGCTCTGGGAATGAAAATAAGTTCATACTTTTCAAAGGTTTTCAATAAATCAAGGGAAGTGTTCCGATATTCCTTAAGCCTTGGATTGCCAACTGAGTATTCTCCTTTGATTTGTCTTATGAGAAGTTCAGAGTCTCCTAAGATTGATATCTTTTGGACTTCTAATTGTTGAAGAAATTGTGAGCCTAGGAGAAGTGCTTCATACTCGGCAATATTGTTGGTGCTTGGGAAATCTAATTTATATGAAAAACTCTGATTTGTGTTTTGAATCCACACACCTGCTTCTGCACTTGTTTTATTACAAGATCCATCAAAGTTTATTTTCCAAAGTATATCAGCCTTACTTTCATTCTCTTGTTGCTGTTGATTTTCAATGTTTTGAATCTGATTTGAGGGAAGTTCTGATTGTTCTGATAATTTGACGGGGTTTATGTTTTCCTTATCTTGTTGAGTGATTTCATCTTCGTTGTATAAGATAAAGGAATCTAAACTTGATTGAATAGAATAGATTGGAGAGTTTTTTTGTTTATCTATGTTGCTCACCATGTACTTCATGTGAGATTCCCTGTATAATCTTATTTTTTGGTTAAAAACAAGGATGGTGGCATAAGACATGTTCATTTGAAGGCTTCCTTGAAGTTTGGCTCCCCATGATCTTGATAAAAGCATGCCATACTTAGGGGGAATGTCAACTACAACTATGTCCATAACTAGACTCTTAGCAGGGATTTGAGATAAGTTAACACATAAGTCTTTGATTAGAGTCAAACATTTGACTCTACTTGAATCAAAGGAATATAGATCTTTGTAGGGTTTAGTAATTTCTAAGCCTAAGCTTTCCATTACTACCTTGGGCATAAGATTATGTGAAGCTCCGGAGTCTAACATGGAATTGTGTAAAATTTTCTCATGTATATTCAAACTAACATAGAAAGGAGGAACAACTCCTTCTTGGTATTCCCTTCAACTTTTGGACCAAACAAGAACTCAGGCTTGTCATCTGTCAAGTTTAAGGTATCAGTATCACTTCCTAAGTTTAAAGCCTTTAAAACTTGGTTTTTGTACACTTCTTGGGTTACTAGTTTAGCTAGAGGGATGGTAATTTTTATCTTTGAAATCTCCCCCTCAAGGCTGAAAGGAACAATTGACTTGTTCATATTTACATCTGTTTTTTCAATTGAATTCCTTTCAACAATTTTGATTTGCTGAACCTTGCTTGGACTGGTAATTGGGACATTTTTGTTAGGACCACTAGCTGAAGTGCTAGGGGTACTCTGTTCAACATTTGGCTGGCTATTTTTCTCTTTGTTTAAATCTGGTTTTCTAGCCAAAATGTTGGTTTTCTCTGTTGTCTTCTTAGGCTGAGTTTTCTCATTTTTCTTGATAGCAGTGCTAGTGTTCTTATCTTTTGAATTGTCTATGTTCCCTTTGCTCCTAAGATCATATTGTTTGTGCACCTCCATGATTTCATTTTCAAACCCCAATCTATAATCATCAGAATCTTCATACGTGTTTGTATGTTGATCAGAGAAGAATCCTTGTTCTTCTTCAGTGAGGAAAAAATCATCCCCACTATCTGATCCAATCAAGTTTACATGAGCTTCTCCCAACCTTTCCATCTCCCTATCTTCCTCATATTGATCCACATAGTTTTGTTGGAAGGGAGGTCTAACCTATTGGTCACTTTCCTTTTGCTTATCTTGATTGTTTTCTCTTCTATAATTCTGATTTCTATTTCTATTTTAGTTGTTTTGAGGTTCTCTTGGTGGCACTCTATCATTCAAGTTGATCTTTTCAAGCATCCTCTCCATTACCTTTACTAGGTTATCAATTTTAGTGTCAGAAGTTGAGGTTGAGGGTGCAATGTCATCTTTGTAAGTTACCCTCTTCTCTGATCTCAACCTATTTCTTTTCTCAATTATGTTTGCTTCTACGCTCACAACCCCCTTCTGCATGTCTTCTAATGTTAAGTAATCTCTCTCCCTTAGCTGATAGGCCATTTCAGCATCAAAACCTTTAGGGTATCTCACTAAGGCCATGCCTTGGGGAGGTTTCATGTGAGGTGGAAGAGCATTGTAAACACTGTTAAACCTAGTGGAGTAGTCATGAACACTCTCCCCTTGATTTATTTTGAGACTTCTATACTCTGATAGTATTTGGAGAGGGTTCTTTTTCATTTCCCATTTGTTGATGAATGTTTGATGCAAAGCAGGGAGATCATTTATGCTGTTAGGAGGTAAGTTCTTAAATCACTTCTTTACATCTCCTCCTAAACTTTGGGCCAAGATCCTCATCTTAACGGTTTCCTCTTCTATCTCCATTTAATCAAAAGCATCTTCCATCCTATCTACATGTTGCTGAGATGTTGTAGACTCTTTTGCAGTGAAATGAGGAATTTTTGATTGATAAGAATTTGGTAAGGGGAGCAGAGGTTGTGGTAAGACTAATGGGGCATACCATGTTGCCATGGCTGGAAAAAAGTGTGGGTTTACAAGGGGTGGATTTACAAGAGTGAAAGTGGGCTAAAATGGAGTGTTTTTCACAGTGGTAGTATGGATTGGAGTGGAAGAAACACTTGGGCCAGCAAACTGGTTTTGAGCAGATTTGTTATGAAAAAGGCTAAAGTGATGAAGAAGCTGGGAATTAGGGGGAGTGGAAGGTGAGGCTTCTTTACTAAAGCTCTGTTGAAAATCTGCAATGTCAAGATCAGTTTGGTTTAAATCACCTTGACATCTAGTTCTAAAGATGTTCTTTGTATGATGTAAATCAAAGTGTAAATCCTCTAAGTCAACAAGGTTTTTAGGGACAGATTTTGTTCTTAAGAAGCTCCTATTAGTAGCTAATTTTCCAGACTTAGAAGTCTGCCACAGAAATCTCTCTGGATTATCAACTATTAAAGGAGGATTTGGGCCTGGATGGGATCTAGTGTTGATCCTATGTGAGGCTAGACTGCTTTTCAAAAAATGAGAGAGTTTAAAGTTTTAGGGACTGTTTTTTGGGAGTTTTTACCTCTCACGATGTTTTATCTAGTATGGGACTAGGCTTCTAAACTTCTTCAAGGCTGGTTAACACAGTCCTAAAGAGATCTGGAGACCTAGATGAGTAATAGGCCTACTAGGGCTAGTGGAGTCGCCAGGTGGAAACTATTTAGCTTCTATGAAGGTAAAATATTGGATGGTTCCACCACCACATTTATTATGAAGCCAAACTGAAATAATTTTGGGTTTTTCTGAGTTTTTTCAGTCCTATGGGTTATGAGAGTGTCTTAAATCTGATTTAACACTTAGCTAAGGTGTCAAAAACATACAGAGTTCACTCTTATGGCTTGGTAACTGATTCTTCCAAGGTTTGATAAATTTCTATGAGGATCCTAAGGGTTACTTAGTTTTTCACTGATTCAAATAAGCCTTATCATGATTACCATTGTGCTTGGTAGTGCTTAAAGAAAGTTTACTTATGTTTGTACTGGAAAATGAGTGTTTTGTTTTAAGGATTTTACTCAGGGTCCCACCGTGATCGCCATTATGTTGGTCTCTCGTGTTTTGATAGTTTGGCAAATCAAAAGACAAGGCAACATCAAACCAATCTTTAGAGTTCCAGGATCTAGTCCTCCTGTTCTCAGAGAGGGATCTCTCAATTTTTTTTTTTTTGCAAAGGTTTATCTTGTGTGCTTTGGGGTATTGGTTTTAGACTAGTTATTAAGTGCAAGTGTTTGTTTGTTTGTTTGGTTGAATTGATACAGCAGAATATGAAAGATATAGGAAAGGTAGGTAGAAAGAAGGAATCTCTGATTCATTGGGCAATGGAGTCAAGAAGAGGTTATAACAAACTAATCAATGGATATGGGATATCAAAGGGCAAATCTAACTTGGCCACAGGATCCTTTGGTTTTTGGAATGAGATGGACATTAATGGTTTAGAAAGAGAGTTTGAATTCTTAACAAAGAGAATTTGAAAACATAATTTGAACAATAAAGAGGTATTTGATAGACAGGGCTAACCATAAATTCTACAAACCACACTTTAAGCAAATAATGACTTCAAAACAACTTTTAAAATGAAATCTAAGATTCAGGGAACACCCTATTTCCTCAAAGATTTTATTTCAAATGACTTAGAAAAACATAAAAGATTTACTGATAATTGTAGTCATAGAAGAGGGAACACCTAATACATCTATGATCACAACTATAAAAGACCTTTAAGACAACTGTTTAAGAAAGGACAAAGGGCATGATCAAAACAGACCTCCTTGGCTTACTATAAACAAAGATACTTCAAAGGGAGACTTCAATAACAACCTTTAAGTGGCAGCGGACAAGCAAGAAAAACCATAAATCATGCTGAAACCAACTATTTCAAACTATTAGAGAAATAAACAAGCATGAGGACTAAAGAGAGAGATTAAAGACTCTAAAATACCTCAGCAGAAGAAAACATAAAACAGTGAAGGATAAACAGGTCTAAGGTGCTTCCAGGAGTCATTTCTTAGCCTAGAACTTTCATCCTATTGTAGTAAGAAATTATGGAACAAAATGAAAACAGGAGAAAACATTAAACAGTTCAGAATACTTCACCAACAGCCAAGCTCATGGATCCAATGATAGAGCCTTCTCAAGAAAAAGCATGTAACAACATCATCAGGGCTTCCAAGACTTCAATTTCTTCTTCAACTTCAATAGACTAAATATTATTTCAGAGAGTTTCAGTATTACAACTAGTGATCAACCAACCTGTATCTCATCTTCTTCAAAAGTATTTATAGAATAAATGAGTAGGTGGAAGAGCTTTAGGTTTGAAATGCAATAAATTCTACACTAAATGCAGCTCCAAACCTTGAAAACCATGCAAGGCCTAAGGCAAGAGAGCATTGAATTATGATTATGTTTATTTACTCTGTTTCTGTCTTTTTAAACTCAAAGGGAAAAAAGATTGACTTCGAGGCCTATTTCTTATCTTTGTAATAACTCTGCTGACAGTTTGAGAATTTTCTCTTTCTTTGGTAATAATTGTTCAGCTATATTAAGGCAGATATCCTCTGTTTGGGTAATAAATCTACCTCGGTTGAATGATTTTAGGCTACAGGTGGCCTTTGGTAGCTGGTGAGGAATCAATTAGCCTCTGATGTGGCAATGGAGTTTTTCTCGGTCTGGTGGATATTTTTGTTTTGACCTAAGACAGGACTAATTCACTTCTGATCTGTGTGTTAAGCATAATTAGGCCTAAATCCCTATCTTCTATTCTTCAACTGTGTTTAATTTAGTGGATTAGGCCTTTAATTGTCGTTTTTAGCCGTAATCCACCAAAACTGTGATTTAACCTTCAATTCTTCAGTTTTGGTGTGGATGGGTCCTTTCACACTGATACTCTTTGATTTATCAAACTTTGTTGTGTCTTGTTGATGTGCAGGTGCGCAGAGGGCTTATAATGGTATCAGTGCTCATGAGGCACAGATAAAACATGGTGTTGAACCCTGTAGATGGATATTCTTTGATGAATGAAAGCCTGGAGGATCATCATCCTCGACTTTTATTTTCTTTTAAAATTATTTGAAAAACCTTTAAAACCTACATAAACCAAGAAAAAATAGAAAATCCTGCGTATATGGGTCAAACTGATTTGGAGGTTTAGGTTTGGAGTGCAGCCATTGGATGAAAGCATCCAACGGTGGAGATTTATCATAGAGGTTAAAAGGAGGCAGTCTGGAAGAATGGTGAAAAGATTAAGTTAGGGCCATTGATCTTGCAAAGATCAACGGTCGGGATTTATCAGGGGAAATATAATGTAGAGGGCCACATTATAATGAAACAGAAAAAATACAAAGGAAATGGGTGAAAAATCCCTTTGGCGGAAAAAATAGGTTAAGGGGAAATTCAGGGTTTCTCAGATGGATCTGGGCCATCGGATGAGATCGGCCCAAGGAGATCAACGACGGAGATTAATCTACGAAGTCCCTTGGAAGATGGCGGAGGGCGATAATGAAATGCGAGATTGAATGCTGGCCGTTGATCTGCAGAGATCAACGACGGATATAAAACGCGATGAAACACAATACAAATGGGGAAAGTAGTTTTGGCTTGAGAAACCAGCAATATCACGTAGAAAAATGGGAGAAAGGCGATTTCACCTTTTTGAACGTGATATGCGTCAGAGGCCGCCATGTGGCTTTTAAAAACTGCCTATATCGCATGATTTCTAAGAATTATCGTTTGGGCTAAAAATCACGCAATATGGAGCATCTGCCGTTAGATCTGGGGTCTCAGATCGGATGGCTGTGAGAGAGTACAATATAGACAAGATGTGCGGGTGGTAACAGGTGGGGGCAGGAGAAGGCAGTTTCAATCTGAGCCGTTGGATCAAACAATGAACGACGGAGATCAAAATCTGGGATGGGTAGGACCCAAGAGAGCAGGGTCTGTCGGGATGAATCTGGGCCATTGGATGAATGGAATGGATGTCCCAGATTGATCTTTTGAGGTTAATGAGATAATATATGAGGCGGAGAATGGGTCAGTATGGGCCGTTGATCTGCAGAGATAAATGGCTGAGATTTTCCCAAAAAACATTATAAAGCGGGGCCTCATAAATTTAACAAAGGTTGTGGGCTCCAATTTGGACCATCGGATCTTGACACGTGGATGGCCCAGATGCAATCAGAGGTTTGCAATCGGCGGGGGAAAAATAGAATGGGCGCCGATGCGATTAGTTGTGAATCATTGATCTGAGGGCTAGATCAATGGTGGAGAATGAGTCGGAGGAGGTCATAGGCGGAGGGAAGGGCTTAGGGATGGAGTGATAAGGGCCGTCGGATTTGGATCTGGCGGGGGAGATCAAGGGAGGAGAACCATCGGGAGATCGCCAATCAGAGGTTGCGAATAAAATATTTAATGTGCCCAATGGAAATCTCCGATGCGAGATTGCGCTGGCCATTTGATTGGTCCAAGATCAACGGTGGAGGAAGGGCTTCAACCAATGAACGACCGGCCACGTTATAACATAAAAATAAAAAAATTTACGAAATAAAAAGGATATTTCGCATTGAGGAGGGTTTATTTATAGGTTTAGCGCTCGATTGTGGGGCTGTTTGGTTATATGAAAAGATAAAGGGACCTATGTTTATACAAAGGGAACTAATCAGAGTCGGAACGATGGAGGGGCCTTTTCAAACGCGCCCGATGAAAAATCTCTGATGCGAGATCTTATTGACCGTCGATCGGTCCTTTAGATCGACGGTCTTTTCCCTTAAAAAAAATGAAACGACGGGTTTTCATATAAAACATAGAAAAGGTGGGTTTTTAAAAAATACAAAGGGAAGTTTGTATCGGGAAGGTTTATTTATAAGGTTTAGCGCCCGATTGCGGGCTCTAGGTTTTATAAAGAACGCAAAGGCTCAAGGCTTACATACAAAGGAGCCAATCGGCATTGGGGGGTTTTTATAAAACAAAATACTTGCACCCATCGAAAGTTTCCGATGCGATAAGCACTCGGGACTATTAGAGCTTGGTTCTAGCGCCAGGGTATATGGTGGGGAAGTGGCTTAGGCCCATAGTAAAAAAGCTTATTTTTTATGATTTTTTCAAGATTTTTTAATGGATTTGGGGGTTTCGGTAAGGTTCAAAAAGGATTTTCAAACCTTATAAAGGGTATTTTAATGAAGGGAAAAAAGGGAAATAATGGAAAATAGAGGAATTTCAAGGGGAAAAAAGGGGCTAAAAAGGAGGTTAATGATGAAGGGAAGGAGGAGTGAAAAATGATGAAAAATGGAGTTTTCAGAAGTCTTTTTCTTCAAGTAAAACAACAGAATTTCAGAATTAAGAGGGAAACAGCAGTGAATATTAACTCAAAGCTAAGTCATCTTCATAAGACTTCATGAAATAACAATTTGGCAATAAAATTGTTTCTTGAAGGCTTCAAAAAATGATTTAGCCACCATTTGATATGACAAATTTTATAGGTGGCTAACAAAATGGAATAGGTGGGTGGCCACCAATATCCACCTAGATCATTCCTCCCTCATTAGGAAGCAATGGTCCCCATTGCGTTAAGTTCCTCCATGGGGGGGGGAATTCTGTTGAACTTGGTATTGGATTTGTCCAGGATGTCACGTACCTGTTGGCAGACGTGGTGGATGTAGATGTGCCACTGGTGGGAAGCCGTTGAAGGGTCTGGGAAAATTTATCCATCATCATGTTCCTTTGTTGCTTGAGGGCCTCCCCAAGCAATATTTTGATAGGATCTCCTACTCCCTCGTCTTTTTTTCCTTCCGCCATGGGGGGTTGTCGGAGTTTGTGAGGCTGATCTTGTGACGATTGAACTAGATCGAGCCCAAACTCTGTATACCCTGACCACGTTAGGGACATACAAAGAAAAACATAGAAAGAGTAGACCCGCTCTGATACCACTCATCTGGATTTATGTCAGAACGCAATAGAATACACATATATCCATAAACACAGAGATGTTGTGGAAATAATGCTTCCTTTTATTAATAAAATAATGACTGAAATATGCTTGCAAACATAATGTAAATAAACAGCTAGGGCACTGGTAGGATTATCCCTGAGAAGAGATGTGGTGGCTACAGGCCTCTGAACTATGTTACAAAATAAATGACTGAAACATGCTTACAAGAATAATAGAAATGAGTGGGGGAGGGCACTGGTAGCATAACCCTGAGAAGAGACGTGATGGCTATAGGCCTCTCCACCGTGTTACAATGAGGGTTGAAGGCCTATTTATTTTTGAGAAATAGTGTGCAACCCGAAATGTCCAAAAACCTAACCCTATGAGATGAAGCGCCAAAACTGTGGGTCCCGTTTGGGTAAATTGGTGTTTCAACTTCCCAGGGACGTAACTTTGGCATTCGATCTCTGTTTGACGCGCTCAATAGCTCGTTAGAAAGATCTATCTGAGGAGTACAACTTTCAATGTGAGAAAAATTGGTCTATGGATCCATGTTGCTCCTATTTTTCCCCAAAAACGTCATTTAGGGCCTCAAAATAGCTCCAGAAGTTCATGACACGAAAACATGCTAAAAATAGTAATTTGTGCTGCAACTTGAAAATGGAAAGAACTTATGGCGGGGGTTCAAATGGAATAGGTGGGTGGCCACCGATATCCACCTGGACCATTCCTCCCTCCTTAGGAAGAAATGGTCCCCATTGTGTTAAGTTCCTCCATGGGAGGGGAAATTTTGTTGAACTTGGTATTGGATTTGTCTAGGATTTCACGTACCTGTTGGCCGACGTGTTGGATGTAGATGTGTCGCTGGTGGGCAGCCGTTGAAGGATCTGGGAAAATTTATCTATCAGCACATTCCTTTTTTGCTCGAGGGCCTCCCTGAGCAATATTTTGATAGGATATCCTACTCTCTCGTCTTTCTTTCCTTCGGCCATGGGGGGTTGTTGGGTTTTGCGAGGCTGATCTTGCGACGATTGAACCAGATTGAGCCCGAACTCCGTATACCCTGGCTGCGTTGGGGACATGCAAAGAAAAACAGAGAAAGAGAAGACCGACTCTGATACCACTGATCCAAATTTATGCAGGAGCGCAATAGAATACACATATAACCATAAACATAGAGATGCAGCAGAAATAATGCTTCCTTTTATTAATAAAATAATGACTGAAATATTCTTACAGACATAATGTAATATATAGCTAGGGCGTTGGTAGGCTTATCTCTGAGAAGAGATGTGTCATCTATAGACCTTCGAATTGTGTTACAAAACAAATGTTTGAAACATGCTTACAATAATAATAGAAATGAGCGGGTGAGGGCACTGGTAGCGTATCCCTGAGAAGAGATGTGACGGCTACAAGCCTCTCCACCATGTTACAATGAGGCTTGAAGGCCTATTTATTGTAGAGAAAAAATGTACAACCTGAAACGTCCAAAAACCTAACCCTAGGAGATGAAGCACCAAAACTGTGGATCCCGTTTGGGTAAATTGGTGTTTCAACTTCTCGGGGATGTAACTTTGGCATCCAATCTTCGTTTGATGTGCTCAATAGTTTTTTATAAATATCTATCCGAGGAGTACAAATTTCAATGTGAGCAACATCAGTCCATGGCCCCATGTTGCTCTCGTTTTTCCCAAAAAACGTCGTTTAGGGCCTCAAAATGGCTCCGGAAGTTCAGGACATGAAAAACTGCTAAAAATAGTAAGTTGTGTTGCAACTTAAAAATGGAAAGAACTTATGGCGGGGGTTCAAATGGAATAGGTGGGTGGCCACCGATATCCACCTGGATCATGTTCTGTGTTGGATTATGCTATAGGATAAGGTTAAGTGAGTTTGAACAACCAATGAGCCCCACAACCTAGTCAAGTATCATGAATTCCTTAGTGGGATTTTGTGGCCAATTTTCATTTCTTGTATTGGCTAAGTCTAGAGCTTGGAGGAAGAATTGCTTAGATAATATTTCCACTATGAGGCATGGGGGGTGCCTATAAGACTCTTGAGGGAAAATGGGCCTTCCATATTTATGGTACATTGCAATTTCATGGGTGGCCTATGCTAGAAGCCATGGATGGGAAGTGGCACAACCTAAAGGACTATGGAGGTAGAGAAGGGAGCATGCAACCTTAGGTTTTTTAGGCTGATGGACGTAGTACTATAGTGAGGAAGGATGTTGGGGTTGGTACTTGGACACTTCTTTTTTTCTTCTAACCATGTGACCATAGTTGGCCCTAGATTAGCTTGTGCATTAGTGGACTTGTAACCCCAACTTGAGGGTGGCCAATTTCTAAGATATTTAGAGTATTGAGGTATATGGTTGGGTGGAATGTCCAAGGTCTACTACCAATTGGTGATTTACAAAAGATAAGTATTTCTATTATGTGTTTCAATGCTTATTGGTGTGTTCATTTTTGTGTATATATTTTAAGTGTTTATGCATATTTGTACTATACTACTCATAATATTAGTTGATGAATAACATGGTAGTATGCATGAAACCATGACAGACTTGAATTATGCTACTCGGGTACCTTGTAGAATTAAGTTAGGTAATGCAGATATAATACATTGTAGAGTAGTTAAGTTGGTTATTATACATTGAATCCATGCTTACAATCAATGGATAATGGATTTTTACATATAGTCAACATCAATTGACTATATAGGTAGTCGATGGATAGTAGACCCAACTACCTATTTCAAATTTAGTTGATAGGAAATAGATCCCTATAGAAGGTCAATGGATGGTTGACAGTGAGTTGTAATCATCAACCAATGAGATTGGTCTACTTCCAGAACAAATTTTTATTATCAGAAATGGGTTTAAAGAGGAAAAATTTAGCAACAAATTATAGAGATTTGATAAATCCGGTTTCTGTAGTTCCCAATTAATGGGTGCCAAAATTGGAATCATTTTAATACCCATCCAACACCTTTTTTTTTCCCTTTTCCCTTTTCATATCATCCTGTCACTTATCTTTCTGATGTGGATGCAATTTTCATCGAGGTACATTTATCTTCCTATTATGTCACTTTAATGTTCATTCTTGTGAATTTAGGAAGGAATTTATCACTTTAGCTAATTTGTAAGAATTTATGAGATACTACTTTAGGAAGGCTCAAGTAGAAGGAAGGCCTGATATGTAATCTATGGAGATGGATTCCTAGGGCTAGATAGCAGTAGGTAAAGGAGTATACATGCCTTTCTTCTTGATTGTAGGTTTTGAAATGGCATAGGTAGTGTAAGATCTGATGTACTTCCCAACACCATGTCGAAGGTTTCAACAATAAAAATATTTCAGTAGCACTACCACTTTATTTTCTACAACAAAATGTCCAACGACTTGATTGTAGTGTGCTTCCCAAATCATATTGGAACACTCACTTGAAGGAACACAAATGTGTCCCAAGTGGCATAATAGTGCATCTTGGAGGTAAAAGTATGTAACTTTCTTACCTTCCAGGAGCATATGATATGTGGTGCTGAATTCTGGATCACTCTTGTAAATTTGTGGCCATTATGAAGTCTCATATCCAGAAGAGTGAAGTATAGTGGTCAACGCCATGACCGACGGTCGGCTAAGGTAGTCTGCAACATTATTGGTGTTTCCCTTCTCATACTTAATGTTCATATGGATCTTTTGCATGTATCTGGACCATTTCTGATGGCGATCATTTTGCAACTTTTATTTTGTTTGTATGAACTGTAGGGCTCGGTGGTATATGTGGATGACCGTTTCCTTCTCCATAATGTAATGCTTCCACTATCGACAGACCTGCCTAATGGAATACATCTCTTTTTCATAAGTGGGATAATTTCAAATTGTGTTTGAAAGTGTCTCACTATATGACACTGGATGCCCCTGCTAAGTAAGAGTTGCGCGAAAAACATAGTCAGAGGCATTTGTCTCAGTCTCAAATGGTTGCCATAGGTATGGTAATGTGAGAATTGGTGTGAAGTAGAGGTGATTCTTCAACTTGATAAATGCCTTATGTTGGGATTCAGACCAAAAAAAAAGAATTCGCTCCGCCCTTGGTGGATTGACGCAAAGGCCAAGTGATATGAGAGAAACCCAACACGAACCTATGATATAAATTGACAAGACCCAGAAATTTGCGGAGCTATGTTAGAGTGGTTGGGACTGGCCAATCCCGAATAACTTGTATCCTAGCTGGTTCAACACACACACCACACTCATCAATGATGTAACGTAGATATTGAACCTCGGTCATGCCAAAAGTGCATTTCTCCAAATTGGCACACAACTTGTGTTGTCGTAGGGTTTGGAGGACCTGTTGAATAGGGTGCATGTTCTCTTTCGAACTTTGGATGAAGATCAAGATGTCATCCAAATACACTACCAAAAATGAGTTGGTTAAGGGCTGCAAAATGTTGTCCATCAACCTCATGAAGGTTTTTAGGGAATTCGCCAACCCGGAAGGCATGACCAACCATTCGAAAAGTCCCTCCTTAGATTTGAAGGTAGTCTTCCACACATTGGAGGGTTCGATTGGTACCTGGTGATAACATAACTTCAAGTGAATATTTATAAAATAATTAGCCCCTTTAACATTATAAAATATTTGAGGTCTAAAATGGGTCTCCTCAGAAAAATTTACAACCAAAATAAACTTTATAAGAACCAATAGGGATAAAGATGATTATGTCAACCATGGGGGACTATTCACCATTTTTGGAGTAAAAAAGTAAAAGGATAAAAAATAAAAAAATTATTTTTTCAACTCATATTTTCAACTTATCTCCCTAATATTTTACTCAATTTTCAAGTGAGAGTATCGTTGGATGAAAAATTTGATTCCTCATCCAAGGAGTACCCATGTTACATACTTTTAATGGACCCAGCTACACGAAAAATCAGAAATACATGAAAATATGTGATTGCAATCATGTTTTTTCATGTATTTATAATTTTTCGTGTAGCGACGTCGATCGAAAGTATGAAAAATTGTTACTCCTTTGATGAGGAGTCAATTTTTTCATCTAATGTGTGTTTCTGCTCGAAATTTGAGTAAACTCATTGAGAGATAAGTTGAAATTACGAGTTGAAAAATAGTTTTTTCCTTTTTTCCCTCTAAAATTTGATGATGTAATCTAATATTATTTAATTATTTCAACTATTATTTTATAATTTCCTTAGGAGGCCCATTTTAGACCTCAAAATTCCCCTAATGGATGGTCCAGAAGGTCATCAATCTGTGGGATTGGATACCTATTTTGGACAACGATCTTATTCAGTGCTCGATAGTCAATACAGAGCCTCCAAGTTCCTTCCTTCTTTTGTACCAACACGATCAAGCTCCCATAGGGCGACGAACTCAACCTGATGTTCCCTTTCTAAAACAACTCTTGAATCTTCCTCTTTCATCGTTCTCTAGAACATAGTGCCGATAGATCGGACCATTAGGTAGCGGTGCACCCGAGGTTAGATTGATGGAGTGCTTGACCTGACAGTGCAGGGGTAACCCTATGGGTGAGGTGAAGATGTCCATGTACTCTTCTATGACCTTGTCCATATGCTGTTTCCATATGAAGGAGCCTTGTCTGAAGGACGTGGATGTGGTAAAAATATTATTCTTGCCCTGAGGGCGAATCATAAGGAAGAAAAATTTTCTGGTCTAGGAAATGATCTTATTGCATTACTTCGCAAAGCTCAAAGACATGGTGGTAGGAAGTGCTACCTCTGATATCCTATACAATTTATTTCCCAAAGTGATGATCATAGTATGAGGCGTAGACTCATACACGGCATGATGCTTCCATAAGTATGGTTGGCCCAGTAATACATCATAAACTTCAAGAGGAGAAACATCACATAGTTTCTCATTCATGAAGGACTTGATTGATCCAAGTGGATATTGGTGGCCACCCACCTACTCCATTTGAACCCCCACCATTGGTTCTTTCATTTTTTTAGTTTCAACACAACTTACTATTTTAGCAGTTTTTCAGGTCTTGAACTTCTGAAGTCGTTTCGAGGCTCTGAACGATGTTTTTTGGGAAAACCAGGAGAAACATGACTCCATGGACCAATTTTTCTCACTCAAAAGTTATATTCCTCAGATATATATTTCTAACAAGGTATTGAGTGCATAAAACAGAGATCATATGCCAAAGTTACATCCCCAGGATGATTGATGTACCAATTTTGCCAAACGGGGCCCATAGTTTTGGCGCTTCATCTCTTAGGGTTAGGTTTTTGGATGTTTAGGGTTTTCCATTATTTCTCAACAATAAATAGGCCTTTGAGCCTCATTGTAACATAGTTCAGAGGCCTATATCCTCCACATACCTTCTCAAAGATATTCTACTAGCGCCCTAGCTATTTTATTTCCATTATGTCTGTAAGCATATTTGTGTTATTTGATATTAAGGAAATGAGGTATTATTTCTGCTGCATCTCTATGTTTATGTTTATTTATGTGTATTATTGCATTCCTGCATAAATCCAGATCAATGGTATCAGAGCAGTCTGCTCTTTCTTTATTTTTCTTTGCATGTCCCCAACGAGGTCAGGGTATAAGGAGTTAGGGCTCGATTTGGTTGAACCCTTGCAAGATCAGCTACACAAACCCCGACGACCTCCCATGGCAAAAGAAAATAAAGGAGAGGGAGCAGGAGATCCTATCAAAATATTACTCGAGGAGGCCCTTGAGAAACAAAGGAACACGATGATGGATAACTGTGCTCAGATCCTTCAATGGCTACCCACAAATGGTGCATCTGCATCCAACAACCACTCTAGAGGCGCCACTCCATTCATGGTATAGGTAAACTTTGATATTCTTGTATTTGAAGGCTAGATAGATGCTAACATCATAGATAGATGGTTGAATTTTCTGTAAGGGTATTTTTTGGTCCATGATTTCTCTGACTGAGAAAATATTATTTTTTCACTCCTCAAAGTCGCCCCCCATGTCAAAGACTAGTGGGAAACCTACTGTGAGAAAAAGGAAGAGAGGGGACCCTATTTGTTCTTAGCCTCACCCACTTGGAATTCATTTTGAGATGAAAACAAGGAACAATATTACCCTGTGGGGAGCTATGAGGACAAGTACATCCAATGGACCATGTTGTGGGAGCAAAGGGACCAAGATGTGCATGAACTGACAAATTTGTTCCATACCCTGCGCAGAAAGTTGGGTATTAAAGATTCATAAATACATTTGGTGTTCAAGTACCACAGCTGTCTGCATAGACACATTCATAAAAAAATGGAATTCCTCGACGTCACCTTGCTTGGCACGACATATCACTATGCCGCCAAGATCGAGCAGAAATTTAAGCAGAAGAAGCAAGAATTTGGATCCATGAATCTGAAGCCCGGGAAAGGAGCCCTCGAACCACAGAACAAGGGGCAGATCCAAAGCAGGGTGACTCAGAATACCACCACAACTCCAAAGAAGGACATGGGGAAGTGGTGTGAATTTCATAACATCCCCACTCACAGCACAAACAAGTGTCGTGCCAAACAGTCGCTAGTGGCCGAACTGAAGGCACCTGAATCAGATGCATGTTTTGATCCTGAGCCATAACCAAATAAGGGAGATGAAAAATGGAAGCAGATCATTGATGTAGACCCTAGTGCCATTGTTGCCACCACCAAGCTCCAGTGGGAGGATCTCGAGGATCCAAAGGAGGGGGAGCGCCTCTTCCATTAGCAGATGTGGGTGAACAGTTCTCCACTGCAATTTCTTGTCGATAGAGGAAGCCAAAAGAACCTCATTTCAGCAGAGTTCATGAAGTGGCTCGGCCTACCGGCCATGGCACACCCACAACCGTATACCATCGGGTGGCTTCACCAAGGGAGAGATCTCTACGTCTGCCAGCAGTTCTGCCTTTCGTACAGCATCAAGCCATTCACGGATTAGGTATTGTGTGATGTTGCTCCTCTTGATGCAACTGATGTATTATTGGGCCAACCATACTTGTGGAGGCGACATGCTATGTATGAGTCTAGGCCTCATTCTATTGTTATTACTTTGGGAAATAAATTTTACAGGATACCAGAGGTAGTACTGCCTCCTACCATCTCCTTGAATATTGCAAAACAACGCAATATGATTTTTTCCCAAACCAGGAAATTTATTTTCCTTACAACTCGCTCACAGGGAAAGAAAAATATTGTGGCCACATCCTCGAAACAAGGCTCCCCTACACGGCTACAGCAGATGGACAAAGTCGTGGGGGAATATGAGGAAATTTTCTCCTCACCCACGGAGGTTCCTCTACACTATCAAGACAAGCATGTTGAGATTCAACAACAAAATTTCAGCACCCACGCCTAGTGCATTAAACACCTACACTAGGGTGGGGCCCACAGGGCTATTTTTGGTGCATGTCTATTTTAGTTATCCCTTAATTAAGATGGAAAATAAAATGTAATCTAGTCTCAAAAATAACTTGTAATAGTTAACTGAGAGTGATAAACTCAGTTAGCTCATGGATTTCAAGTTAGATGTAGTTGGTGAGGGATGCAGAGTAATTCTAGTTGTAACAGAGTTCAAAGTGAAGTGGTGCATTAGTTAATGTAGGTTGTAATCAGTTTAACTTAGTTAAGTGAGTTAAACTCATTTGTGCTAGTTGTAACTACTTGATACACTAGTGAGAGATCAAGTGAATTAAATATTAATTAATTCACAATCAATGATATCACATGCAACTGAGGATTTACTATTATTAGTTGCATGCATGTCAGATCCAGTGGAGACCTAGTTGAGATCTAGGTGAAAGGGAAGTTGACTATCATTTGTAGGATTATTGGGTTGCACCCATGCAACCAAAGACCCATTGGGGTTCCCATGATACTTGCGCAGTCAAGGAAGGCCAAAATTCCTATTCTTTAGGGATTGCATTCATCAGGGACTGTGCAAGCAAGGCAGGTTTTCTGGAGGCAGTAAATTGGCTAAGTATTGATCAGTTTTTGTATGACAGTGTGAGAAAATTAGCTGAGTACTTGAGGGTTCTTGTGAGAATATTTTATATGTAATTTTTTCATGATCCATGTTGAATATACAATAGAATATAGTGGGGTTTTGAGCAACAAGATTTCCCTGGGAAATTATCTGTGTTCTATTTGATTTTATTTTTCTTTACTTCATGTGATTGGTGATTGTGTTTTTGATTCCATAAAATATTTGTAGAAGAGATTCAGTATTTAGGTTTAGTACATTGTTAGATCGAATTGAATCCAATATATACATGAATGTTTTATAATTTCTACATGGTATTAGAGCATAGGAAATCACAATTGTGAAGGAGGAGCTTCTTTTGTGACTAGATAGAATTAGAATTTGCAGAAAGAATTTCTTGGTGCTACAACTGATTTAGGATCGAAATGGCTTTCAATGCCTTGAGGTTGGAGTATGCACTCGAGGGCATCTCAAACTATATTTATTGGAAGGATGGGATGGAGGCAGTGCTCAAAGATAATGTCTTGAAGGAATTCATTGACAATGATGTTCCTAAACCCATTGTAAGAGATGCTTTAAATATTGATGCATGGAAAAATAAAGTGGCAAAGGCGAGGAGGATCTTATTGGAGGGAGTACGAGACCACATTGTCTCAAGCCTCCATGGGAAATCCACACCATATGCAATGTGGAAGGCTTTGACGGATCTATTGCCGAGCAGCAACAACCATAGGAAATTGGCGCTCAAAGATAAACTTAGGAAGATCAAGATGGAGAAGGATGACTCCATACAAAAATATCTAGCAAAGTTTGTCCAATGTCGGGATCAACTTGGGAGAGTTGGTATAATTGTCACTAATGATGATTTGGTGAGCTTGGATCTCCTAGGACTTCCCAAGAGTTGGCACAGTTATCAAGACTTTGTCAATGGAAGTGAAAAATTGCGAGATTGGGAACGACTGTGGTCGGATTTGGTGTAGGAATATTTTAGAAGGAACACCAGAGATGGATCTTCATCTAAGAATGAAGATGAAGAAGGTTGTGCTTTGGATGCCAAGGCAAAGAAGGGGAAGGGGAAGTAATTCCATTCCAAATTCGAGTCCACGAATGGAAAGAAGTAGGACATCTCCAAGGTGAAGTGTTTTCACTGTCATGAGCATGGCCATTTTGCTGCTAACTGTACACAAAAGAAGAAGAACAAGAAGGCTGGAGGATCTACAGTTGGTGAGGCTTGACTTCTCATTGATTTCATGCATGGTGTCAACCTCATTGGGATCTGTGTGGTATTTGGATAGTGGTGCTTCCTTTCACATGACGGGAGACAAGGAACTTTTCAGTGACTTGGAGGAGAAGGAACTCCAGATGCATATTGAAATGGGCAATGATAGGTGGTAAAGTGATACCAGTATTGGTACCATTAACTTCCAAAGGAATTTAGGTAAACCCTTTCAATTAAAATATGTAATGCATGTACCAAGTTTGAAGAAAAATTTAGTCTCAGTCGCAATGTTGTAGGATAGAGGCTATGATGTTGTTTTTAGTGAAGGAAAAGATTTTCTGTGACCTAAAACAATAGGACAAGCCAAGAGGATAGGGATTTGAGTTAAGAATCTATAAAATTTTGAGGTAGGTGGTTGTGTAGCAATGATGGGAAAGGAGGATCAAGTGGTGAGCCAGGATGAGGGAAAATTATGGCATAGCAGATTGGGCCATCTTCACCATGGAGCCTTGAAAGTCATGTAGTAGATTTCTACTGGTCTTCCCAGTGGTACAATTGCGTAGTCAGACACATGCAAGGGATATACTATGGGAAAACATGTAAAGGCCACCTTTCATGAGAATGAGAACCAAGCTTCAAGGATCCTTGAGAGAGTTCACACAGACATGTGTGGACCATTCTATGTTGCTTCGACAGAAAAACATAAGTACTATGTGATATTTGTTGATGAATTTTCTCGTAAGTGTTGGATCTTCTTCATGTAGAAGAAAGATCATACATTCTCTAAGTTTCTTGATTTTAAGGCACCGGTGGAGAAAGAGTCGGGGAAGCAAGTGAAGGCTCTTAGGAGCGATAATGGTGGTGAATACATCTCTAACAAATTCAAGCACTTTTGCATCAAAGAATGAATTCGAAGAGAACTGATAGCGCCTCATAACCCACAAAAGAATGTTGTCACAAAAAGAAAGAATAGAATGATCGTGGATTCAGCAAGAGTGATGTTGCATGATCAAGGCATACCGATGCATCTATGGGAAGAAGTATGCAACACTGTGGTATTTGTGCAGAACCATTTTCCTCATAAGATACTTGGCATGAGTACACCTTAAGAGGCTTTTGATGGTAAGAAAACTGATGTTTCACACTTTAATATTTTTGGCTCATCTGTTTATGTGCATGTGACCAAGGACACCAGGAAGAATATGGATCCAACAACTGAGATTGGGACTTTTGTGGGGTACACTTAAACACCCCATAATTATCGAGAGTATTTTACAAATATCAGAATTATTGTTGTGCGACGGGATATAAAATTTGATGAGGATAAAGCCATGTGTTTGTCCCTTGTGAGGGAGTTGGACTTGCATGCAGAGGAGGAATTGTTGGTTCCCAAGGATGAGCCTCAATATGTGGATCAGCCACATGTGGAGAATCATGGAGTGGAGGAAAACACGCATGCAGAGCCATCCATCAGAAATGACAGAAGGTGCACCATGGAAACTAATAGATTGAGACTTGATGCTGCAGAGAATGTAGGAGCCCCTACTTCACAGCGCAGACAGAGATACAACAAAGGCAGAGAAGCAACGGATGAAGTAGAGAGGCAACAAATTTCTTCGGCTCACAGTAGAAGGAAATCAGATTTTCAAGACATAGTGAGGACCAGAGATCTTACACATAGCAAAATTAGGAAGAGGCGAGATCCAAGAGGGAGAGGCCAATTAAACAAATATGATTAATACAAGAGAGAGAGGCTAGAGCCGAGAGACAAAGAGGGATTTAATCAGTATGAAAAGGGTAGATTTCAAGTGTGATAAATCAAGATGACATTCAATAACAAAGACAAGCTAATGAAATAGCATAGGAGGAACAACGTGGAGAATCTAGAGTTACAGAGTGGGAAAGTGTAAAAAAACAAAAAATTGACTAAGGCAGAGAATTCTTTGAAGAATTCCGAAGGAGGCGAACAGACAGACATGATTAGATCGCAAAAGTGAAGGTGAGAGATGGACAACAGAGATCTAATCGCTTCAGGAGCGATTTCGAAAATCACAACATTTAAGAGTAAGGTCGTTGCAGGGAAAGTTAAGTTGTGTGCGATGCGAAGCGGAGAAGGGACACGTGTTAGCACGACGCAATATTGCAGATCGCACAAAATAGAGGTAACTGTTGGAATCAGGATTTTTGTTAGACCAAAACCTACAGGCGTTAGTCTCCACTACAATCGCCAGAGTTAGGATCCATGCGAGGCGGTTAGTCCATGTCGCGAAACACACAGGGAGAATTGAACCCAATGTCCAACAGTAACCACTAAGTTAAACTGTTGTCATTTGTGAACTGCGAAGTGAAGGTGATGGTGTAAATATGACGTGGTGATGACGTGGCGATGACGTCACAGTGACGTAAAGATGACGTGGTAGTGACGTGGCAGATGACGTGGCCCTGACCCCACAGATTGTACATAATCTATGATGACATGGAAAAGTGATGTGGCAATGACATGGCAGTGAAATGGAAAGCTAACATGGCAGATGACGTGGCCCTGACCCCACAGATCGCAAGTAATCTATGATGACGTGGTAAAGTGACGTGGCGGTGACATGGCAGGGTGAAGTGGCATGATGACATGGATCTTGCCCGCATACCACACATCGCAATGCTTAGGAGATAGAAGTAAGGCGACCACAAGTTAAGATTAAATTTTTGCGATAAGAAATGGACGGACACGTGTCGACCATGTGCAACATCGCATCCCGCAAGAAATAAGGTTTAAATTCAAAGACATCTAAAGGTATGTTTTTTTGGTTGCAATGCGGTAAGGATCAAGGGACCCAATGCAATGAAGGGAGTCCACGTGGTAGCACCGCGCACGAGTGCAGATCGCAGATCACATGGTTTATGGTTTATTTCTATTAGTATAGTGGGAAACCTGTGAGCAAGTGTTTGCGATGAATTGTGATTGGTTCAAGGTACTGTGGGACCCGATAGCCCTATTTTGTGTATGTTATATATGCATGGTTTGATTGCTAAGTATGTATTTTAATACGTTTTTTTGATCACTAAACGTATGTATGTGGAACAAACACCGAAATTGGACTCTGATGCGTTATAAAGGGAGTTATTTGGGCCATACCCCATAGGTCACAAAGGAATGACATGAATGCATAAAAAAGGAACAGGAACTCGTGCATAACAGTGTTGCGGCAGTAAGGCAAACGAAAAGGCTAAATGTCGAAAACAAGTCGGGATAAAAAGGGCAGTTATGCAGCAAAGTTGGAATATAACTGCAGAAACAGAAAAGACAAAAAGACAACAAGAAGAAGAGGACAAACACTCAACAAAGCTAAGAAACTGAAAGGGCTAAGTAAAATAATTGATTGTAACTGTAAATGTATTATTTATTTTATAATTTTTTTGATGCAAAGGCAAGTCTTTGTAGGCAAGGAAAAACTCCAATTTAATACTGAAATGAGTATATAGTGTAGTAACATCCTGAATATTCTGAGAGAGGAAATGAGAGGATGAAAGGTAAAGAGTCATACCTGTTCATTTCATATTCCCATATGGAATGAAAAAAACCATGAAGTAATCTCTATAAATGATGTTATTGTAATGTGCATAAGGAGGTTAGAAAGTGGAAGAATAAGAATGAGTAGATAGAGAAGTTGTGAACATCCAGAGCTAACAGAAAGTAGATTTGAAGGTTGGAAGGACAACAGTGAGGAAGGAATAAAACAGAGCTAATATCTAGGTAAATCAGAAAATGATTTTATTGTAGAGTGAGGAAGTTGGTGCTTCCATATCAAGTTGTAGCTTGATTGATGTCCAGTTGTAGCTGGTTGAGGTAGGAGCCTCCTGTGGGTTGTAGCCTGTAGAAAATAGATGGGAGTTGGAGCTTCCTTGTAAGTAGTAGCTTGAAGAATTTGAGGTAGTAGCCTCTTATAGGTTGGAGCCTACAAAAAATCAGTGGTGAGAGGGAGTTGGAGCTTGCCTTTGCATCACAACAATAATAATATGTGGTTTTCTCCCTTATGGGTTTCCACTTATATCTGTTGTCTATATGCATGATGATTATGTGTTGATGTTAAGTATTTAATCTGATTAATACTTGTTGCTCACATATTAATATTGATGTTTCATTATACATTAAGTTGATCATGAAATTAAGGTGTAAATAAGTTTAAAAGAAAGTTTTAAAAGACCATAAATGTATTACGCTGATTCACCCCCCCTTTTAGTTTAACTAAGGGTTCAACAATTGGTATTAGAGCCAGTTCCTTCTGTATCATTTTAACAACTAGAAGGAGATCCTAGGTCCCCAAGATGGCTAGATTAGAAGGATGCTCAACAAATAAATCCCCTTTGTTTATTGGCACAAACTATGCCTTCTGGAAAATAAGAATGAGGACGTACATAATGTCTCTAGGAATAGAAGTTTGGGCTGTTGTGGAATTAGGATATGCTCCAAAGGATACTGACATAGAAAAAGAATACAAACAAGATTTCATAGCTAATGCAAAAGCAATGAATGCACTATTGAGTGGTCTGTGTGAGTCAAAATTTATCAAAGTAATGCATAGTAAGACAACCAAAGAAATATGGGATACTTTAGAACATATCCATGAGGGAGATAAAAAGGTGAACATGGCCAAACTGAAAGCCTATAGAGCTCAGTTTTAAAATGTAAAAATGAATGAAGATGAAGATATAGCCAATTTCTTCTTAAAGGTTTATGAAATTGTGAATAACATGAAATATCTAGGGGAAACCATTAAGCAATGTTTAATTGTACAAAATATATTGAGATATTTCCCATCCATGTTTAACCCTAAGGTTTTTGCCATAGAAGAAAAATCAAACTGGGAAACATTGACCATGAACCAATAGCTTGGAAACTTGACGACCTATGAGATGAGACTTCCAAAAGGAATTCAAATGTGAGGGAGGCAACCTTTATGGCTGATATGTGCAGAGAAGAGAAGGAAGGTACATGCTCCTGCTCTGATGAAGAAGAGGCCAAATTTGTCAGAAGATTGGAGAAAGGCACAGGTAAGTATAAAGGTAAACTTCCATTTAAGTGCTTTAACTGTGGAAGAGTGGGGCACTATACATCTAAATGTCCTCACAAGAAAATGGAGAATCAGTCAAGAGGGAAAGAGAAAACCTATTTCAGAAATAGGCCGAAAGGGAACAGATTTAATCGAATATCATTCTATGTTCAACAAGACAAAAATGCATCTAAGAGCTCAGATGAATCCCCCAATGAATAAGTAACATTAGAATTAATTTTGATGGCCAAGGAAGAGCTCGAGGAAGATCTCCTGGAATTTGAAGACGAAGGTGAGGTACATCTTGAGGGGGAGATAATTAGTGCCCTGGAGGAAATAAGCAGACTTAAACTTCAGGTAAGAAACAAAAAGATATTCTTGTAAATTATGCAAAGATAGAACTAGATTTAGAATGTCTTATTAAATTGAAGATTGAACTAGAAGAATCAAGGAAAATAGAGGATATTCTGAAAATAGAAATAAAGGAGAAAAATCAGGAGTGAGAAAAGCTGGAAGAGGAAGTGGTAAGCCTGAGGAAGAAATTAGAAATGGTCCAAATCGAATTAACTATGAATATTTCACAAATGAAAAGCTCTAGTCATTTGGAAAAAATTCTTAATGCTCAAAGATCTCCTCATATAAAGATCGGGATAGGATATAAAGGAGAAACCAGAAAATCCAAGGTAGAAGATAACAAGAATATCATTTTCATAAAAGCTGTAAAGGATAATGAAGTAGAAAAAATAGAATCCACGGAATTAAAAACCAGAAAGACCATGATATATAATGAAAAAATTAGAAACAAGTAGCAATATCAAGTGACAAAGAAAGAAATGAAGAAACAATCAACTGCAAAAGACTCATGCGCTCCTAAGGATGAATTGAACAAATTCGAAAGATGTCAAAGGAGGTTCCTTCCTCCTGTGAGAAGTATCACTTGCTTCACCCGCCACAAACCTGGACATATTGTGGCATACTATAAGATAAATAAAATCTAGTCGAACCAGCAAAAGATGCAACAAACGAAAATATTACCTCAATCAAATCTCTCTATCAAAGATAGATACTACTTCCATGGGTATTTTTTTACTGTAAAGGGTTCGGTCATAAATCCATGGAGTGCAGAACATATATACAGAGACTAGTGTATGGAAACTCAAGGGGAATTATGAATAATGGTGGAGTCTCTCATATACATAATCCTTTCAGAAATATAATCAAATATTTTTTCTGCCATAAAATTGGGCACAAGTCTCATGAATGTTCTCTTAAAGATTGTGGTCCATATCCTCAGGAAAGTTACCAAACTAATAGTTGCATGCAATGGAGAAAGAAACTAAATAAGTGTGATCTAGTTCTAATAGCTCAATATCAGAAAATCAAATGGTATGTGGACAGTGGGTGCTCAAAACATATGACTGGAGACCGAAGCAAGTTTATAATCTTTGATGAAAAGAAATCTAGAAATGTAACATTTGGCAATGATAAAGAAGGGAAAATAAAGGGAAAAGTCTTAGTTAGCCTGAGAAATGGAAGAGGAGAGGCTTAGGATGTACTATTTTTGGATGGTCTGAAAGCCAATCTGCTAAGTGTCATTCAAATGTGTGATAAAGGCTATGCGGTCCTTTTCAGAGCCAAAGATTGTGAAGGTATATCACCACAGGAAAGACCTTGATCAAAGGTGTTCGAACAAAGAGCAATTTATATATAGTAGAAGAAGAGAATGAAGCATGCCACATCAGAAAACTTGACGAATCATGGTTATGGTATAGAAGATTGGGACATCTAAACTTGGACCACATCATCAAACTGAGCAAGAAGAAAGCGGTCAGAGATTTTCCTACAATAAAGAAGCCTCCAAATACCATTTGTTAGTCCTGCCAAATAGGAAAGCAAACTCACACATCATTCAAGGCTAAAGATCAACTATATACAAGGAAGTAGCTTCAGCTTGTACACATGGACCTATGCATACCTTCAATAACTAATGCAATAGGTGGAGAATCATATTTCATGCTGATAATATATGATTTTTCCATATTGACGTGCATGGCATTTCTCAAATATAAAACTGAAGCATTTGAAAAATTCAAGATCTTCAAGGCACTGGCCGAAAATCAAACTGGATGTATGCTAAAATGCATTAGATCAGACAAAGGAGGTGAATACATAGACGATGATTTTGCAGACCCGTGCAATGAATGTGGGATAAGCAACAATTTACAATTGCAGGTACACCTCGACAGAATGGAGTGGTAGAGAGGCAAAACAGGTAAGTACAACAGATTTCCAGAGCAATGATGCAAGAAACTAACATTACCCAAACCTACTGGGCAGAAGCAGTACACACAACTATTCATATTCTTAAGAAAGCTCAGCTTAGACCAGATTGTGACAAGACTCCATATGAATTATGGCATGGGAAACCAACATCAATCAAGCACTTTAGAGTCTTTGGTAGAAAATGTTTCATAAAGAATAATGATGAAAAATTGGGGAAGTGTGATGTAATAGCTGATGAAGGAATATTCTTGGGATATGCATCCAAGAGTAAGGGATACAGGTGCTACAAAAAATACTACATAAAATTGTGGAAAGCATTGATGTGAGATTTGACGAAGATCTACCAAACAGAACCAGAAGCACAAGTTGCGTTGACCCTCCAGATGATCATGAAGATGAGAATCAAGAAAATTAAGAACAGAGTAAGACAACAAAAGGTACTGAATTAAACTCAAAAGGTCCCTCAAGACACAATCAGAAGAACCATCCAGAAGATCAAATCATTGGAGACAAGAGTGCAAGAGTCCAGATTAGAAGACAACTAGCTGAACAGACCAAGGAAGTGTACCTAGACATCTTGTCACAAATGGAACCAAATAATTTTGATGAAACCATCAAGGAAAAAAATTGGGTAAATGCTATGAATGAAGAAATAGACCAAATTGAGAATAACAAGACCTAGGAGTTAATGCCAAGACCCACTCGAAAAAATGTCATTGGCACAAAATGGATATTCAAGAATAATATGAATGAGCAAGGTCAGGTAATCAGAAATAAAGCCAGGTTTTTGTTGGGGTTCCCATGTTTTGGCCAGATTGGCAAGACCAAAAGATGAGACAACATCATAACCACTTTGTGGCCCTAGGATCTAGCCCTCCTGGACCCGGAGAGGGATCTCTCCATAAATACAAAGAATGGTATATCTTTGAAGCTCACATGAGATGTTAGGCTAGGTATGAAGCACAAAGGGGGTTTTTAAAATGATTTTCCTGGTTGGTTGTTGGGTTGGTCATGAGATCATAGACTGAGAAGGTAATGGAAGGAAAGGAGCAAAGAAGTAGGACATTTTGGTAAAGAGGATAGGTAAAGAAAATGCCATCCATTGGGCTATGGAGTCATGAAAGGGAATTACTTGCACACAACTAGCCAAGGATTTCAGAGGGC
This sequence comes from Pinus albicaulis, assembly GCA_034641835.2. Taxonomy (NCBI): domain Eukaryota; kingdom Viridiplantae; phylum Streptophyta; class Pinopsida; order Pinales; family Pinaceae; genus Pinus; species Pinus albicaulis. The sequence continues at coordinate 521,016,245 of CM076579.1, forward strand.
AAGTCATCTACACTAAAGGATCTTTTAGATAGATGATGGAATGGAACAATAAGGATTGAAAGTGAAAGAAGGAAAACAACCCAATTTTTGTCTATAGATCAGGTCAGAGGTCATTTAACTCCAGGCCTGCTTGGACATACTCAAAGGCAGCTCTCAATGAAGTCACAAGGGGGCAACTTATAGATTGGACCAGAGGTCATTTAACTCCAGGTCTGCTTTAGCATGCTCCAAGGGAAAACAGAGATAAGTTTAACAGAGCTAGGGTCTGTATATCAGAGAAGGAATTTGAACCTTCAATGCTTTGACAACAGAAAGAGATCTTAGAAAGGCCAGCTGGTCGCACAAGGATCCTAGTGGAAGAGCTAACTCTAATCCCCAGTATCCCAAATCTTCCAGCTTAAACCCAACAAGAACAACTAAAGACAAATTTCATTAATTCATACATCAGCTAGCAGCATATGGAACTACTACACTGGTTAAATTAGTTTGAAATCCATCCTCAGATAACACACATAGCAGAAAACATTGAAGGCAAGGAGAGAAGAAACATAGGGTACCTAACAAGGGTAAATCCTATGCCAGATTTCTGATGCGAGCCAGAAGAAATGAACAGTATGAAAAATGTAATAAACAATGTGATAATAAAACATCACCCGTAGTAATAGACCAGGATCCAAAGAAATTTTCTTGATTAATTGATGCAAAACCAGTCACATACACTGAGCTTAGTAGCTGTTACAGTCCAGACTTTCTCTCCCAGCCTACTACATTACAAAATACTCTGCTACTCCCTCCCAAGGCTGTTATAACAGTCAAATTGAATCCCTCTAACAGAAATCGGCAACAACCGAACCACAACCATGAGTTTCTTCATGGATTTTATAGCTGAAAGAGAGCAGAGGGGGTAGATGAAAAAATAAATGTAGCATTAAAGCTCAGAAGAGGAAGAGGGCCGAGGCCCATCTGTTTTAAGTTCTGTGCATTTATCTCTGGTACCCCTTTGATGAAAGAGTGGTCTTCGTCGGACTTCCATTTACTCCAGGTATGTCTTTGATGTACTTTGGCTGCAGTACTCTGTAGTACTCTGGTGAATAAACAAAAAGGCAAATAAATGACTTTGAGATCTGCCATGCTGCATAAAAAATGCTCTGGTAGCCTAGGAATGTTCCGTCAGGGTGGAAATATTCTAAGGAACACGGTAAATAAAGGGAACAATATGGGTGCTTTGTCCTTTCACAGGTAGGAACGTTCTGCTGATGTAGCTACCCTGATAGTATTGTTTTCTGTGCATCAGGCCTCTCGTGTGATACATGATGTCTTTGATCTATTACTCTGCCTCCAAATCATTGGATTAAGGCTCAAAATCTTCAATGACAGGTTCTAAACACTCTGTTTTCCCCACTGATACTTTTTGCCACTTCCACGTTTGCCTCTGACTGCGAAATCTGTGCTTTAATGACTCTAGGGAAGATTTTACAGAGTTTAAACTCTGTTCCTTTAATGCGAGCCCTGTCATAACGTCTTCTCAGACCTTTCTTCATGATTTCGGCTTTTGAAAATGGTCCTTTCATGTTTCTCTGTAACTCTACAGAGACTGTGAATCATGGCAGTTTTCTATCACTCGTACCCTGCAAAAACACGCAACTCTGTTATGAAATCCATGCATAGGGGAGGATGGCTATGGACGACGGGGAGAATGATAGTGCGGCGGTGGTAAAAACAGTAGTTTTAGATGAAACAGTGGTGAATAATGCAGTACTATGGTGTAAACTGCAACTAATAGGTTTTCGGTGGAGAAATGCACGTGGGTCGTTCGATCGTGGTTCGGTGGCGAAGATCGACGGTGGAGATTTAAACGGTGAGATGGCTTATGAAGTTGGGTGGAATGCATAGACTCGAATGTAAAATTTTAAACTTTAATGTACATCATGAGAGTTTGGACATAGGCGGAAATGCAAAGAAATGAATGAAAATGTAATGAAAATGATCGTGTGTGGTGGGACTTGGCATGGGCGGAGGGCGATTCATTTAGGGCCGTTGGATCTCGGGAGGTGATCAATGGCTATGATCCAATTGGAGGGGAGAATTGGGAGGGTCGACAGTCCGATGAACGATGGAGCGATTATTTTATGATCGTTGGATCTTGGACTAACGGACGGTCGAGATTGGATCGGGTAAATCACAATCGCAAAGGGCAGAAGGTGGCAGCGATTGGAGCGGGAGAGCGAGGGCCATCGGATCAACAGAGGAATCGATGGTGGAGATCATCAATGGTGGATCGCAATCGGAGGCACAGAGGATGGGATGCGATGTGACTAGCGCGATGCGATGGAGCGCCAGTCGTCGGATCCGGATGGAGATCAACAGTGGAGATTGAATCAGCAGGGGAAAAGAATGGAGCGACGGGGGGGAGCGGGATAAATCTGAACCGTTAGATTCGAGGGGGATGGACGGTTCGAATCGGATCAGGGAATCGCAATCAGAAGGAACAAAGGAGAGGCACAGCGAGAGTTCCGATTGCGATTGGAGCGGGAGTGCAATTAGCACCGGGCCGTCGGATCAAAGTGATAGATCAACGGCGAAGATTGTGGCGAAGGTATTATAGACCAAAACCCAATCGCATCGGATTTTTTCATAAAACAAAGAAATGCACTTCACCGAGAGTTGCGATTGCGATTAGCACTTTCAGTCATTGCACCTGGTTTTGGCGCTGGGTTATGTGGGGAAGTGGTTTAAAGGGCTGGCCGGAAGGGGCTTATCCTTAATATAAGGTGGAAAGTGGGTTTTTGGCCCATTTTTAGTGCATTTCAAGGCCAATGTAGGGTAACAATAAAGGAATAAAGGGGAAATTAAACCAAACCAGGGTTGTGTGCGTGGTTTAAAGGGGATTTTGGGATAATTTAGGAGGGCTAAGGGAAGAATTTTTGGGGTGAAAAGGGGGCTTTGAAAAGGGGAAAAAGGGGGTGAAATGGATAATTCTGCAGAGGTACAAGGGGAAAAAAAAGGCCTTTTGGAGCACAATTTTTCATCATCAGTGAGGCTTATTGACTCAAGAGCAGCAGAGGGAAACAATCAAAGGGCAGGGAACATGAAGAGGCTTCGAGGGTGACGTGTTTTCAGGGGGAAATGCATTTCTTGAAGGCTCATAAAAAAAATTAGCCCCTTGCTTGATTGTCAAGGAATTTATAGGGGGCTAACAGTTTGTATGCAAGGGATACTCTCAAATTGAAGGACTGGATTATGATGAAACATTTGCCCCTGTAGCAAGAATGGAAGCAATCTGAATGTTTTTGGATTTTGCATGTTATCATGATTTCAAGGTCTATCGAATGGATGTTAAGTTTTCCTTCTTGAATGGAGATCTAGAGGAAGAAGTCTACATGGAACACCCCGAAGGATTTTCCTTAACAGATAAACATGGCTATGTGTGTAGATTAAAGAAAGCCTTATATGGTCTTAAACAAGCTCCACGTGCATAGTAGTTGTAGGCTGGAAAAATACTTACAAAAACAAGGTTTCAAGAAATGAGGAGTAGACAACAATCTGTACATTAAGGCTGATGAACATGAACTCTTAATTGTAGTATTAGATGTACATAATATCATGTTTGGTAGCAACAAATATGAGGTAGCTAAAGGATTTGCAGAAGAGATGAAGTCAGAATTTGACATGTCTATGATTGGAGAGCTTGCCTTCTACTTAGGACTTCAAATTCTACAAAAGAACACAGGAATATTCATTTCACAAGAAAAATACTTAAGAGACATGTTGAAAAGGTTCCAAATGGAAGAGTACAAACCTGTGTCAACTCCCATGATTATTGGATGCAAGCTATGTCCTGATGATGGATCCACAGATGTAGATCAAAGAATTTACAGATCTATGATAGGAAGTCTGCTATACCTAACTGCCTCTAGACCGGACATTATGTTGGCAGTAGGACTTGTGACAAGATATCAAGCAACACCAAAACAAAATCACTTGCTAGCAATCAAGAGGATATTTAGATATCTGCAAGGAACTGTACATTATGGCCTATGGTATCCAAGAGACAAAGAATTCACATTGACAACATATACATGTGTAGATTGGGCTAGCTGTGTGGATGCCAGGAAAAACACAAGTGGAGGTGCATTTTATTTGGGAGAAAGTCTGGTGGCATGGTTAAGCAAGAAGCAAACTTCTTGCTCTCTATCTACAGTAGAAGCGGAATACATAGCAGCAACAACTTGTTGCACACAAGTAATGTGGATGAAACAAACTCTCCAAGACATGAAGGTAAGCATCAATGAACCTTTTTCTATCAAATGTTACAATACAAGTGCAATAAGTATATCAAAAAATCCACTACTTAATTCGAAAACAAAGAAAATCCCAATAAAGTACCACTTCCTCAGAGAACAAGTAGAACAGAAAATAGTAAAGATGGAGAATGTACCAACAAAGGAACAAACAACAGACATATTCACAAAAACTCTTGCTAAAGAACCATTCGAATATCTAAGAGACAAATTAGGGGTAGTGTCTATAGATGATACTCTCTGATATGTTCAACAATCTATATATATATATATATATATATATATATATATATATATATATATATATATATATATATATCTGATGTTGGAAATACACCGGAAAAGGTTGCAATACAAGGAACATAAATTGTGTAGTAGACAAGTGATAATCAGTATCAGACAAGAAATCATCATTCCAACGGGAGAGAAACCCATAAAATTTGTCTCAAAAGAGCTAGAGCAATGGAGCAATGTATGGTACAGGTCCTCAAGATCAGAGTATTATGTCAGAAGTACATCAAAATTCTAGCACATATCTCCTCTATCAAGCAATAAGGGACATAAGTACAGAACATTCTATGGTGACAAGCCTTACATACAATTTTCTCAAAGTGTTCTACCAACAACTATTGTACACCAGTCTGGAGCAACATGGTACAAAGTTCGAAGAAGAAGGCCTAAACACAACTCAGAGAGAGGAAATGCAAAGATAGAATCTACACTGGGAAAGTGCAACCCTTTGCCATTGATTTCAAAGGGGGAGGAAAAACAAGTAGAAGAAGAAAGGCTATTCTGAAAAGCAAGTAGAGGAAGAAAAGACACTTCTCAGAATGAAAGGGGGAGGAATTCCTGGAGGAAGTATTGGAGTATTGCCATTAATGCCAAAGGGGGAGACTGTTGGAAATATTTTCAATGATGGCAAAGGAGCACAAAGGAGTAGCAACAGAACCAACAATAATGTAAATGTAGCAGAGATACATCAAAGGCAGAGAAAAAATGGATAAATCAGAGAGGCAGTGAATTTCTTCAGCGCACAGCAGAAGGAAATTGAGTTTCCAAGACAGAATGAGGACCAGAGATCTTACACATAACAGAACCAGGAAGAGGCGAGAGACAAGAGGAAGAGGCCAATTAAATAAATATGATTAAGCTAAGAGAGAGAGGCAAGAGCTGAGAGACAGAGAGGGCTTTAATTAGTATGAAAAGGGTTGATGTCGAGTGTGATAACTCGGGATGACATCCAATAACAAAGACAAGCTCAGGAACAAACACGGGAGGAACATCGTGGAGAAACTGGAGTTACAGAGTATTACAGTGTAAACAAATGAAAAATTGACTAAGGCAGAGAATTGTTTGAAGAATTCCAAGGGAGGAGAATGGACGGACATGATTAGAACGCAAAAGTGAAGGAGAGAGATGGATGATGAAGATCAAATCGCTTCAGGAGCGATTTCGCAAATCGTAGCATTTAAGAGTTTAGCGTTAAGGCCGTTGCAGGGAGAGTTAAGTTTTTTGCGATGCAAAGAGGAGAAGGGACACGTGTTGGCACGACGCAATATCACAGATCGCACAAAATATAGGTATCTGTTGGAATAAAGATTACCGTTAGATCAAAACCCGTAGGTGTTAGTCTCCACTACAATCACTAGAGTTAAGATCCACGTGAGGCGGTTAGTCCATGTCGCGAAACGCACAAGGAATGTTGAACCCAATGTCCAACAGTAACCACTAAGTTAAACTATTGCAATTTGTGAACTGCGAACTGCGGGTGATGATGTAAAGATGATGTGGTGATGACATAAAGATGATGTGGGGCAGTGACGTAAAGATGATGTGATAGTGATGTGGAAAGTTGACGTGGCAGATGATGTGGCCCTGACCCCATAGATTGCAAGTAATCTATGATGACATGGCAAAGTGACGTGGCGATGACATGGCAGTGACGTGGAAAGTTGACGTGGCAGATGACATGGCCCTGACCCCACAGATCGCATGTAATCATGATGATATGGAAAAGTGACGTGGCAGTGACATGGCAGGGTGACGTGGCATGATGATTTGGACCTCGCTCGCATACTGCACATCGCAACGCTTAGGAGATAACAGTAAGGTGACCGTAATTTAAGTTTAAAGTTTTGTGATGCGAAATGGAGGGACACGTTTCGACCATGCACAACATCGCATCCTGCAAGAAATAGAGTTTAACTTCAAAGACATCGCAAGGTATGTTGTTTTGGTTGCGATGCAGTAAGGATCAAGCGATGCGATGCAATGAAGGGATTCCACGTGGCGGCACTGCGCACGATCGAAGATCGCATGGTTGATGGTTTATCGCTATTGGTAGAGTGGGAAACCTGCAGGCAAGTGTTTGCGATGAATTGTGATTGGTTCAAGGTGGTGTGGGACTCGATATCCCTGTTCTGTGTATGTTATATACACGATGTTTGAATTCTAAGTATGTATGTTAATATGATGTCTTTATCGCTAAACGTAGGTATGTGGAACAACCACCGAAATTGGACTCTGATGCATTATAAAGGGAGTTATGTGGGCCATACTCCATAGGTCACAAGGGAATGACATGAACGCATAACAAAGGACCAGGAACTCATGCAAAATAGTGTTGTGGTAGTAAGGAAAACGAAAAGGCTGAACGCGGAAAAAGAGTCAGGCTAAAAGGGGAAGTTATGCAGCAAAGTTGGAATATAACTGCAGAAATAGAAAAGACAAAAATACAGCAAGTTGAAGAGGACAAACGCTCAACAAAGATAAGAAACTGAAAGGGCTTAGTAAAAGAATTTATTGTAACTATAAATGTATTGTTTATTTTATATTGTTTTTGATGCAAAAGAAAGTCTCCGTAGGCAAGGAAAAACTCCAATTTAATACTAAAATGAGTATATAGTGTAGTAACATCCTGAATATGCTGAGCGATAAAATGAGAGGCTGGAAGGCAAAGAATCATACCTGTTCATTTCATATTCCCATATGGAATGCAAACAGCCATGAAGTAATATCTATAAATGATGTTATTGTAATGTGCATAAGGAGGTTAGAGAGTGGAAGAATAAGAAGGAGCAGATAAAGAAGCTGTGAAAATCCAGAGCTAATAGAAAGCAGATTTGAAGGCTAGAAGGACAACAGTAAATAAGGAATAAAATAGAGATGATATCCAGGTAAATCACCAAAATATTTTATTGTAGAGTGAGGAAGTTGGTGCTTCCATATCAAGTTATAGCTTGATAGATTTCCAGTTGTAGCTGGTTGAGGTAGAAGCCTCTTATGGGTTGTAGCCTACAGAAAATAGACGGGAGTTGGAGCTTCCTTGTAAGTAGTAGCTTGAAGAATTTGAGGTAGTAGCCTCCTATAGGTTGGAACCTACAAAAAATCAATGGTGAGAGGGCGTTGGAGCTTGCCTTTGCATCACAACAATAATAAGATGTGGTTTTCTCCCTTATGGGTTTCCACTTATATATGTTGTCTATATGCATGATGATTCTGTGTTGAGGTTCTGTATTTAATATTCTTAGTACTTGTTGCTCACATATTAAGATTGATGTTTCATTATACATTAAGTTGATCATGAAATGAAGGTGTAAATAAGTTTAAAAGAAAGTTTTAAAAGACCATAAATGTATTAAACTGATTCACCCCCACTCTCAGTTTAACTAAGGGTTCAAAAAATCTCCTGACCGATTTATTGGATACATGGAACTTATGAGCAAATGTATTTTGACTGAACCATCTTCCTTTCAGGAATTAGTGTAGCAACCAACATGGGTTGATGCAATGGCGGAGGAGTATGAATCCATTGTCAAGAACAATGCTTGGGAGATTGTCCCAAGACTGGTCGACAAATTAGTGGTTGGATCGAGATGGATCTACAAGGTAAAAAAAGCTATTGATTGGAGTGTAGATAAACACAAGGCTAGATTTGTGGCCTGGGGATTCTCACATATCAAGGGGATATATTATGATGAGACTTTTGCACATGTTGCAAGGTACTCTTCCATAATATCCATCCTTGCACTCTCAGCGTAGATGGGATGGCACATTCATCAGATGGATGTGAAAACTATGTTTCTCAATGGGATCATTGAGGAAGAGGTGTACATAAAGCAGCCTGAAGGTTTCGATATCTTCAATAGTGAGTCACATGTGTGCCGACTCAAAAGAGCACTGTATGGGTTGAAGCAAGCACCCCGTGCTTGGTACACTCGGATAGAAAACTATTTCACTGGAATGGGCTTCACCAAAAGTGAAGCAGATGCAAACCTGTACCAGATTGTGGTTGAGGGTAAGCTATTGATTATTGTTCTTTATGTTGATGATCTAATTTTGACTGGTGATGAGTAGCTGATGCACTCATGCAAGGAGGATCTTTGCAAGGGAGTTCGAAATGAAGGAAATGGGTCTCCTTCATTATTTCCTTGGATTGGAAATATGGTAGCGGGATGGTGAAATTTTTGTGTCTCAAGGCAAGTATGCAAAGGAGATACTGGAAAAGTTTCACATGGAGAGTTGTAAACCCATCGATACTCCTCTTCTAGGAAATTGGAGGAAAGAGGATGCTACTTTTGGATAGGTAGTGGATGCAACTATCTATAGGCAGTTAGTTGGTTCACTGGTGTATCTAGTGAACACTAGACCGTACATTTGCTACGCAGTTAACAAGATGAATCAAGCTATGGTTAAGCCTACTAAGATCTTTTGTAAGGTGGGGAAGCATGTCTTGAGATACCTGAGGTGCACATCAAAGTATGGTCTATGGTACAGACAAAAAGGGGGAGTGAAGCTTCAAGGCTTCACGGATGCAGATTGGGGGGGCATTCCATCAGACAAAAAGAGCACATCAAGAGGGATCTTCAGCATAGGATTGAAAACAATTTCTTGGTACAATAGGAAACAACAATCTGTGGCACTTAGTTCAGCGGAATCATAATACATGGCAGCAAGTCAAGCTACATGTGAGGCTATTTGGATGAGAAAGATCTTGGTTGGTTTGTTTGGTTCTCAGATGGATCTGATAGTGATACATTGTGATAATCAGACTTGCATCAAAATATCGATTAATCCTATGTTTCATGATAGGTCCAAGCACATAGATATTTGGTACCATCATATCAAAGATTGTGTGCAGAGAAGAATAATGTTTCTTCAATACATTCTCGTGGAAGATCAAGATGCAGATATTCTGACGAAGGCGCTCACTTGCAAAAAAATTGAATACTAAAGAGACAGGATCGGGGCGAAAGATAATCCCTTTCTTGTTGAGAGGGAGTGTTGAGATTCAACAAGAAAATTTCAGCAGCCACTCCTAGTGCATTAAGAACCTACACTAGGGTGGGGCCCACAAGGCTACTTTTGGTGCATGTCTATTTTAGTTATCCCTTAATTAAGATGCACAATAAAATGTAATCTAGTCTCAAAAATAACTTGTAATAGTTAAATGAGAGTGATAAAGTCAGTTAGCTCATGGATTTTGAGTTAGAGGTAGTTGGTAAGGCATGTAGAGTAATTCTAGTTGTAATAGAGTTCGAAGTGCAGTGGTGCATTATTTAATGCAGGTTGTAATCAGTTTAACTCAGTTAAGTGAGTTAAACTTAGTTGTGCTAGTTGTTACTGCTTGATACACTAGTGAGAGATCAAGTGAATTAAATATTAATTAATTCACAATCATTGATCTCACATGCAAATAAGGATATACTATTATTAGTTGCATGCATGTCAGATCTAGTGGAGTCCCAGTTGAGATCTAGGTGAAAGGGAAGTTGACTATCAGTTGTAGGATTATTAGGTTGCACCCATGCAACCAAACACCCATTGGAGTGCCCATGATAGTTGCACAGTCAAGGAAGGCCAAAATTCCTACTATTTAGGGATTGAATTCATTAGGGACTACGAAAGAAAGGCAGGTTGTCTGGAGGCAGTAAATTGGCTAAGTATTGGTGAATTTTTGTATGACAGTGTGATACAATTAGCTGAGTACCGGAGGGATCTTGTGATAAGATTTTCTATGTAATTGTTTCATGATCCATGCTGAATATACAATAGAAGATAATGGGGTTTTGAGCAGCAATCTTTCCCCGAGAAATTATCTATGTTGTGTGTTATCACTCCGCTAGATTCCTAAGGCTGAAGAAGGAATCCCAACAGAGGTAACCACCCACCAAAATTTTAACTTGGTAGCTAGCCCTACCAAGTTAGAGAGGGCTCTCTCCATAAAGTCACAGTCAAGACGACTAGATGAATTAGATTTTTTAGGCAAGGTATGAGTGCAGAGGTTTTTTTGTTTTGATTCGGTTGGGTTTCACTGGATGAAGATATTAGGTCAAGGGAGCTAGGTCAGGGAAAATGAGATAAGGTTAAAAATATTCAATGGGGAAAGGTAGTCATAGGGATTAAAAATTTAAATATGAGTGTTATGAGATGGTTTTAAGACTTATGAGAATCTAGGAAGAGCATGGGAGATGTATTCTTCCTAAACAGAGGAAAATGGACAAATTATGATATCTTTCCCTAAAGAGAGCATGAGAAAGCATATGTTCTGCCTATCAACTTGAAATAAATCATAAAATAGAGATGTAATTAACATGAATACAACACGTTATAACATATGAAATTGAAGTAAAACAATGATAAAAATTATACCACTTGTATCCCAAAAAATAGCTGCAACTCTTCTTTATAAAACTGGCCAAACTGAGTACAATAGTTTCTTGATCAATAAGCTATCATCCAAACTGATTCCAACCCATGCTTAGTGTGAATTAAGGGACTAAATAGACATCAAAACAACATTCACTCATCCTCATGGGTCTAATCCATGAGGTGAGAAAGAGATCCACAAAATACTGAACTGAAAGCTAAAGTGTAGGATGGTCTAAGTGACTCATTCCTAATAACATTCAAACTGATTAGTTTGACTTAAGGATAAATTTTACCTAATGAATATATCCATAGGTAACTTATCCATAGCATAATTACATTTACCATCATCAATTACATAGGTAGAAACATGAATTTCCGAAGTAAAGTACAAATTTCAGTGAAAAACCAAAAATATCAGCAAATGGTCATTTGCACCCTCCTTGTTCAACGCTGATTTTGGGTGCCTTCCCAGTGTCCAAATCCAACCCAATATGGCTTGTTGGAAATAACTTCCAGTATTATTTCTGAATATGCCTCAAGTTTTCAAAATGAAGCTGATTTTACCCCTCAAAATGTCATTCTCCCAAGACTGCTCTGTGTGCAACGCCTAGGCCAAAATAAGGGCAGAAATGTGATTTTTAGCTAGTTTTTTTCCCTTTTCACCTGTCAAATCTACAAATCAAGGCTAGAAAAATGGTTTTTTGGAATGCATTTTTCCTTAGGAATCAATTGGTGGTCTCATTTCCCTCAAAAAGTGCCCCAAACATTTGTGCAGTGCCTAGGGTGTTGCGCATATGACCTAATTTCTGATATATGCTTGTTCAGAAAATCACAGATTTTGAAAAAAAGTTTCAAAATGTTTCAAAATTGGTAGAATGGATGATCATGGTGTGGCTAGGCTTGGAGGAAGGCCTCTACAAGTATGTCCAATTTCTTCTTCTCTTCCATGGTCAAATCTTCAATCTTTGCATTGGCACTTTTGAGCGTGGCCATTGCAATTTTCTCCTTTTGAGCATGATGTTTGACCTTCCTCCTCAGTAGTTCATTGTCTTTGCTAGCCTTTGCTAAAAGCTTCTCCAAGTGTTGATTATCTCTATCAAGCCATGGCTCCCTACTTTCACTGATCACTATGGCAAGTTGCTCTTTTAGAGTTAGCCGAACAACAAGCTTAACCTCTTTTTGTCTTTATAGAGCTAGAGTTCTTTTCAGCCTTCTAGTTCTAGGTCTCTTTCTTGGTGCTTGTTCCTCTTTTTCATCAAGCAAGCCATACTTTTCAAGTGTCTCATCTAGAATAACTTTAGCTTTTTTTGCCTCCCTTTGAGCAGTGATATATTTGAGCTCATCAATAATTGGTTTAGTCTTCAATTAATCATTCTCCTGCTCAAGGAAGTTTATTTCATATTTGGACCTATCAAGACTAGTTTGGAGCTCCTTAATCTTGAAATCCTTTCCCTTAATGGCTATACTGATGTTTTCATCAACTTCATCCTCATCTAGGTCAACAAGATCAAATTCTTGTTATGCTTCATGGAGGTCCTGCTCATGATGAACCTTTTCTTTGCCTTTTTCCACCTGCTTTGTTAATGTAGAAGGCATGGCCCCTTCCACTATGTGTGGAGAAAACACATGAATGTGGCCTCTTTGGTAGGTTTTTGGCAATGGCTCAACCTCAATCATACTAGCCCACTTAGGCTCACTGTCCTCAATCCTGCTAGGTGACCCAATGTCATGATGAGATGGAGACGAAGGGGGTGAAGGGGACAGATTTGATGATGATGAATGTGCTATGGGTTGAGATGGAGGGATGGAAGTAGATGGCTGAGATGATGAAGGCACATTGTGTGCATGTTGAGTAGATGGATCTTTGAAAATATCATTGGATATGAAGGTACTCCATGCAATTTTTAATTGATTGAGATGGTAGAGAACTATGATTTTGATAAGGGAATGATGAAAAAGACTTCTCATTTGATGTGCATACTCCTTTTTCTGGGAAATAAATTCCATCTTATCGATGCTCCGGAAAAGATAGTAGGGTATGTTAAGCATCCTTAATCTAGTAAAATGCATTAAGATTCTAATGTGATGGGAATAAAGCCTTGAAAATATACCTTCACATGAAAAGTATTTCATGATTATCCTCGTCATTGGTGCATATCTGCTCTGGAGGTGAGAAAAAGGAAAGAACCTATTTTTCTCATTCTTGTATATTGGTTTTAGGAAAGGCTCTAAGTAATGTTTCTGTAAATCACCCTTCTTGAACCACTTCTCCCCAAAATTTGGGATCCCAGTGGTAGCTGAAATGATAGAAGTTGATATAGTAAAGGTGACACCATCTAAAGTAACTTGGTTTTCATGGAGTCTAGATATGAAAATTTTGGTCAACATGGGATGGTGTTGGACCCTCTGAATTTTCTCACGGAACCAATAACAACCAACATGTTTGAAGCATGCCACAGTCATTGGAGAACCCAAGAGTTCCCTAGTGCTGGTAGGTTCAAGTTTGAGTACTCTTCCCCCTTTATTTGGCCTCCTCGCCTCTATTTCCTCTCCCTCACTGTATGATCTTTTTTCTTCCTCTTTTGACATGGTGTTTTTATCAAAACCCCAGGGAAGTGTGATGGTGTGGAATATGGTTTTAGGAATGAGGAATGGGAAAGGGAAAATGAAGGATATGGTGCTAGGGATGTATGAAATGGGGGAGGGGATAAGGAGTGGCTGTACGATGGGATTTAGGATGGGGATGTAATATTCCTAAATTAGCACACAACTAATTGGAATATTAAATTTTGATTTTTCTCTTAGATAGAGGAATAGGAGGGTATGGAGACCCATAAATCTCTTTAGTAGGAATAAAATACACTCCTAATGTGAATGGAGGTCATATAAAAACCTAGATTGAATACCCTTAGGTGTGGAAAGGGACTGGAGCATGAAGACTGGGTCAACTTTGACCAAATCAACAACACTGTTATGGAGGAGTGGCATTCATGGTGGGACAACGTAGTTTTGGAGGGAGATTGAATGCATGGAAGTAGTGACCTAATTGAGTGGGACCAAGGGTGAGGAAGCTCATCACTTATATAAGGAAGATGATGGCAGCCATATGGGGTTATGTTTGAGATTATTACTTTGTATATGGTCTGTTTAGACTTGTGCTCTCTTCAGCTGTTTAGATAAGATTGCAGTGTTGTTTAGCACAGGGTGTTCTCAATCAGGAATCCCACCTGTTTCCTTGAGAGGCCTCTTGGAAGAGTATTGCACTACATTTCCACACTCAGGCTTAAGGCCAAGCTACAAATTTCTTCATCAACACAATTTTTTCTTAGAGATGTGTTGTCTTGCAGGGTGCAGTAGTGGAGAATTATATTGGGCGACTTCAAAGCTATTTTTGCAGTGGAGGAAGGTTTACATCCATTGGAAGGCCTGTAAAGAAGCCCCTTGGGCTTTATTGAAATATTTGGCATCAAGCCAAGGAGTATTTATCCCCTACAACGCAGTTTCAGTCTAGATCTGCATTATTGTAGGGAGGAGTTGCAAGGGTGGTTGCAGTGGATGTTTTGGGAGGTGATTTCTTTAGTGGAGGAGTCATTCTTCCATCCGGGGGATCTATTGGAGAAAATTTGTAGGTTTCTACATCATCTTTAGCGATATGTTCTCATTTCTACTGTTGCAGCATACCTTCAACACGAGGGCTGCAGCTTACATTGGCACATTGTGTGCATTTTCTGGAAACCCTCTTGGGTTGTCTTGGAAAGTTGATCTAGTGCCTAGATCTGTATGTGTAGTATCTATTATGGCCTATATCAGTATTTTTATATCATTGAATGATCTCCAGCTGTAGTTATGATTATTATTACTGCAATGCAGCAGCTCTCCGGCATTTTGTATTATAGCAGCAGCTCATATTTGGGAGTGATTGTTTATGGGAGGCTTGTTTCCGCATTTCATATGATTTATGCCTCATTATTTTGTACTAATTTTCTGTTCTTATACATAATTTTATGGCTCCATATTGGTCTCCAATATTGATGTGTTGATTTACCTTGCTATTTCTTTGTTTATGCACTATATTCCTGCTTTTCCCATTTAGGAATATTACAGTGGTATCGGAGCATAATATTGGCTCAACCTGTGGGTCTCAGCCATTATGCTATCAAGAGAATAAGAAGAAGGAGAAAGAGATTAGAATGATGGAAGGAATGAGTTTTATCTCATCTCTTTTCAGATCTAAGAGGGACCTCAATAAGGAGGTCAAGCAAAGAAAAGCGGAGAAAAGCAATGAAACCACAATAGGGTTTCAAGATGAGGAAGGTCCATGTACTTCCTATCAGCAAAAATAAGAACCGGCATTGCATAGAGCTCCAAATAAACATGCTATGCCCTTTCCTTTTGAAGGAAAAGAAAAGAGGCATGGAGATGGAGGGCACTTAGATCATGAGATTCTAAGTGAGTATCTTGCAAAATATAAGTCTCAACCTTGAGCTTTCAAGGAGAATCTAACTCTCCCACAGTTCATTCAGCTCAAAGAAGAAAGAAGACCTTGCAGCAATAAATTTGTATTGCCTACATTTGATGGGTCATCCACATGTACAACAAGAGTTTGGGGAATGAATTTGGATGCATTTTTTCTGCTACATCCAGTAGTAGAGAGAGAGGTTATTGAGATTGCAGTGCTACACCTTGAGGGTGAAGAAAACATTTGGTGGTTCAGACATTTGAGTCATGCAAGACTGACTGCATATGCAGATTTTACTCAAAGGTTGATCAAGAAGTTTGACAAGAAGAAATTAGAGGAGAAGAAAATTCCACCACCACTTGCTACAAGAGCACTTGCATCAGGAGAAACAACACTTGCACTTTTGCAAGGTGGTCTTGATCTCTTGACATTTAGAGTCCCATGCACTACTCTGGAGATGCATGAGGAGGAGGAGACTTGTACTAGTGCTGATGCAACCATAGAGGAGAAGCCATCATCATCAATAGTTGGGGACGTCATCACACCGGAGGAAGGAACCCTTGTAGCAGTACAAGATGTTCCCAAGATTTACCAAGGTATGCACATATTTCCATTTCCTATTATTTTAGCACATCATATGGAGGATTATGGAAACATGCTATCAGGGCAAATGCATGACCTAGAGTCAAAGCACATTGCTGATTTGGAGCAGCATACTATCACTACGCTAAGGACCCTTGATTTGTTCAAGGAGGAGATATACAAACATCCTGGTTATTCATTATAGAGCTACATACAACTCTTGGGGTTGGAGTGTAGATTGTTTGAGGATATGATGAGTATTGTTCTAAACAATACCATGCCGAACTATGTGTTCAACATTGAGCATGATCTTGAGACAAAAAATGCACCATTATGGAGATCAACAACACTGTCATTGAGCAACAATGATGAGTTGGGGGCCCAACTGATATTGAGACATTCTGATGACCAACACACTTGTGTAGCAGTGGATAGGCAGATGGTTGATGAGAGACATCTTATCGTTCATTATGATGGATATTTATTGATGAGCATATTACAGCTCAATGAGAATATTTTTCCTTCAGCATACTTGGATCCTTATGGATTCAACATTGTCATTAATGAGTGGTCTTCATGTGGAGATCTCCTGGAGATTTCATTTCAACATCCCATGAAATGCAAAGATAGAAATCTGATTTGGGAGGATGGTATTCTCCATTCGAGCGATACTTATTTTGAGCATGATGGTAGACACTCACCATTGATTGGATGGGTGATGTTGATAAGCAAGAGGCTAGAAAGCCACTTGCAGATCTATGACACGGGGCAACAGGAGGCAAGGCTGCGTTGGCTACTCTTGAAAGAGTTTGGTCATCATGTGACACATTCTATTTCAAAGAGTATGTTGGTGGTTGGGACTTGGCATGGCACTTGCATCATTTGGAAACAAGTAGTTTGGGTGCATTGTGATGATATGGCATTCTTCATGTCAATCATCATGTTTTCACCTCATGATTTGTATGATGGAGGTGTGAGGAGGAAACAAGAACTCTTGTTGCTTTGGATACTCTTGGGAGAGTATGGGCTGAATTTCTCCCATACTTTGCAAAATGTTTCAGGAGAAAGGGATGGAAAAATCAAAGTGCAAAGAGGCTACCCTTCAACATTGAAGGATTAGGAGGTACTTCCACATAGGAAGGAGTCTCCCACACATAGCAGCATGGTGGTGGATGAATTTGGAATATGGCATGCCAAATAATGGAGTCATGGAGTGACAAGAGCCTTATCACCAAGGCCAACAACGCTGTCACTTGGGAGCATGTATCTATTGATGGAGTGTTCCAAGGTGATTATACATCCCTTCACTTTGTAGAAATTTATGAGGAGATTCTCATGGGAGAGCTCATCCATGGACCTCACTTTTAGCCTACTCACAATGCATGGTAAGAAATGTATTTCTGTTCTTATTGATCATTTCATAAAGTATTTGCATTTAATCACCATCTATGTACAGTGCATTTCTCCACAAGAGGGCAGGATTAACTTTGGGTTTCATGGTCATTCTAAGACCAACATTTATGATGGAGATAACCCTTCTTTGCATGACTTTGGGAAAATGTGGTGTTATTCTTATCATGATCAGCTGATATACAATTCCATTTATTACTTCATAGTAGATGAGAAAACATGCACAACTAGAAAATTGTTGGGAGACAACTTGCCACATGATGTTCTAAAACAACAGTTGGTAAAATTGCGTTGTATCCACTGGAGAAACCATTGGTACCATCCAACATTGCACATAACATTAAATATATTTCTGATTTTGATACCATATGGTGATGATGTGCTATTCACCTTGTATGCGAAGGGATCTTTGGAGATCTAGTTGTCCTTTTGTATCTTGAGGGAAACATTATTGCAACCCAATATTAGCAGTAGCTCTACACTTTTCATAAGTGGAGGGAGAGACAATGTGGGGTAGGCCATTTGGTCTATCATGTTCAGTTATGCAGCCCACCTACATTTTAGGAGCCAAAGGTGATCCAGGTGGATATTGGTGGCCACCCGCCTATTCCACTTGGGCCCCTACCATTGTCTCTTTCAGTTTTTCAGTTTCGACATAACTTACTATTTTTAGTAGTTTTTCGGGTCTTGAACTTCCGGAGCCGTTTTGAGGCCCTAAACGACGTTTTTTGGGCATCGCGCCTCCAACAAATATCATTCCATTTCGGAATGATATTCGTGGCGAAAGTTGTAGTCCTCGGATAGATCTTTCTAATGATGTATCATGAGCGTCAAACGGAGATAGTATGCCAAAGTTACGTCCCTGGGAAGTTGAAACACCAATTTACCCAAACGGGGCCCATAGTTTTGGCGCTTCATCTCCTAGGGTTAGGTTTTTGGGATGTTGAGGGTTCTCCATTGTTTCTCAATAATAAATAGGCCCTCGAGCCTCATTGTAACTCAGTTCAGAGGCCTGTAGCCGCCACATCTCTTCTCAGAGATAGCTACCAATGCCCTAGCTAGTTTTATTTCCATTCTGTCTGTAAGCAAATTTCAGTTCTTTGATATTAATGAAATGAAGTGTTATTTCCGCTGCATCTCTGTATTTATGGTTATATGTTTATTTTGTTGCATTCCTGCATAAATCCGGATCAGTGGTATCAGAGCGGTCTGCTTTTTCTCGATCCTTCTTTGCATGTCCCCAACGAGGTCGGGGTATAAGGAGCTAGGGCTTGATCTGGTGGAACCTTTGCAAGATCAGCCTCGCAAACCTCGACGGACGCCCATGGGGGACGAAAAGAAAGATGAGGGAGCAGGAGATTCTATCAAAATATTGCTCGAGGAGGCCCTCGAAAGACAAAGGAACGTGATGATGGATAACTTTGCTCAGATCCTTCAACGACTACCCACCGACGGCGCATCTGCATCGAGCAGCCACTCTGGAGGCACGACTCCTTTTAAGGTACAAGTAAATTTTGACATTCCCATATTTGAGGGTCAAATAGACGCAGATGCCGTAGATAGATGGTTGAATCTGTTAGAAGGATATTTCTCGGTTCATGACTTTTCAGACCGGGAGAAGATTATTTTTTCACTCCTCAAAGCTACCCCCATGTTAAGGACTGGTGGGAAACCTACTGTGAGAACAAGGACCAGACAGAACCCTCTCTGTTCTCGGCCGTACCAACTTGGAATTCTTTCCGAGACGCCGTCAAGGAACAGTACTATCCCGTGGGGAGCTATGAGGACAAGTGCATACAATGGACCACGCTGCGACAACAAAGGGATCAAGATGTGCATGAGCTGACGAATCTGTTCCATACCCTGCGCACAAAGTTGGGTATCAAAGATTCAGAGAAACATTTGGTGCTAAAATATCGCAGCTGTCTGCACAGATACATTCAGGAGGAAATGGAGTTCCTCGACATCTCCTCGCTTGGTACGGCATACCGGTATGCTGCCAAGATTGAGCAGAAATTCAAACAGAAGAAGCGAGACTTTGGATCTGCGAATCAAAAGCAAGGGAAAGGTGCTTCCAAACCGCAGAAAAAAGGACAGAGCCAAGGCATGGTGGCCAAAGACAACCCGTCAAAGCCACAAGAAAAGAATAACACCGCAAAGCCAAAGAAGGACACGGGAAAGTGGTGTGAGTTCCATAAGAGCTCCACTCACAACACAATTGAGTGTCGGGCCAAGCAGTCGCTAGTGGCCGAGATGAGGGCTTCTGAGTCAGATGCATGCTCCGACTCCGAATCAGAACCTGAAAAGGGGAATGAAAAGGGAAACAGATTATTGATGCGGAGCCCAACGCCACTGTTGCCACTACAAAGGTCCAGAAGGAGGAACCGGAAGATCCAGAGGAGGAGGAACGTCTCTTCCACTCCCAGATGTGGGTAAAGGGCTCCCCTGTACAGTTCATTGTCGATAATGGGAGCCAAAATAACCTCATTTCAGCAGACGCCGTGAAGCGGTTGGGCTTGCCGACCACAGCTCACCCACATCCATACACCATCGGGTGGCTTCACCAAGGACGAGATCTCCGCATCAGCCAGTAGTGTCGCCTTCCCTATAGCATCAAGCCCTTCACGGATGATGTATTATGTGATGTTGCTCCTATTGATGTTTCCGATGTATTATTAGGACAACCATACTTGTGGAAGCGTCATGCTGTGTATGAGTCTCGACCTCGTGCTGTTATTATTACTTTGGGAAATAAGTTGTACAGGATACCAGAGGTACCACCTCCTACGACTATCTCTTTGGTTACTGCAAAACAATGCAGTAAGCTCATTTCCCAAACCAGAAAATTCATTTTCCTGATGATCCGCCCCCAGGGCAAGAAGAAGACTGTGGCCACGACCTCCAGACAGGGCCCCTCTGCACGACAACAACAAATGGATAAGGTCGTGGAGGAGTACGGGGACATCTTCACCTCACCCACTGGGGTTCCTCTGCACTGCCAGGTCAAGCACCCGATTGATCTGACCCCAGGTGCGCCACTACCCAATGGACCGATCTATCGACGCTCTGTTCTGGAAAATGATGAAATCAAGAGGCAGATTCAGGAGCTGTTGCAGAAAGGTCACATCAGACCAAGTTCATCGCCCCGTGGGAGCCCGATCATGTTGGTACAGAAGAAGGATGGGACGTGGAGACTTTGTATTGACTATCGGGCGCTGAACAAGATCACTGTCCGGAATAGGTACCCAATCCCACGGATTGATGACCTTTTGGACCAACTCAAAGGTGCAAAATATTTCAGCAAGATTGACCTGAAGTCTGGGTATCACCAGGTACCAATTGAACCCTCTGATGTGTGGAAGACTACCTTCAAAGCCAAGGAAGGCCTTTTTGAATGGCTATTCATGCCTTTCAGGTTGACGAATGATCCCACAACCTTCATGAGGATGATGGACGATATCTTGCAGCCATTCACCAACTCATTTGTAGTTGTGTACTTGGATGACATTCTGATCTTCAGCAAGACTTGGGAAGAGCACCTTCAGCACATCCTACAAGTCCTCCAAACACTGCGGCAACACAAGTTGTGTGCCAATTTGGAGAAGTGCACGTTTGGCATGACCCAGGTTCAATATCTGGGATACATTATTGATGAAAGGGGGGTGCATGTGGATCCAGCCAAGATCCAAGTCATTCGGGATTGGCCACCCCCAACCACTATAACAGAGCTTCGCAGCTTTCTGGGTCTTGCTAATTTCTATCGGAGGTTCGTGTTGGGATTCTCTCATATCACTTGGCCCTTGAGTCAAGTCACCAAGGGAGGAGCGAGAGAAATTTTTTTTTGGTCGGAACCTCAACAGAAGGTGTTCACAGAACTGAAAAACCGCCTCTGTTTTGCCCCAGTGCTCACTTTACCAGACTTGCAACAGCCATTTGAGATCGAGACAGATGCCTCCGACTATGCTATTGGGGCAGTTCTTACTCAACAGGGACATCCAGTGGCATATCACAGTGAGACATTGTCTGAGACAGTTTGCAAGTGTCCCACCTATGACAAAGAAATGTATTCCATTGTGCAAGCCTATCGACAATGGAAGCATTACATTTTGGGGAAGGAAACAATCATCCACACAGACCACCGGCCCCTGCAGTTCATACAGACACAAGGGAAGTTGCAAAATGACTGCCATCAGAAGTGGTCCACATATCTGCAACAATTTCATTTGAACATCAAGTACAAGAAGGGTAGCACCAATAATGTTGCAGACTGCCTCAGCCGACCATCGATCATGGCGCTCACCACCATGCTCAACTCTTGTGGGCACGAGACTTCTGATTGGCCGCTTCTCTATGAAAGTGACCCAGAATTCAGCCACACTTACAAGGCACTCTTGGGGGGTACGCAAGTTCCAAATTTTCACCTCCAAGATGAACTTTTATGTCACCTGGGACACCTTTGTGTTCCTTCAAGTGAGCGTGCCAAGATGATATGGGAAGCACACTACAGTCGCGTCGCTGGGCATTTCGGGGTCGAGCAAACAGTAGCAATACTACAGAAGTATTTCTATTGGCCAAACCTTCGAAAGGATGTCAAGAAGCACATCAGATCCTGCACTGCTTGTGCCATTTCCAAATCGGCCATCAAGAAGCAAGGCCTATATACTCCACTACCTACCCCTAGTCGACCTTGGGAATCCATCTCCATGGATTACATGTCAGGCCTTCCTTCTACTAAGCATGGAAATGACTGTGTTTTCATGGTCGTTAACAGATTCTCAAAGATGGCCATTATGGCGGTCTGTAAGAAGAATATCACAGCAGAAGCCACTGCTAAACTCTTATTTGAACTAGTGTGGGTGCAATTTTGGATCCCAGCCTACTATATCGTGGACGAGATAGCGGTGTTCCTCAAGACATTTTGGTCCAACCTCGGTCAATGTTGGACACAAAGCTCACTCAAGTCCACAGCCTTTCCATCCCCAAAACGATGGCCGGGAGGAGAGGTCCTCAACAATTTAGATTGAAGCACATTCTCAAGATGTACAACGAAGCATCCACGCACATGGGACGAGAGCCTCCCCTATGTACAACATAGTTATAACAGGGCTCTCCACAGTTCAATTGGCCATAGCCCCTTTCAGGTGGGCTTGGGATTCCAGCCACTATGTCCCATTGACGTATCCATGCCATTTGCAGCTGCTCAGGCCGATTCAGCTCATGTCCAGTCTGAAGTTGACAAAGCAAGTAGCTTCATCGAGCGCATTCAACACATCCGCCAACAGGTTCATGATAAATTGGACATATCCAATGAGAAGTACAAGCAGTGCCATGATCAACACTGGGTGCCACACAACTTCCAGGTGGGCGACAAAGTATGGCTACATTTACAGAAGGAGCGCCTCACTGGACCCCACCGCAAGCTTCGCCCGCTCCAATACGGGTTGTAAACCATCACCAAGGTTGTAGGGAAAAATGCCTTCGAGCTTAGTATTCCTCCATTCCTTGGTCTGCACCCAGTCTTCAATGTGGATCTCCTTCGTCCTTACTTCCCACCTCTACTGGACACCTCAGACATTGCAGAACAGCTCACACCAACAGAGTTAAACCTAGACTGCATGGAACAGGCCACCACAGATTGTATCATGGACATCCAAATCAAGAACACTCGCCAATAGAAGATCCAACTGTATCAGGTTGTCAAAGCTGGCCGACTCCTGCACCAAGGAAAGTGGTTCACCAGGGACCAAGTTCAGCAGAAATTTCCTCATCTCATGGAGGAACTTAACGCAATGGGGACCATTGCTTCATAAGGGGGGAGGAATGATCCAGGTGGATATTGGTGGCCACCCACCTATTCCACTTGGCCCCCCACCATTGTCTCTTTCAGTTTTTCAGTTTCAGCATAACTTACTATTTTTAGCAGTTTTTCGGGTCCTGAATCCTCTCGGATGCTTTATTAATTAAACGACAGTTTTTTATCAGGCATCGCGCTTCCATCAAATATCATCTGCCTCCAAAAGATATTTGTGGCTAAAGTTGTAGTCCCTGACAGAGCTTTCTGGAATGATGATCATGGAGCGCCAAAAACAGAGATAGTATGCCAAAGTGTCCTCTCTGGGAAGTTGAAACACCAATTTACACAAACGGGGCCCATAGTTTTGGCGCTTCATCTCCTAGGGTTATGGTTTTGGCTGTTTAGGGTTTCCAATTGTTTCTAAATAATAAATAGGTCCTCGAGCCTCATTGTAACTTAGTTCAGAGGCCGGTAGCTGCCACATCTCTTCTCAGAGATAGCTACTAGTGCCCTAGCTAGTTTTATTCCCATTCTGTCTCTAAGCAAATTTCAGTTCTTTGATATTAATGAAATGGAAGTGTTATTTCCACTATGATTGTATTTATGGTTATATGTTTATTCTCATATACTCGCATAACCGATCAAAAGGTGGAGGAGATTTTCCATGAGTTACCACATTTTGGAGGGTGACTCACTTTGTGTGGATGATAGCTTGGGGTTTGGAGCTTCACATGGGAATGAAGGTTCCCAATGATTTTATGATCCCATGCCTCAAGAAGGCCTCTAGACCACATATTTTCCTCCAGGATATCCCACCTGCTCAAGATGAAAACCATTTGGATTTTCACCTGCCAGCATAGTTCTATACACTTGGGAGGAGCAACTGAGGATTTATTTATGAGAGGCATCCACTATTGGAAGGAACTTATCATATGAGGATGCTAAGGAGGAGGAGAGAGGCTCTTGGCCATTCAGAGTTGCTGAGGCATACAACATTTGGGAGGGGAGGATTGTAATATTCCTAAATTAGCACGCAGCTAATTGGAATATTAAATTTTGATTTTTCTCTTAGATAGAGGAATAAGAGGGTATGGAGACCCATAAATCTCCTTAGTAGGAATAAAAGACACTCCTAGTGTGAATGGAGATCATCTAAAAAGCAATATTGAAGACCCTTAGATGTGAAAAGGGGTTGGAGCATCAAGACAAGGTCAACTTTGACCAAATCAACATCGTTGTTATGGAGGAGTCGCATTCATGGTGGGACAACGCGGTTTTGGAGGGAGATTGAATGCATGGAAGTAGTGACCTAATTGAGTGGGGCCAAGGGTGATGAAGCTAATCACTTATATAAGGAAGAGGATGGTAGCCATATGCGGTTATGTTTGAGATTATTATTTTGTATACGGTCTGTTTAGACTTGTGCTTTCTTTAGCTGTTTAGCACAGGGTGTTCTCGGTCGGGAATCCCACCTCTTTCCTTGAGAGGCCTTTTGGAAGAGTATTTTAGTACATTTCCACACTCAGGCTTAAGGCCAAGCTACAAATTTCTTCATCAGCGTAGTTTCTGCTTAGAGTTGTGTTGTGTTGTAGGGTGCAGCAGTGGAGAATTATATTGGGTGACTTGAGAGCTAGTTTTGCAGTGGAGGAAGGTTTCCATCCATTGGAAGGCTTGTAAAGAAGCCCCTTGGGCTTTATTGACATATTTGGCATCAGTCCAAGGAGTATTTATCCCCTACAGTGTAGTTTCAGTCCAGATCTGCATTATTTTAGGGAGGAGTTGCAAGGGTGGTTCCAGTGGATGTTTTGGGAGGTGATTTCTTCAGTGGAGAGCCATTCTTCCACCCAGAGGATATATTGGAGAAGAGATATAGGTTTCTACATTAGCTTCAGCCATATCTTCTCATTTCTGTTGTTGCAGCATGCCTTCGGCCCTAGGGCTGCAACTTACATTGGCACATTGTGTGCATTTTCGGAAACCCTCTTGGGTTGTCTTGGAAAGTTGATCTAGTGCCTAGATCTGTATGTGTAGTATCTATTATGGCCTATACCAGTATTTTTATATCATTGTATGATATCCACCTGTATTTATGCTTAGTATGATTGCACTATAGTAGCTCTCCAACATTTTGTATTGTAGCAGCAACTCATATTTGGGAGTGATTGTTTATGGGAGGCTTGTTTCCACATTTCATATGATTTATGCCTCATTATTTTGTACTGATTTTTTGTTCTTATACATAATGTTATGGCTCCATATTGGTCTCTAATATTGATGTGTTGATTTACCTTTCTATTTCCTTGTTTATGAACTGTATTCCTACTTTTCCCATTCGGGAATATTATAGGGGATTTGGGGATTGGAATCCTAGGTAAATGTAGCACCTAGGGCTTAGGGTTTTTGGAAAAGGGTTAGGGAAATGTAATTTTGTAAAACAGGGGTTTAGGAATGAGTATTTGCAGTTGTAGGAAGGTTATAAAGGTGTAAGGGAGTGCAAATTAGGAATTTTCAAGAATGCAATGGGAATACTAGGGTCTTAAAACGTTTCCAAACACTAAATTCTAATTATAAATTTCACAACACCAAACACATGAACTTGATGAAGATGAGAATTTATGGCAATAGCTCTTACTCATTTTCTGGAGGTCGATGAGAAGGTTGATGAAGCTTTAGCAATGATTTTTTGCAACTTGAATGCGTTTCTGAGCTTTTCTAGTCCTATGTGTAGCGCCTGAAGGATTTGCGTCCTCAAAGAAGTATTTTTTCCTTCACAGAAGGATTTGCGCCCTCACAGAAGGATTTTTTTCCCTCATAGAAGGATTTGCACCCTCTGCTCTGTTTTTTTCCAATTTCGCCCAGAAACTCAAAATTTTTCTCTCTTGGAGTGTTTGCTTGATGTTTGTAGGAGACAAATGAATTTGAAATGATGTCAAGAAGTCCTTAATACTTGAGTGAATTTGAATTTAGACTGGAAAAAACCCACTTTTCTAATGTTTCATTTCACCTTTTGAAAACATTGTTGATTACCCTTTTTCTTTGAATTTTCTTCTTTGAAAGATGATGTTTTTAGAGTTTGGAACTTTTCACTTCGACTTTGCTTCTCTTCAGTTTGGCATGTGAATTTTGAGTTGGAAGCTTGGGACAAGACTTATTACATATATTGAGCATAAAATTACATAAAAAATAAAAATAAATTACATCTTTGTTTTGAATAAAATTACATTTTGGTATGAAAATCATACTCTGAAACCATAATTACAATCTTTAAAAATCATATTTATACGCTGATAAATCCTCTGTAGATAATTGAGAAAGTATTATTTGAGTCACTCTCACACCTTTTCTAACCTTATTGAGATAAAATGGTGTTTATGAACCTTGAAAAATAAAACCTAGTTGACCTAATGAAACCTTGGATGAACTGATTCCATGGTTGAATTTGACTGACATAATGACATAATGAAATGAGCTTTTAATATTGTTTTATGCTCATCAAGACATGAAGGTAGGTCAACAAATGTGAAATTTTGAGGGAGTGTGAGATTTTATGACTAGGGCTACCATCAGTGAGTCAATTTTTCGTATGAACTAATGGAATGATAAAAAAATTCTAAGTGGGACCACTACAATGAATATAAAAAGAGAGATTTTGATCACTGATGGCAGAATGAAAATTATGACAATAACATCAGCCTTATTGGTGATGGAAACTCCTTGGAGGTGTCAAGAACATTGTAGACCAAGTGCCTAACCATTGGGCCAATATGGGCAAAAAAATAAAACTGAAATGCATGACTAAATACTGGCAACTCAATGACACAAACTGACTTTTAAAACTGACTGAAATTGTTGAAACAATGACTCAAAGCTTAACTTACTTTTCTGAAAAAATGAGGAAATTGAACATCATGAGAAACTCAATAAATCTCCCATGGCCTTCACTTGGACTCTGAACTCAGTGCTTTTTCACTTCACACTTAAACTGAATGTCAATGATATATATAATGGAGATGATACAATTTTCACAATTTCGGATAAAAAAAGATAGTATTTCGGGAGCCTACCATTAGCGGCCCTCCTAAGCAATATTTCCCATCCATTTCTTCTAGGATATATGCACGTTTTCCCATGACAAGCTACAATCTTAAAATTTCCTTTCCATAAATTATCGAACTTCCCGTGCTTACCCTTGTCTTCATTCTTGGTATCCTAGCGGAGTACTACATCGTCGATCTTGAAATCATCTTGCTTGGTTTTTCTGTCATCATTAGGGGAATTTTGAGGTCTAAAATGTGCCTCCTAAGAAAATTATAAAATAATAGTGGAAATAATAAAATATGATTTGATTACATCATCAAATTTTAGAGGGAAAAAGAAAAAACTATTTTTTCAACTCGTATTTTGAACTTATCTCCCTAAGGTTTTACTCAAATTTCAAGCAGGAATACTTGTTGGATGAAAAATTTAATTCCCCATTCAAGGAGTACCCATGTTGCATACTTTTGATAGACCATGCTACATGAAAAATGATAAATACATGAAAAACGTGATTGTAATCACGTTTTTTCATGTATTTCTCATTTTTTGTGTAGCAAGCTCCATCAAAAGTATGCAACATTGGTACTCCTTGGATGAGGAATTAAATTTTGCATCCAACGAGTACTCCTGCTCAAAATTTGGGTAAACCCTTAGGGAGATACATTGAAAATACGAGTTGAAAAAGTAGTTTTATTATTTTATTATTTTTTAATATTTTTACTTTTTTACTCCAAAAATGGTGAATCATCCCCCATGGTTGACATCATCATCTTGAATACTAGTGGTTCTCATAAAGTTTATTTTGGTTTTACATTTTTCTTAGGAGGCCCATTTTAGACCTCAAAATTCCCCTAATGTAGATTTTCTTGATCTTATCATGGAGCTTGGAAGTATTCTAAAACACTTCTTCTCTTGTTTTCTGTAAGTGAATCATTTGGTTTATCTGGCGTTGTATGTCATTTTATTCACTTCCCACTTGTAAAATTTTCATGACTGGGACAACCAATGAAGAAGGGAAAATTGTTTCTACACCATAAACTACCTGAAATGAAGACATGCCAATGGATTTCTTGCTACTTACCCAATCTTCCCACAATGCATTAATTAGCTTCTTGTGCAAATTTTTCTTATTCGCCTCCAACATCTTTTTGACGCAGAAAAAGAACCTCATTTCAGCAGACGCCGTGAAGCGGTTGGGCTTGCCGACCACAACTCACCGACATCCATACACCATCGGGTGGCTTCACCAAGGACGAGATCTCCGCGTCAGCCAGCAGTGCCGCCTTCCCCATAGCATCAAGCCCTTCACGGATGAGGTATTATGTGATGTTGCTCCTATTGATGTTTCTGATGTATTATTAGGACAACCATACTTGTGGAAGCGTCATGCTATGTATGAGTCTCGACCTCGTGCTGTTATTGTTACTTTGGGAAATAAGTTGTATAGGATACCATAGGTACCACCTCTTGCGACTATCTCTTTGGTTACTGCAAAACAATGGAGTAAGCTCATTTCCCAAACCAGGAAATTCATTTTCCTGATGATCCGCCCCCAGGGCAAGAAGAAGACTATGGCCACGACCTCCAGACAGGGCTCCTCTGCACGATAACAACAAATGGATAAGGTTGTGGAGGAGTACGGGGACATCTTCACCTCACCCACAGGGGTTCCTCTGCACTGTCAGGTCAAGCACCCGATTGATCTGACCCCAAGTGCGCTGCTACCCAATGGATTGATCTATCGGCGCTCTTTTTTGGAGAATGATGAAATCAAGAGGCAGATTCAGGAGCTCTTGCAGAAAGGTCACATCAGACGAAGTTCATCACCCTGTGGGAGCCCGATCGTGTTGGTACAGAAGAAGGATGGGACGTGGAGACTCTGTATTGAATATCGGGCGCTGAACAAGATCACTGTCCGGAATAGGTACCCAATCCCATAGATTGATGACCTTCTGGACCAACTCAAAGGTGCAAAATATTTCAGCAAGATTGACCTGAAGTCTGGGTATCACCAGGTACCAATTGAACCCTTTGATGTGTGGAAGACTGCCTTCAAAGCCAAGGAAGGCCTTTTTGAATGGCTAGTCATGCCTTTCGGGTTGACGAATGCTCCCGCAACCTTCATGAGGATGATGGACGACATCTTGCGGCCATTCACCAACTCATTCGTAGTGGTGTACTTGGATGACATTCTGATCTTCAGCAAGACTTGGGAAGAGCACCTTCATCACATCCGACAAGTCCTCCAAACACTGCGGCAACACAAGTTGTGTGCCAATTTGGAGAAGTGCACGTTTGGCATGACCCAGGTTCAATATCTGGGATACATTATTGATGAAAAAGGGGTGCATGTGGATCCAGCCAAGATCCAAGTCATTCGGGATTGGCCAGCCCCGACTACTATAACAGAGCTTCGCAGCTTTCTGGGTCTTGCTAATTTCTACCGTAGATTCGTGTTGTGATTCTCTCATATCACTTGGCCCTTGAGTCAAGTCACCAAAGGAGGAGCGAGAGCAAAATTCTTTTGGTCGGAACCTCAACAGAAGGCGTTCAAAGAATTGAAAAATCGCCTATGTTCTGCCCCAGTGCTCACCTTACCAGACTTGCAGCAGCCGTTTGAGATCGAGACAGATGCCTCTGACTATGCTATTGGGGCGGTTCTTACTCAACAGGGACATCCAGTGGCATATCACAGTGAGACATTGTCTGAGACAGTTCGCAAGTATCCCACCTATGACAAAGAAATGTATTCCATTGTGCAAGCCTGTCGACAATGGAAGCATTACATTTTGGGGAAGGAAACAATCATCCACAGAGACCACCGGCCCCTGCAGTTCATACAGACACAAGGGAAGTTGCAGAATGATCGCCATCAGAAGTGGTCCACATATCTGCAACAGTTTCATTTGAACATCAAGTACAAGAAGGGTAGCACCAATAATGTTGCGGACTGCCTCAGCCGACCACCGATCGTGGCGCTCACCACCGTGCTCAACTCTTGTGGGCACGAGACTTCTGATTGGCCGCTTCTCTATGAAAGTGACCCAGAATTTGGCCACACTTACAAGGCACTCTTGGGGGGCACGCAAGTTCCAAATTTTCACCTCCAAGATGCACTTTTATGTCACCTGGGACACCTTTGTGTTCCTTCAAGCGAGCGTGCCAAGATGATATGGAAAGCACACTACAGTCGAGTCGCTGGGCATTTCGGGGTCGAGAAAACAGTAGCAATACTACAGAGGTATTTCTATTGGCCGAACCTTCGAAAGGATGTCGAGAAGCACATCAGATCCTGCACTGCTTGTGCCATTGCCAAACCGACCATCAAGAAGCAAGGCCTATATACTCCACTACCTACCCCTAGTTGACCTTGGGAATCCATCTCCATGGATTACATGTCGGGCCTGCCTTCTACTAAGAATGGGAATGACCGTGTTTTCGTGGTTGTTGACAGATTCTCGAAGATGGCCATTATGGCGGCCTGTAAGAAAAATATCACAGCAGAAGCCACTGCTAAACTCTTCTTTGAACGAGTGTGGGTGCACTTTGGGATCCCATAGTCTATCATATCAGATCGAGATAGCAAGTTCCTCAACACATTTTGGTCCAGCCTCTGGTCAATGTTGGACACAAAGCTCACCAAGTCCACAGCTTTCCATCCCCAAACAGATGGCCAAACAGAGGTCGCCAACAGAATGATTGTACACATTCTGTGCATGTACAATTAAAAGCATCCACGCACATGGGACGAGAGCATCCCCTATGTACAACATAGTTATAACAGGGCTCTCCACAGTTCAATTGGCCATAGCCCCTTTCAGGTGGGCTTGGGATTCCAGCCACTATGTCCCATTGACGTATCCATGACATTTGCAGCTGCTCAGGCCGATTCAGCTCATGTCCAGTCTGAAGTTGACAAAGCAAGTAGCTTCATCGATCGCATTCAACACATCCGCCAACAAGTTCATGATATATTGGACAGATCCAATGAGAAGTACAAGCAACGCCATGATCAACACCGGGTGCCACACAACTTCCAGGTGGGCGACAAAGTATGGCTACATTTACAGAAGGAGCGCCTTAGTGGACCCCACCGCAAGCTTCGCCCGCTCCGATACGGGCCGTACACCATCACCAAGGCTGTAGGGAACAATGCGTTCGAGCTTATTATTCATCCATTCCTTGGTCTGCACCCATTCTTCAATGTGGATCGTCTTCGTCCTTACTTCCCACCTCTACTGGACACCTCAGACATTGCAGAAAAACTCACACCAACAGAGTTAAACCCAGACTGCATGGAATAGGCCACCACAGATTGTATCATGGACATGAAAATCAAGAACACTCGCCAACAGAAGATCCAACTGTATCAGGCTGTCAAAGCTGGCCAACTCCTGCACCAAGGAAAGTGGTTCACCAGGGACCAAGTTCAGCAGAAATTTCCTCATCTCATGGAGGAAATTAACGCAATGGGGACCGTTGCCTCATAAGGGGGGAGGAATGATCCAGGTGGATATTGGTGGCCACCCGCCTATTCCACTTGGGCCCCCACCATTGTCTCTTTCAGTTTTTCAGTTTCGGCATAACTTACTATTTTTAGTAGTTTTTCGGGTCCTGAACTTCCAGAGCCATTTTGAGGCCCTAAACGACGTTTTTTGGGCATCGCGCCTCCATCGAATATCATTTCATTCTGAAATAATATTCGTGGCGAAATTTGTAGTCCTCGAATAGAGCTTTTTAATGATGTATCATGAGCGTCAAACGGAGATAGTATGCCAAAGTTACGTCCCTGGGAAGTTGAAACACCAATTTACCCAAACGGGGCCCATAGTTTTGGCGCTTTATCTCCCAGGGTTAGGTTTTTGGATGTTTAGGGTTCTCCATTGTTTCTTAATAATAAATAGGCCCTCGAGCCTCATTTTAACTCAGTTCAGAGGCCTGTAGCCGCCACATCTCTCCTCAGAGATAGCTACCAGTGCCCTAGCTAGTTTTATTTCCACTCTGTCTGTAAGCAAATTTCAGTTCTTTGATATTAATGAAATGAAGTGTTATTTCCGCTGCATCTCTATATTTCTGGTTATATGTTTATTCTGTTGCGTTCCTGCATAAATCTGGATCAAAAGGTGGAGGAGATTTTCCATGAGTTACCATTTTTGAGAGTGACTCACTTTGTGTGGATGATAGCTTGGGGCTTGGAGCTTCACATGGGAAGTAAGGTTCCCAATCATTTACTGATCCCATGCCTCAAGGAGGCCTCTAGACCACATATATTTTCCTCCATGGATATCCCACTGTTCAAGATGACAGCCATTTGAATTTTTCACCAAAGGCATACCTATACACTTGGGAGGAGCAACTTGAGGACATATTGATGAGAGGGCATCTTGTTCATTGAAGGAACTTATCATATGAGGATGCTACAAGAGGAAGAGGAGAGGATCTTCCGTTCTATCCTTGTAGTTGCTTGAGGACAAGCAAAATTTGGGAGGGGAGGACTCTAATATTCCTAAATTAGCACGCAGCTAATTGGAATATTAAATTTTGATTTTGCTCTTAGATAGAGGAATAAGAGGGTATGGAGACCCATAAATCTCCTTAGTAGGAATAAAAGACACTCCTAGTGTGAATGGAGATCATCTAAAAAGCAATATTGAAGACCCTTAGATGTGAAAAGTGGTTGGAGCATGAAGACAAGGTCAAATTTGACCAAATCAACATCGTTTTTATGGAGGAGTGGCATTCATGGTGGGACAACGCGGTTTTGGAGGGAGATTGAATGCATGGAAGTAGTGACCTAATTGAGTGGGGCCAAGGGTGATGAAGCTAATCACTTATATAAGGAAGAGGATGGTAGCCATATGCGGTTATGTTTGAGATTATTATTTTGTATACAGTCTGTTTAGACTTGTGCTCTCTTCAGCCGTTTAGCACAGGGTGTTCTCGGTCGGGAATCCCACCTCTTTCCTTGAGAGGCCTCTTGGAAGAGTACTTTAGTAAATTTCCACACTCAGGCTTAAGGCCAAGCTACAACTTTCTTCATCAGCGTAGTTTCTGCTTAGAGTTGTGTTGTGTTGTAGGGTGCAGCAGTGGAGAATTATATTGGGTGACTTCAGAGCTAGTTTTGCAGTGGAGGAAGGTTTCCATCCATTGGAAGGCTTGTAAAGAAGCCCCTTGGGCTTTATTGACATATTTGGCATCAGTCCAAGGAGTATTTATCCCCTACAGTGTAGTTTCAGTCCAGATCTGCGTTATTTTAGGGAGGAGTTGCAAGGGTGGTTCCAGTGGATGTTTTGGGAGGTGATTTCTTCAGTGGAGGAGCCATTCTTCCACCCGGAGGATATATTGGAGAAGAGATATAGGTTTCTACATCAGCTTCAGCCATATCTTCTCATTTCTGTTGTTGCAGCATGCCTTCAGCCCTAGGGTTGCAATTTACATTGGCACATTGTGTGCATTTTCGGAAACCCTCTTAGGTTGTCTTGGAAAGTTGATCTAGTGCCTAGATCTGTATGTGTAGTATCTATTATGGCCTATACCAGTATTTTTATATCATTGTATGATATCCACCTATAGTTATGCTTAGTATGATTGCACTGCAGTAGCTCTCCAACATTTTGTATTGTAGCAGCAACTCATATTTGGGAGTGATTGTTTATGGGAGGCTTGTTTCCACATTTCATATTATTTATGCCTCATTATTTTGTACTGATTTGTTGTTCTTATACATAATGTTATGGCTCCATATTGGTCTCTAATATTGATGTGTTGATTTACCTTTCTATTTCCTTGTTTATGCACTATATTCCTACTTTTCCCATTTGGGAATATTACAGGGGATTTGGGGATTGGAAGCCTAGGTAAATGTAGCACCTAGGGCTTAGGGTTTTTGGAAAAGGGTTAGGGAAAGGTAATTTTGTAAAACAGGAGTTTAGGAATGAGTATTTGCAATTGTAGGAAGGTTATAAAGGTGTAAGGGAGTGCAAATTAGGAATTTTCAAGAATGCAATGGGAATACTAGGGTCTTAAAACGTTTCCAAACACTAAATTCTAATCATAAATTTCACAACACCAAACACATGAACTTGATGAAGATGAGAATTTATGGCAATAGCTCTTACTCATTTGCTGGAGGTCGATGAGAACGTTGATGAAGCTTTAGCTGTGATTTTTTGCAACTTGAATGTGTTTCTGAGCTTTTCTAGTCCTATGCGTAGCGCCTGAAGGATTTGCATCCTCAAAGAAGTATTTTTTCCTTCACAAAAGGATTTGCGCCCTCATAGAAGGATTTTTTCCCTCATAGAAGGATTTGCGCCCTCTGCTCTGTTTTTTTCCAATTTCGCCCAGAAACTCAAAAATTTTCTCTCTTGGAGTGTTTGCTTGATGTTTGTAGGAGACAAATGAATTTGAAATGATGTCAAGAAGTCCTTAATACTTGAGTGAATTGGAATTTAGACTGGAAAAAACCCACTTTTCTAATGTTTCATTTCACCTTTTGAAAACATTGTTGATTACCCTTTTTCTTTGATTTTTCTTCTTTGCAAGATGATGTTTTTAGAGTTTGGAACTTTTCACTTTGACTTTTCTTCTCTTCAGTTTGACATGTGAATTTTGAGTTGGAAGCTTGGGACAAGACTTATTACATATAATGAGCATAAAATTACATAAAAAATAAAAATAAATTACATCTTTGTTTTGAATAAAATTACATTTTGGTATGAAAATCATACTCTGAAACCATAATTACAATATTTAAAAATCATATTTATACGCTGATAAATCCTCTGTAGATAATTGAGAAAGTATTATTTGAGTCACTCTCACACCTTTTCTAACCTTATTGAGATAAAATGGTGTTTATGAACCTTGAAAAATAAAAACTAGTTGACCTAATGAAACCTTGGATGACCTGATTCCATGGTTGAATTTGACTGACATAATGACATAATGAAATGAGCTTTTAATATTGTTTTATGCTCAGCAAGACATGAAGGTAGGTTAGCAAATGTGAAATTTTGAGGGAGTGTGAGATTTTATGACTAGGGCTACCATTAGTGAGTCAATTTTTCGTATGAACTAATGGAATGATAAAAAAATTCTAAGTGGGACCCCTACAATGAATATAAAAAGAGAGATTTTGATCATTGATGGCAGAATGAAAATTCTGACAATAACATCAGCCTTATTGGCGATGGCAACTCCTTGGAGGTGTCAAGAACATTGTAGACCAAGTGCCTAACCATTGGGCCAATATGGGCAAAAAAATAAAACTGAAATGCCTGACTAAGTACTGACAACTCAATGACACAAACTGACTTTTAAAATTGACTGAAATTGTTGAAACAATGACTCAAAGCTTAACTTACTTTTCTGAAAAATGAAATTGAAAATGGCAGAAACTCAATAAATCTCCATGGCCTTCACTTCGGGCTCTGAACTCGAGTGCTTTTCCACTTCAAACTTACATTTATATCAAACTGATATATATAATGGAGATGATACAATTTTCACAATTTCAGATAAAAAAAGATAGTATTTCAGGAGCCTACCATTAACTGGCCCTCCTAAGAAATATTTCCCATCCATTTCTTCTAGGATATATGCATGTTTTCCCATGACAAGCTACAATCTTAAAATTTCCTTTCCATAAATTATCGAACTTCCCGTGCTTACCCTTGTCTTCATTCTTGGTATCCTAGCGGAGTACTACATCGTCGATCTTGAAATCATCTTGCTTGGTTTTTCTGTCATCATTAGGGGAATTTTGAGGTCTAAAATGTGCCTCCTAAGAAAATTATAAAATAATAGTGGAAATAATAAAATATGATTTGATTACATCATCAAATTTTAGAGGGAAAAAGAAAAAACTATTTTTTCAACTCGTATTTTGAACTTATCTCCCTAAGGTTTTACTCAAATTTCGAGCAGGAATACTTGTTGGATGAAAAATTTAATTCCCCATTCAAGGAGTACCCATGTTGCATACTTTTGATAGACCATGCTACACGAAAAATGAGAAATACATGAAAAACGTGATTGTAATCAGATTTTTTCATGTATTTCTCATTTTTTGTGTAGCAGGCTCCATCAAAAGTATGCAACATTGGTACTCCTTGGATGAGGAATTAAATTTTGCATCCAACGAGTACTCCTGCTCAAAATTTGGGTAAACCCTTAGGGAGATACATTGAAAATACGAGTTGAAAAAGTAGTTTTATTATTTTATTATTTTTTTAATATTTTTACTTTTTTACTCCAAAAATGGTGAATCATCCCCCATGGTTGACATCATCATCTTGAATACTAGTGGTTCTCATAAAGTTTATTTTGGTTTTACATTTTTCTTAGGAGGCCCATTTTAGACCTCAAAATTCCCCTAATGTAGATTTTCTTGATCTTATCATGGAGCTTGGAAGTATTCTGAAACACTTCTTCTCTTGTTTTCTGTAAGTGAATCATTTGGTTTATCTGGCGTTGTATGTCATTTTATTCACTTCCTACTTCTTGTAAAATTTTCATGACTGGGACAACCAATGAAGAAGGGAAAACTGTGTCTACACCGTAAACTACCTGAAATGAAGACATGCCAATGGATTTCTTGCTACTTACCCAATCTTCCCACAATGCATTAATTAGCTTCTTGTGAAAATTTTTCTTATTTGCCTCCAACATCTTTTTGATTATGATGATCAAAGACTTATTGGAGGACTCTGCCAATCCGTTTCCCTATGGATAGTATGTTGTAGAATGACCCAACTTAATGTTATACCTGTCACATAATTTTGTTATCTTCTTCGATTTGAAGGCTACGAAGTTATCCGTGATGATATTTCTAGGACAACCAAACCGAGACAAGATGTTAGTTTCTAAAAACTGAATTAAAACCTAGTCTATAGCTTGCCTGGTTGGGATCGCTTCGATCCACTTTGTGAATTAATCTATGGTGGTAAGTATCCATGTTTTTTGAGCGAATGAGGGTGGATATATCTCACTAATGAAATCTAAGACCCACTACTGGAAAGGAGCTTCAACTGAAATGGGCTGTAATGGTAAAGGAAGAAGCTTACGTTTACCTTGGAAAAGTTGGCATTCATGGCAACTCATGACCATTTTGTACAAATATGCAAACAATGTCGGCCAATAGTATCCCACCCTCAGTACTTTGTTGGTTATGGTATTCCAGTATAAGTGACCTCCACAATCTCCTTTGTGTAAATCCTTCATCACTTCTTTGGAATCATTTTCAACGAAGCAATTGA
This sequence comes from Pinus albicaulis, assembly GCA_034641835.2. Classification (NCBI taxonomy): domain Eukaryota; kingdom Viridiplantae; phylum Streptophyta; class Pinopsida; order Pinales; family Pinaceae; genus Pinus; species Pinus albicaulis. The sequence continues at coordinate 521,053,736 of CM076579.1, forward strand.
GTAACACACCTCCAGGATCTTTCCAGTGGAGTGCACTATCTAGTATGAAATAGTTTGAAGCCTTAAACTTCAAAGAAATGCCCTTACTCTTTGTCATGCCCTGAGGAGGGTTAAAATGTTGCAAAACATAAATGATATCAACATATCGTGGAGATGATGAAAAGATAACTGAAACCTGAATAAGACTTACACTTACACTTCTTCCATCGGATAGTGCTGATATAAGATTGATGTCAAGTGCATGTATATTTGACTTAGCCATGAGCTCGACTAAGCCCTGCCCTTTTATCAACTTTTTCATCTTGATATCAAGGTCATACTCTAAGAGCATTGCTATCCATCTACCTCTCCTTCCTTTTGGATCTGTTTGCATGAGTACTTCTTTAACAACTGGGTTTGGAATATATGCCAAAATATGTGAGTGAAAAATATAAACACAGAAATCCTTGAGTGCTTTAACCAAAGGAAAGGCCTATTTCTTGATTATATTGTATCGGAGGGTTGCATCCCTTATTGTCCCACTTAAGAATGCTACTGGCAGCTCTGTCCCATATTTTTTCTACATTAGTACCGCTGCCAAAGTATGCTCAGAAGAAAAAGAAAATATAATGAAATCTAGTGAATAATCGAGGCTTCTCAAAACTAGAGTAGTGGTTAAAGAAAGTTTCACCACATTGAATGAATTATGAGCATGTTCAAACCATTTTACATCATTCTCCTTCTTTATCATGTTAGTTAACTCTCTAAGATGCTCTGCTAAGGTGGGAATGAACCTACGTAGGAAATTCATCCTACCGTTGAATGCTTAGATTTTCTTCTTGTTGCAAGGGAAATCAATTTTCTGTATCGCTTCAACTCTAGAAGGATCTATCCGGATCCCATCCTTTGAGATGATGTGACCCAAAATATTTCCTTGTTCCATAGAAAATAGACACTTTTTAGGGTTAAGAGATATCCCAAAATTTCTACATCGCTTGAACACAAATCTCAAATGGTGTAAATGCTCATCATGTGAATTTGAATAAACGGTAAAATCATCTAAATAAACAACAAGGAAGATATATTTCTCATAACCAAATTCTATGTCCATGGCATGCTGGAAAGTGGCCCAGGAATTCTTCAAACCGAACGACATCTTAGCATATTTAAATGTACCCCATGGTGTAGTGAATGTTGTCTTTTCCTAATCATCCTCATGAATAAGGATATGATTGTACCCTAAGTAACCATCAAACAATGACATCCTGGTGGCTCCTACAACTCGCTAAAGTATGTGGTCCATTTTAGGCAACAGGTAATTGTCTTTCAACAACACTTTGTTTAGATTTCTGAAGTCTATACATAGTCAGATTTCGTCGGTATTCTTACGCATTGGAACCAAATTGGATATCCAATCAGAAAATATGATTTAAACAATAATAACTGCCTTATAGAGCTTGTTTACTTCCTTCTCGATGGATGGTAAAAACTTTGGGTTTATTCTCCTGAGCTTCTATCTAAAAGGCTTTTGATCTGGCTTTATTAGGATGGTGTGTTGAATGATAACTTTATCATACACCTTTAGATCAGGGTAATCCCAAGAAAACACGTTAGAAAAATTAGTAAACAAATCAACATATTTAGTCTTTGCCTCGGGAGACAAAGACTTTGAAATCTTGATGAACTTTGGCTAATCCGTTGTTCGAATATTAACATTTTCAATGCCTTTTTTTGTGGGAACTGTTGTATCTTAAGAAAAAATCCCTTGGCTGTGGTAAGGAATCAGTGCTCAAGACATTTATATATACATCACAGAAATTTTGTATCAAATGGTATTTGATAAATCACCTTCAGAAATTAATTATTAAAACCCTCAAGGATATGATGCAATAAATACTTCACAATGCCATTATCTGCTGATATTAATTGGAGTGATAAGAAGAACATGAAGGAAGGAAGATCAAACTGATATGCTGATAAAAATAATCTATCAATTTAAACTTCAGAATAATTTTATGAAAGTGGAATAGTTAAAATGAAGGAGAGCCCATTAAGGATATTTAACTCTTATTCACATATGTAAAAAGAGACATGCAGCTACATTACTTCATTTTATTCATAGAAGGAAAAATACAGAATGGAAACTAGGAAACATATCAATAACAACAGATGCAAGAATCTTGATCTTCATTCATTAATAATCATAAAATTGAGAACAAAATTTACAGTAGTCCAAAGTTCCAAAACTCGAAACCTTTTCCTTTCTTCTCTTTCTCTTTAAATACAATGTAAGGTAGTTTGTAACTGCTGAAACTACTCCTAAATTCTCAAACTACTTGAAACTGCTTAATCTACCTATTAGATATCATCAAAATATCTCATTACAATTGAACTCTCTTAATAGAAATAAAATAAAACTTAAACTCTAATCTATTTTTTGAATATGAATTGGTCCTGTTGCTGCTACATTCTCCTGATTGGCTGACTTGCCTTTCTTTGAAGATGAGGCATCATTAGGTAGAACAACCATCTAAGCTCTGCATTTCTTCCATACTTCAATGTTTGTCTTAGGAGATTTAATCAGCTTGTGGTACTCTAGTCTAAAGGTAGTGATCCTGTTGAATGTTGGTCGATCTGTAAACAAAGTCTTCACCAACCATAATAGTTGAAAATACCTCTTATGAAAATTAATAATGTTGCCCCTTTCAAGATCCGAGTCTTCTCATGAGTGTTATCCACCTTGCTTTTTGCTAATACCAATAGTGGCTCATAGGAATCCCATGATAAAATACTGCCTTTAAGGTCCCAGCATGATGGAAATCCTGCTCTAGCTCTTTTGTCATACAGATTGTCAAACTTGTACACTACTTCCTTAATCTTTGTGAACTTCTTCTCGGTGGTCTTCCTGCAATTATTTTTAACAATCAATTTGTTAATCTCTACAACATATATATTCTTATTTTTAATCTCGTTTTCCTCTAACTCTTGATCAGTCGTAGAATAAATGAAATCAATAAATTTCTTTGCCCATATGGCTCTGTTAATAGGCTTCTACTTGTCTACCATAACCTGCTCCTCGAAATCTCTGACAATGCTTTTCTCTTCTGATACAATAGTCAGAGATCTGTTGGGTGTGGAGCCTGATTATCTTGTTTACTTTGTATCACAACATTGGATCCTTGTACCTTAAAAGGGGTGGAAACGCCGCCCGTAATTAATCGCTGTCGTGGGGGGTCTAGGGGGGGCGGCAGTGCTTTTCATAGCCCCCCCCAACAGGGGTTTTCGGGGGCAGCGCCCCCGAAGCTAAAATCAGATGTAAAATTGCTTTGTAAAAGTATAGTAATTTATAGTCAATCTGGGCTGTTCATTAGGCAAATGATCTGACAGTAGAAGTTATGTTTAGATTAGGGGTTTTTGCCCTAGAAGGCAACCCCTCGATTTTATGAGGGTATTGTATTGCGGCTGTGCATGGTATGTGTGTATTCTCGAAGCGAGAAACAGAGAGGGAGACTGCGAGAGAGAACAGAGGATATTACAGCGGATCTGTTGTAGGTTTTGTCTCCTCATTTTTGTTGGATAATAGAAAGGAAGGACTGGCTCTTCGGGGTGGACGTAGCCCAAACTGGGTGAACCACGTATATCTGTGTCTCTCTGGTTTTATGTGTTTTGTGTGCTTGTATTTTCCACATATTTTATGTGTTGCATTGCTCCATAATATATAATTTTCTAACAACTGGTATCATAGCCGAAGGTATATTTGGCTGATAAACTCATAGGAAAGAAGGGTTACTGGTTCAAGTGGGAGCAATGGCGGAAGATGGTAAGTTTAGGGTCAATAAATTTAACAGCCAAAACTTCCCGCTGTGGAAGATGTAGATGGAATATTATCTGTATCAGAAAGATCTGTACCTACCATTGAGCAGAAAAACAAAGAATTCGGTGGCCATGACAGACACGGAATGGAACATTCTTGATATAAAGGCAGCAATTTTAACAAGACGTTTGTGCCTTGCAGCGTCAGTCGCCTTCAATATTTCGAAGGAAACAACAATAGAGGGTTTGATGAAGACGTTGGCGAAACTATATGAAAAACCCTCGGCCTCAAACAAGGTATTTATTATGAAACGACTATTTAATATGAATATGTCGAAAGGTGGATCTGTTGCAGACCATTTAAATGAATTTAATACAGTTACCAGTTAGTTAAGTTCTGTAGGGGTAAACTTTTATGATACATTTAGAGCTCTGTTATTCTTGTTCTCATTACCAGAAATCTGGAATGGTTTAGTTATGGCCATTAGTAACTCTGTCTATGGATCTAGTACTTTAAAGTTTTATGATGTTGTTGGTGCTATCCTTAGCGAGGAAATGCGACTTTTAGTGCTCCTATGGAGACATCGTGTACGTTTTGAGTGCGTAGTCTAGGGGAAGAAGAATGGAAAGAGGAAAGAGCTCAGATATCACAAGAACGACAGTTGCAGATCCAAGTCTAGATCGGGGATAGTGTGCTGGAATTGCTGAAAGAAAGGACACCTAAAGAAAGACTGTAGATCTCGGAAGGGAAAAGAAGGAGACACACAGCAAGAAAACAATCATGAAGCAAATGTGACAGGTGATGTGTTACAAGATGCTTTGATTCTTTCTTTCAAAAATGTTACTGATTCTTGGGTTGTAGATTCAAGGGCTTCATTCCATGCCACACCTGATAATAAATATTTTCATGACTATGTTCAATGAGATTTTGGACAAGTTCGTTTGGGTGATGATAAACCCTGTAAAATTGTTGGAACTGGTAAAGTTATTGTAAAACAACAGAATGGAAACCAATAGCTACTAAAGGAGGTAAGGCATGTTCCAGATCTGAAGAAAAATCTGATTTCAACAGGGCATTTAGGCAGTGAAGGTTGTGTGACGACTTTCACAGATAAAACTTGGAAGGTCACCAAAGGAGCCCTAGTAGTAGCAAAAGGCGAAAATGTTGGTACATTGTATTTATGTAATGGTATTTCTAACTCTGTTAATGCTTTAACTTCGAAAGGAGCAGATGCAGCATTATGGCATCATAGGCTCTGACACATGAGTGAGAAGGGGATGAAAATTCTTCACTCAAGAAATTTGCTGCCAAGTTTGAAGAATGTTGATTTGGATTTTCTATGAGAATTGCATTTATGGAAAACATAAGAGAGTCAGATTTCTCAGAGTTGGGAAAGAAAAGAAGAGCGAAAAATTGGAGCTTGTGCATACAGATGTATGGGGACCTGCTCAGGTATCATCTCTCGGTGGCTCTCGTTATTATGTTACTTTTTTTGATGATGCAACTAGAAAAACATGGATTTATTGTATTCAGAATAAATCTGATGTATTTGATACTTTCAAGAAATAGAAATATTTGGTTGAGATTGAAACAGGAAAGAAGTTGAAGCGTCTCAGATCAGACAATGGAGGTGAATATTGCAGCAAAGAGTTTGATAGGTACTATTCAGAGCATGGAATTTGTAGAGAGAAGACAGTTCCAAGAACACCACAAGAAAATGGTGTGTCAGAAAGGATGAACAGAACAATCATGGAGCGTGCAAGGTGCATGAGATTGCATGCAAGATTGCCTTTACAATTTTGGGCAGATGCTGTAGATATTGTTGTTTATCTAATAAACAGAGGGCCTTCAAGTTCCTTGGATGGTGGTATTCCAGAGGAAGCATGGACAGGTAAAAAGGTAAACTACTATTTTTTAAAGCCTTTGGTTGTGAGGCCTTTGTCCATATTAATAAAGAAAACAGAACAAAGCTTGAGGCAAAATCAAAGAAATGTACCTTTATTGGATATGGTGCTAATGATTTGGTTATCGCTTATATGATTATGAAAATCACAAAATCATTAGGAGCAGAGACGTAATATTCAATGAAAAGGTCTTGTATAAGAATCAGCTGCAGGAAAAGAAACAGGAAAAAGAAAGCAAGGAATACGCGGTTCTTGATGAGATATCTGAAAAAGTAAAGGTGCCTGAAAATAATAATAATCAACAACCACGGCAGCAACAACCACCACAACAGCAACATGCACCTCAAACACCTGAAAGTGGTGTTAAAATATCTACCAGGATAAGTAGACCCCCTGAACGATACTCTCCTTCATTATATTATTTATCGTTGACTGATTCTAGTGAACCTAAATGTTATGAAGAAGCAATGCAGGTTGAAAGCAGGAAGAAGTGGGAGCTAGCCATGGAAGAAGAGACGAACTCCTTAATGCATAACTAGACTTGGGACTTAGTCAAGTTGCCTGCAGGTAAAACTACATTGTAGAATAAATGGGTTTACAGGCTGAATGAAGAAGATGGAGGAAAACAGAGGTACAAATCTAGACTTGTGGCGAAGGGGTTTGCACAGAAGAAAGGTATTGATTTTGATGAAATATTTTCTCCTGTTGTTAAAATGAATTCAATCAGAAATATTTTAAGTCTTGTAGCAGCGGAAGATTTACATCTTGAACAGTTAGATGTAAAGACAACATTTCTCCATGGAGATTTGGAGGAAGAGATATACATGCAGCAACCATAAGGATATGAGGTAAAAGGGAAAGAAAAATTGGTGTGCAGGTTAAAGAAGAGCTTGTATGGCTTAAAACAGGCTCCAAGGCAGTGGTATCTAAAGTTTGACAAGTTTATGTCTGAACAAGGTTATACTAGATGTCACTCTAATCATTGTGTTTATCTAAAAAGGAAAAATGATGGCAGCTATATTATATTGTTATTGTATGTAGATGACATGCTTGTTGCAGGGTCTAACATGCAAGAAATAAATGTGCTCAAAAGAAAATTGGCAAATTCATTTGCAATGAAGGATTTGGGAGCTGCAAAACAAATCCTTGGTATGAGGATAACTAGAGACATGAAAAATCGTAAATTAACACTGTCTCAGAATGAGTACATAGAAAAGGTGTTGAAAAGATTTAATATGCAGAATGAAAAACTAGTTAGTACACCTTTTGCTAGCCATTTCAAGCTTAGTAAGGAGATGTGCCCCAAGACCCAAGAAGAAATTGAATATATGTCTAAAGTTCCATATGCATCTGTAGTTGGAAGCTTAATGTATGCAATGGTCTGCACAAGGTTTGATATTTCACATGCAGTGGGAGTTGTAAGCAAGTACATGAAAAATCCAGGAAAATAACATTGGATGGCAGTAAAATGGATTCTCAGATATTTGAGAGGTACCACAAATCAAGCATTATGCTTTGGTGGTTCAAACATTGCTCTACAAGGATATGTTGATGCATATATGGCAGGTGACAGAGATAATAGGAGGAGCACTACATGATATGTATTTACTGCAGGTGGAACAACTGTCAGTTGGGTTTCAAAAATCCAAAGTGTTGTTGCACTTTCAACAACAGAAGCTGAGTATGTTGCTGCTACAGAGGCTAGTAAAGAAATGATTTGGTTACAAAGTTTTATGGATGAATTGGGTAAGAAGCATGATATGGGCACACTATACAGTGATAGCCAAATTGCTATTCATCTTGCAAATAACTCAACATTTCATTCTAGGACTAAACACATACATCTCAAGTACCATTTCATACGATCAATATTGGAAGATGGAGAGTTGAAGATGGAAAAGATACACACTAGCCAGAATCCTGCAGATATGCTAACAAAATTTGTAACTAGGGAGAAACTGAGAACATGCTCAGTTTCAATTGGTCTTCAAGGTTGACGATGAAGATGAGAAACAGTCAGGTCCAAAGAGGAGTCATTGTCCAACAAATGAAGCAACGGTGGAGTTGCTACAATCAGTCTCCAAGTGGGAGATTGTTGGGTGTGGAGCCTGATTATCTTGTTTACTTTGTATCACAGCATTGGACCCCTGTACCTTAAAAGGGGTGGCAACGCTACCCGTAATTAATCGAAAAGCCCCCCCCTGGCGGGGGTTTTCGGGGGCAGCGCCCCCGAAGCTAAAAACAGATGTAAAATTTCCTTGTAAAAGTATAGTAATTTATAGTCAATCTGGGTCGTTCATTAGGCAAATGATCTGACGGTAGAAGCTATGTTTAGATTAGGGTTTTTTGCCATAGAAGGCAACCCCTCTCTTTTATGAGGGTATTGTATTGCAGCTGTGCATGGTATGTGTGTATTCTCATAGCGAGAAACAGAGAGGGAGATTGCGAGAGAGAACAGAGGATATTACAACGGATCTGCTGTAGGTTTTGTCTCCTCATTTTTGCTGGATAATAGAAAGGAAGGACTGGCTATTCGGGGTGGACGTAGCCCAAACTGGGTGAACCACGTATATCTGTGTCTCTCTAGTTTTATGTGTTTTGTGTGCTTTTATTTTCCACATATTTTATGTGTTGCATTGCTCTGTAATATATAATTTTCTAACAAGATCCCCGAGCTGCTTTCATTTCTTCAATGATTTCATTCCAGATGATGTCCTTAGCCTGTATCAAAGTTATATTTCCCTTCAATTCCTCCTTTAGACTCTTGATCTTAGCATCAAATATTTGGAAATATGTCCTGTATTTATTAATTTCCCCATCCTTGGCTTGCATTATTTTTGTTAATGTCTCAAGATCATTGTTTTCCTTTTTGAGATATTTCTCTTCCATTTTCAGTTCAGTGTTCAATTGAGATATCTGTGCTGCTGGATCATCATTTCCAGATGGAAAAATGATAGTGCAGGAATGAGAATCAATTTGATTTTGCAGTTTTAATACATTCTCCTTCAACTTAGAAATTTCTTCTTCCTTCTGTAAGAGTTGCTGAAGAAGGCTTTATTTTTCACTTTCCACTTCTGTCGCCTCTGCTGCCATAGAATGCTCCCCTGTAGGTAACTTCAACTTTTTATTCAACACAGAAATCTCTGATTCTTCACTTTGTAACATTTTTTTCACAACACACCTATCATTTGGATCTACCCCAATCTTCACAATTATCTTCTTGAGTTCTTCATTTTGGGTTGTTAAAGCCATGGATTTGTCTTTCTCCAATTTCAATTGCTTGATCACCTTCCCTAGCATGTTCTTTGCCTTAAGAGCCATTGCATTAGTTTTGGTCAAATCATTCATTATCAATTGACCTGTTTGCATGTGTAAATTTACTTTATCAAGCAAAGGAATCTTTCTCTCATCAACAGTTAAATTTACAATATTAAAATTACTTGATGACCCAATAGTCATATCAGAGGGGTGAGAAAGAGCAATATTAAACTGATCTTTTTCAAGATCCATGGCAATCAACAATCTTGTTTGATTTGAAGTTATTTGATATTCTGCCTGTGCCTCCATGCTAGCCTTCATCCTTTTATTTCTTTCAGCAATTTGGGAAAATACTTGTTTAATCAAAGGTGTTTTCTCCTGAGCATCTCCATGTCTTCTTGGTGAGGCTAGGACATTCTGCTCATCTCCTATTTTAAGTGAGAAACCAGGTTCAACACTTGTTATGTCTTCATTGAATTTTGTTCTCTTTTCAGCTCTCTGTTATTAGTATTCTGAATCAAAAACTACTTCTTTAATCCTCTTGCTTGATTTCTCAGATATAATAGGAGTTTGTATAATAGAACCAACTAACCCTCAAAAACCTTATTTGCTAGCTTCTTTATGTTAGGTCTACTTTCATGAAGAAATGTTGAATACCCATTTTCAACTCTCCTATTTGAAATTAATTTATGAGGGTCATAAGCCCATTTATCTCTTAACAACAAATGCATACCATCTAACACCATATTAACCTCATCATCTTCTTGTCTCATGTTGACTATAAATGGACTCACAGACATATGTAATTTAAAAATGTGACCTTTTTTCATAGGTACAAAATGTATTTGATCAACATTCAAACTCTGCCTAATGAATTCTAAGGAAAATAATATCATAGGCACAAATCTAGGAAGCCTATATGGTTCTACCCCAGCCCCATAAAGTATAATCTTTGAGTAGTCTTCATAAACGTACCAATCTCCAAATTTACAATTTGTCCCCAACTAAAAAAATTCTTGATCCTTTGGCCATAAACATGGGGGAGAAACCCCATTCAAAATTTTGTAGGAAGTAGACATGAAATGATTTGCAAAATTAAATAGACCCTCCTCATTTTGTTCCTCCCTTACTACATTAGTCCAAAACACCACTGACTGCCTCTTTTATTTATATCCGTGATGTTTAAGTCCAAATGAAAGAATTCTTCCACATTTTGATATAAAAAGAGATAAATTATCAAAGAAGGAAACCTGAATGACCCGGTGAGTGATAAACTCATGATTTGAGTGTTTATGACGTCCTGCCAATAAGAAGGAATACCAAACACTACTCCCGACACTAGTCCCAGAACTGATTTGTCAACTATTCTATCTTCCTCTTTTCCCAATATATTTGAAATACACCTCAGCACCGGCCAAACTTCTGAATCAAAAATTTCTATGGATAATTCTTTAATGTCAGGTGCAAACCGCTTTGTATCTGGCCTCAGGAAGAAGGAAAACTGAGTGAATTCTTGACCTGCAAGACTATCATAATGCATTGCCAATAATTCATCAGTGAATTGAACATAAGACTTAGACTTTGGGTAACACAAGGCCTGTAAAAAGTTCTCTCCTAGAAAATTCATTACAAAACATTTTCCAGGGTACATAACAGATACTAGCCAGTGCACAAACTCAGGAAAAAGGTGCATTCTAGGGATACATGTAGATAGTACCTCTGACTTGACCATGGCAGAGAAAATTGGAAATGATTTGTCATTCAGACATACCTGTTGATAAAATTGGAGGTGTTCTAAAGAGAAAACAATATCTCGGATATCCCTCTCAGTGTCCATGAGAGGAATATGGCTGGATGAGTCAGAAAGGGATGAACGTTTAGCCATGATATTGCTTAGGGTGGCAAACAACAATGGAAGACACAGGTGCAATCATGTTGAGAAGAATTGAGGAATAACATTAGCCTTGCGAAAAGAAGAACCAATATAAATAGATGGTGTGGGGTTTATAAATTAAATGTTGATTTGACGTGCTAAAGACCATTAAAGGGTACCATGACATGGCTGAAAGTTGTCACCAACCAGCAGCGTACATCGTTGCAGGAGTCTTCAGGGGTACAGAGCGCTCATCGGGTCCTTGCCCCCACAGTGAATCCAGGCCGTAGATATTGATTAGCCGATTAGTCTGTTATCGCTCAGGTTTTCCTTGAAGTTGTGGAAAATGAAAGTAAACCCGAGGTAACCACAAACCAACCTTCAGATACAGAATCTAGCCAATCTGTATCCAGAGAGGGCTCTCTCTCTAAAATTTAGCTTTGTTCTTAGAAAGTTTTAGGCTAGTTATAAGTCCAAGAATTTTGTTTGAATTTGAATGGTGGAATCCGCCAACTAAGGGCAAGGTTGAATATTTTCAGGCCATTTGGCTATGGAGTCGAAAGGATGGCTTTACTGGATTAATATTCTACACACAAGATGGCTTTGCAGGGCAAGATAGCCAAACAGAGAACAATTTTAGAAATTAAAGTGAATGGAATGGATTTTGAAGGGATGAAAGACAATTAAGAATCTTTCAACATGTTCAAAGAAAGAAAGTGAATGATTAAAAATAAAGAGCAGTTAATAATTCTTTACTATAGTAATCCAAAATGTTTAAACCAGTGAAACAAGAGCAATTAAGAATTCGTTGCTTATAACCAGTTTAGAAGAAAACATTTAGAATAATCACAATTGAAATCAGAGTACACTTAAGTAAATTCTGATTTATTCTTTTATGTCAATTATTCAGAAATGGAACACAGTGATATTATAAACAGATATAAAACTTAAAACATAGGATAGAAAATACTTATTGAACTATAGTCTGACACATGAATCCTGCAAAAAGTCTTGAGCTTCAAATCATCATCCAGCAAGCCATAAAGAAGTTTCTCCAAAGCACTTTTATTCCAAAAGATCAATGTTACAACAAAGTAGTAGAATCCACCCAAAATACTTCCAAGAGTGAAGTATTTATACAAATTCTAAACTAAAATATCTTGAAAAAATATCAAGATTGATTCACAAATCTCTCCAACTATTTTACATAAACAGAACTTAAGTAAAGGACACTCAAACTAATGCATCTATTTAGCACTATTTCTTATGGATAGGTGATGACAAAGAGGAGAATTCGAATTTGATCCAACTCTTAGTTGATGATGAGGCATCCAAGTCACTAACTACTTCCTTTCTTTGTGCATTCTGCTCCAACAATTCTGCAAACTTGGGGTCCAATGATATCTTTGTATTTCTCAATTCGTAATAGATATGTAAAAAGTGAAAGGTTGTATTGTGGATTAATATGTTTTTGAGATAAACCTCTTTCAGTTTCCTAAAATTCCTCTCCAACTGTGCACAATAGGCTCTGTAAAAATATGTGTAAAACAGAGTTTTAGAGAGTCTGAAAAATAGCCTCTAAAGATGTGCATGTATCTCTCATTCTGAAATCACTGTACAAAAAGTGAGATAGGTTTTTGTAGATATGTCTCTTAGGAACAAAAATTTCCTTCAGTTTTGTATGATGTATTTCGGATTGGCCACAATCTTCTCTGCAAAACGATGACTTAACTGAAATTTTCTGCAAAAAATGCTTTCCAACATTGTTTAATATTTCCAAAACCATAATAGCTGTTAGAAAATTGAGAGATGTTTTTGTAGATGGTCCTCTTAAGAACATAAACCTCCTTCAGTTTTGAAAAATGCATCTTATATTGATCACAATAGTTTCTGAAAAATAATAACTAAAGCATAAAATTTCTGCAAAAATGTTCCTTCTTGTTGTGTTTTTCAACTTTTCACTTTTTTGTTCTTTTGACTGTTTCACTTTCACTTTAGACAAACTTCAATGTTGGTGAAAGTATTTTCATCTCCTTTTACCATTTTACTGCCTCTGTATTTACTTTTACTGTTTACCTTTGACCGCTCTGTAACTTCATTTTAACTTTCACTCTGACTTTTACCTGATACACTTTAACCACTGATACTCTTTAACCTTTGTTTGTTCCTTTATCCTTTAAACTATTTTTGGAGAAAAGAGCGTTTTGAATAGATGCTAGTGAATGCGGATAGTCTTCTGAGAGGCTTGAATGCAATTTTCTTTGACAGGATAGAGGTTGGCGGACTTCAGAAATTCGAAATTTGAATTCTCTGCGTGGAGGGTGTATTCATTCACTCCGTACAAAATAATGGGAAAAGACACGAATTTTTGTTTTATTGGCAAAGTCAAACGGGGTGGCGGGGTTTTTAATAAATGACGTCAGCATGTACTGGAGGTGAGTCACAGGGGGGAAGATTGTTTACGATTTTTTCCGCACTGCTTTTAGAGGAGGGTGGTTTTGGGCAGAATGGCAGTGAATTGATATAGCAAGTGACACGTGGCCACGACACTATTAAAAAACCACTTTTATTTCGCGCGTTAACTTTCGGATGGGGGATGGCCAGTGGAATTGATGCGAGCCGTTGATCTTGGGCGGATCTATCCAACGGTTGACGGATATGGAGTTGACGGAGGTTTAACAGGCGCAGGCCAGTTGTAATTAACAGTTAATTAATCATTTCGGGAGGTGTTTGATTGGCGGGGAGGTTATTAATTAACCATATGGATTAATTAATCCCTTTTGTATGGTCGGAAATGAAAAATGCGCGGGGATGGATTATTTCAAAGTTTGATTTTAATTAAACTTTGGGTTTATTTTTTGTTTTAAACATATATACATATGTTTAAACCTTTTCATATATTTTATTATATGATAATTAAACCAATGTGATTTTCTTACCATAGGGGGCGGGAATAGAATTAATGTTATATTTTAGCCAAAAGGGGGCATATTGTGGGTTTTTGATTTGAATAAGTGGGAATAAAATACTGTTGGCTAAAATAGTTATAATACATGGGTTTTGGGAATATTATATGAAAAGGAGTTATATACATAGGAAAATGTGATTTTCATAGGTAGTTAATATATAAATTAGAGTTAATATAACAAAGGACAATGTAAACTCAAAATACTTAAATATAACCAAGAAAGTGAAGATTCAAAAGTAAATGGTGTTATTATACTTTCATCACTTAGACTTAGAATAAAAAGTGATTTTGAGGGCTTTTCATGAAATATTGAAGGATTTTCCTAAGTAAAATATGATTTTACTTAGAAAAAGATTTTTGAGAGGTGAATGAAGGTGATAATGGATGATTTCAAGCACTTAGGTTTTTCAATTATTGGGCCGAGGGTCCGGTCCCTCCAAAAGTCAAGGAAATGCCTTGAGCCCCTTTAATCTCCAAATACCTTAGTGCTTAGGGGAATTAGTAAAATGTTTAGGGAAAATGAGAGGGAAAGTTAATAATTTGACTTTGCTCTGCTGTGAACTTTTCCAATGTAGTATATGCCTTTGTACTTGTGATGAAAGTAAAATTGAACACATTTAGAACCATCATTCATCACATGTAATTCTGCAACAACATCTACCTACCCTACTTACTTTACCCTACCATTTTCTCTTCTTTATTAGGGTGCACTTAGACTGGCAAACCCTTATCAATCTTCTTTTTCTTTTACATGGCAAATCTATCTATTTCTACACTTATTACATCCAAGGGCTCAGATTAAACTGTTGAGCACCTTTATTAACTCTACCTATCTACTTATCTGCCAAGATTAAACTGTTTGGCCATATATTTATTCTCTATTCTACAACATGAAATTGAAAAATGAATGAGTCAAGTTTAAACAGTTTGACTCTTCATAAATTGTGGCAAAAGTTTGACAAGCTGTACACAATTACTTATTTACAAAAAATGAAATAGTAGTGGCATTTGGATTTGCACACTTTCCTTGGTATATTTTTGTTTGGGGTTCATTTCTTTCACTTTTTTGACCAATTTATTTTTCTTACCCTTTGATTTTTCTTTTAGGGTATACCCTCTTTACATTTTTTAAATTTTTTGATTTTTTGGTTTTTCAAGAATATGGAACACCTTTGCTCAAGAAAAAGGTTTGAACATATTCCATAGTTCAATCAAGACAATCATGAAAAATGACACCTATTGGTATAGGATTCTAACATTGGCTCCACTTGGGGATGGCTTTTCCTTGTGAAAAGTCAAGAACAGCGGGTCAGTTGCCTCAAAATGTCTTCAAACTAAACCATGTAATCTCCTTCTTCTGGTAGCTTTATTGTATATATGATAGTAAAACTTCTAAAGCTTAGGGCCTTCACTTCGGGCTTCAACTCCAGTAAGTTACTATCCACTCAAAACTTAAAACTTTGTTGCCCAGTTAGGAATTTTCTGCCTTGTTCCAATCCCAAACATGCATTTGCTATGGTTGAAAATCTTGAATTGAATATAGTCCTTTTTCTGCAACCTGAAATCTGATCTGAAACTAAAACAACACACAAAAATTTTCAAACCAACTTAATGAAAAACTAGCTGAAAATTGACAACTAAAAAAAATGCTCAAAATTCTGAGCTTATTGACACTCATCTATCTACTCAATCTACTAAAAATCTTATTGAATCAGGTAATACAAAAATTCCAATGAAGCCAATCAAGTAGCTGTAAAAATAAATGGATAACTTGATTGCTTGTGATCAAAATTGGAAGTATGTTATGATCATGTGCCTTTAAAATAAATGATATGATGTGTAAAGGCCACTTTTGATGTATTTGATCCTTATAGAGAAAACATGTTTGCAAATTTGGGCTCAAAATATTCTCCATATAATCTGATATAGGATCAATAAAAGCATGATGTATGTTATTTACTTCTAGGCCTTCAATGACTAATTGTTCAATTGAATTATGAATATTAGACCATGAACTTATTTCTTCAGTCTTGTGTTTGAAAGAATAATCATCTTCAATATGCAAGTCAAAATATAGTACAATTTCCTCTTGCTTTGGAGAAGGAAGATTTTCAAAGAATTTTTTAGGATTTCGGAAATTGTATGACTGAATTTGAGAATGCAAAAGTTTGATTTCATTTTCATAATTTTCAGAAATTATATCAAGAAGCCATTTTTTAACTTGAAGAGAACATTTTCTTGATTTCAAGAGAATAAAGAAAGCTCTTAGAAAATCCTCATCAAGCTGAAGTTCTAATATCTCATCCCTCAAAATAGCTAGTGATTGTTCTAGGAAATTATTTTGAATTGGGAGAACAGAATTATCATCATACTGATCATATTTAGGCAAATCTTCAGAAGAAGGAATGTCATCAATTATAAACATTGGATCAACATATTTCTCTTCCAACAATCCCAATATGTCTTGATTAGATTGGTTTCATTCTTTTTTAAAGTCATTATTTTGCTCAATAGGAGTGCTATCAAGCAATGGGCCTTTTTGGGAAAGTAGAATAACATAAGCATCAACTTGTTCTTCTGTCCCTTTATGGATAAAAACTTTCGTACATTCATCAACATTAGAAGAAGTAAAAACAATTTCTTCATTATGTAAATATTTTGAGGATAGTTGCATGTTTAGAAGCAAATTGATTTCTTCTTCGGTGAGGGGGGTTGGGAATCTCTGAATTCTTAGATTGAAATAACAATTGCTTTTTCCCTTATCTAAAAGTTGATCATGAAGTTGATTATTGTCTTTAACTCCATTCAAAACATTAAATGAAACATCATTTGTTAATACAGAGGGGTTTTGTGGATCTTGATTTATCTCATGACTTATTTCATCTTTGTTTAACTCCTCTTGATTATTACGACATTTAACTTGAGAATGAAAGTTTTGGACTTCTTCTAATAAATTTTCAGGAAACCAATTTCCAAAATCTTCATCAATATTTTTAAGGTAATTTATAAGATCTTCAGCTTGATCACAACAATTTTCAGCTAATGATAAAGATGGAAAATTTTCTTTGTAATGCTCATAAAATACCTTATGAAAATCTTTTAGAGAAAAGAAACTTGCAGGTTTGAGAGCTTCGTACCATTCCCTTGCTTTTCCTTCTAAGGTTCCCATGAATATATTCATGAGGCAATCCTCATGCCAATCACCCTTCAATCTTGATGAGTGTATATGAAATTTAATGAGATGTAGTAAAGGATCATCAATATTCTCATCTTGAAACATGGGCAGATTTTCACCCCAATTTACCTTCCGTAGTTTATGTGGAAATCCACGTATGTGATCTCTGCTCATGGGAGCATATATTCGTTTTATTCTTGGATCATCTTGAAAATCAGCCATAATGAAAGGCCACGATATCTGTAAAACCAAGTTAGATCCTTATATAAACTACAATACATATTGAAAACCGTTCTTAACGTGAAAGAACATAATGTCTTTGATTAAGATCCAAGTTGAAAGCCTAATCTTTCCATATTGTTCTTCCAGATTCATTCCTCCAGTGGAGTCTTGATTGTGAGATTGATTTTGGAGTCGCCAGGTGGATGATTTTAACCTTTGTGTGTCTGATCCCTGTCCACCATCATAGATCAGATCTAAACCTATAAAACAATTCTGAAGAAAAAGTTAGTTCTTCAGGAAACCAAATTTTGAGTATTTTATGATTATTTTGTTTTTTTATGAATTTTCAAAACAACTTCTATGATTTCTTTAAGAGGCTTTAGATATGAGATTTAAACTTTCTTAAAGACTTATTAAACTAGAGAAACTGATGAAATGTTTGAAACCAAAGTTCAGTCTATAAACTAGACCGGAGATTGACTGAAGTAGCATTTATTTACTATGCAATTGCAGAGCAAAAGCATTTCAAAGGCTACCTGGCTAATCTTTAGGCTCCGTCTGTAGTTTATAAATCAAACAATAGTAACAATAAAATGATTCAGATCCCCAGTATGGTCGCCACTATGTTATCACTCAGATTTTCCTTGAAGTTGTGGAAAAGGAAAGTAAATCTGAGGTAACCACAAACCAACCTTCAGATACAGAATCTAGCCAATCTGTATCCAGAGAGGGCTCTCTCTTTAAAATTTAGCTTTGTTCTTAGAAAGTTTTAGGCTAGTTATAAGTCCAAGAATTTTGTTTGAATTTGAATGGTGGAATCCGCCAACTAAGGACAAGGTTGAATATTTTCAGGCCATTGGGCTATGGAGTCGAAAGGATGGCTTTACTGGATTAATATTCTACACACAAGATGGCTTTGCAGGGCAAGATAGCCAAACAGAGAACAATTTTAGAAATTAAAGTGAATGGAATGGATTTTGAAGGGATGAAATACAATTAATAATATTTCAACATGTTCAAAGAAAGAAAGTGAATGATTACAAATAAAGAGTAGTTAAGAATTCTTTACTATAATAATCCAAAATGTTTAAACCAACAAAACAAGAGCAATTAAGAATTCGTTGCTTATAACCAGTTTAGAAGAAAACATTTAGAATAATCACAATTGAAATCAGAGTACACTTAAGTAAATTCTGATTTATTCTTTTATGTCAATTATTCAGAAATGGAATACAGTGATATTATAAACAGATATAAAACTTAAAACATAGGATAGAAAAGACTTATTGAACTGTAGTCTGACACATGAATCCTGCAAAAAGTCTTGAGCTTCAAATCATCATCCAGCAAGCCAAAAAGAAATTTCTCCAAAAGAACTTTATTCAAAAAGTCAATGTTACAGCAAAGTAGAAGAATCCCCACAAAATACTTCCAAGAGTGAAGTATTTATACAAATTCTAAACTAAAATATCTTGAAAAAATATCAAGATTAGTTCACAAATCTCTCCAACTATTTTACATAAATAGAACTTAAGTAAATGACACTCAAACTAATGCATCTATTTGGCACTATTTTTTATGGATAGGTGATGACAAAGAGGATAATTTGAATTTTATCCAACTCTTAGTTGATGATGAGGCATCCAAGTCACTAACTGCTTCCTTTCTTTGTGCATTCTGCTCCAACAATTCTGCAAACTTGGGGTCCAATGATATTTTTTTATCTCTCAATCCGTACTAGATATGTAAAACGTGAAAGAGGTTATTGTGGATTAATATGTTTTTGAGATAAACCTCTTTCAGTTTCCTAAAATTCCTCTCCAGCTGTGCACAATAGGCTCTGTAAAAATATGTGTAAAACAGAGTTTTACAGAGTCTGAAAAATAGCCTGTAAAGATGTGCATGTATCTCTCATTCTGAAATCACTGTACAAAAAGTGAGATAGGTTGTTGTATATATTTCTCTTAGGAACAAAAACCTCCTTCCGTTTTATATGATGTATTTCGGATTGGCCACAATCTTCTCTGCCAAATGATGACTTAACTGGAATTTTCTGCAAAAAATGCTTTCCAACATTGTTTAATATTTTGCAAAAACAAAATAGCTGTTAGAAAAGTGAGAGAGGTTTTTGTAGATGGTCCTCTTAAGAACATAAACCTCCTTCAGTTTTGAAAAATGCATCTTATATTGATCACAATAGTTTCTGAAATATAATAACTAAAGCATGAAATTTCTGCAAAAATGTTCCTTGTTGTGTTTTTCAACTTTTCACTTTTTTGTTCCTTTGACTGTTTCATTTTCACTTTAGACAAACTTCAATGTTGGTGAAAGTATTTTCATCTCATTTTACCATTTTACTGCCTCTGTATTTACTTTTACTGTTTACGTTTGACCGCTCTGTAACTTCATTTTAACTTTCACTCTGACTTTTACCTAATACACTTTAACCACTGATACTCTTTAACCTTTGTTTGTTCCTTTATCCTTTAAACTATTTTTGGAGAAAAGAGCATTTTGAAAAGACGCTAGTGAATGCGGATAATATTCTGAGAGGCTTGACTGCAATTTTCTTTGACAGGATAGATGTTGGCGGACTTCAGAAATTCGAAATTTGAATTCTCTGCGTGGAGGGTGTATTCATTCACTCCGTACAAAATAATGGGAAAAGACACAAATTTTTGTTTTATTGGCAAAGTCAAACGAGGTGGCGGGGTTTTTAATAAATGACGTCAGCATGCACTGGAGGTGAGTCACAGGGGGGAAGATTGTTTACGGTTTTTTCCGCACTTCTTTTAGAGGAGGGTGGTTTTGGGCAGAATGGCAGTGAATCGATACAGCAAGTGACGCGTGGTCACGACACTATTCAAAAACCACTTTTATTTCGCGTGTTAACTTTCGGATGGGGGATGGCCAGCGGAATCGATGCGAGCCGTTGATCTTGGGCGGATCGATCCAACGGTTGACGGGATATGGAGTTGACGGAGGTTTAACAGGCGCAGGCCAGTTGTAATTAACAGTTAATTAATCATTTCGGGAGGTGTTTGATTGGCGGGGAGGTTATTAATTAACCATATGGATTAATTAATCCCTTGTGTATCGTCGGAAATGAAAAATGCGCGGGGATGGATTATTTCAAAGTTTGATTTTAATTAAACTTTGGGTTTATTTTTTGTTTTAAACATATATACATATGTTTAAACATTTTCATATATTTTATTATATGATAATTAAACCAATGTGATTTTCTTACCATAGGGGGCGGGAATAGAATTTATGTTATATTTTAGCCAAAAGGGGCCATATTGTGGGTTTTTTATTTGAATAAGTGGGAATAAAATACTTTTGGCTAAAATAGTTATAATACATGGGTTTTGGGAATATTATATGAAAAGGAGTTATATACATAGGAAAAGGTGATTTTCATAGGGAGTTAATATATAAATTAGAGTTAATATGACAAGGGACAATGTAAACTCAAAATACTTAAATATAACCAAGAAAGTGAAGATTCAAAAGTAAATGGTGTTATTATACTTTCATCACTTAGACTTAGAATAAAAAGTGATTTTGAGGGCTTTTCATGAAATATTGAAGGATTTTCCTAAGTAGAATAGGATTTTACTTAGAAAAAGATTTTTGAGAGGTGAATGAAGGTGATAATGGATGATTTCAAGTACTTAGGTTTTTCAATTATTGGGCCGAGGGTCTGGTCCCTCCAAAAGTCAAGGAAATGCCTTGAGCCCCTTTATTCTCCAAATATCTTAGTGCTCAGGGGAATTAGTAAAATGTTTAGGGAAAATGAGAGGGAAAGTTAATAATTTGACTTTGCTCTACTGTGAACTTTTCCAATGTAGTATCTGCCTTTGTACTTGTGATGAAAGTAAAATTGAACACATTTAGAACCATCATTCATCACATGTAATTCTACAACAACATCTACCTACTCTACCTACTTTACTCTACCATTTTTTCTTCTTTATTAGGGTGCACTTAGACTGGTAAACCCTTTTCAATCTTCTTTTTCTTTTACATATGGAAATCTATCTAAGTCTAGACTAATTACATCCAAGGGCTCAGATTAAATTGTTGAGAACCTTTTATTAACTCTACCTATCTACTTATCTGCCAAGATTACACTGTTTGGTCAAATTTTATTCTCTATTCTACAACATGAAATTGAAAAATGAATGAGTCAAGTTTAAACAGTTTGACTCTTCATAAATTGTGGCAAAATTTTGACAAGCTGCACACAATTGCTTTGACATAGTAGTGGCATTTAGACTTGCACACTTTCCTGGTCTATTTTTGTTTGGGGTTCATTTCTTTCACATTTTTTTTTAACCATTTTATTCTTTTTACCCTTTGATTTTTCTTTTAGGGTATACCCTCTTTACATTTTTTAAATTTTTTGATTTTTTGATTTTTTAAGAATATGGAACACCTTTGCACAAGAAAAAGGTTTGAACATATTGCATAGTTCAAATAAGACAATCATGAAAAATGACACCTATTGGTATAGGAGTCTAACACTGGCTCCACTTGGGGATGGATTTTCTTGGTAAAATCAAGAATAACAAAGTCAGATGCCTTTAAATGTCTTTTAACCGAACTATGAAATCTTCTTTTTTTCCGGTGGCTTTATCGCATACATGATAGTAAAACTTCAAGCTAGGGCTCACTTGGCTTCAACTTCTGTTTTTAGTGTTACTATCCACCAAAACTGGTAACGAGCCTCAGCTAGGAATTTTCTGCCTTGTTCCAATCCCAAACATGCATTTGCTGTGGTTGAAAATCTTGAATTGAATATAGTCCTTTTTCTGCAACCTGAAATCTAATCTGAAACTAAAACAACACACAAAAATTTTCAAACCAACTTAATGAAAAACTAGCTGAAAATTGACAACTAAAAAAAAATGCTCAAAATTTTGAGCTTATTGACACTCATCTATCTACTCAATCTACTAAAAATATTATTGAATCAGGTAATACAAAAATTCCAATGGAGCCAATCAAGTAGCTGTAAAAATAAAATGATAACTTGATTGCTTGTGATCAAAATTGGAAGTATGTTATGATCATGTGCCTTTATAATAAATGATATGATGTGTAAAGACCACTTTTGATGTATTTGATCCTTATAGAGAAAACATGTTTGCAAATTTGGGCTCAAAAGATTCTCCATATAATTTGATATAGGATCAATAAAAGCATGATGTATGTTATTTACTTCTAGGCCTTCAATGACTAATTGTTCAATTGAATTATGAATATTAGACCATGAACTTATTTCTTCAGTCTTGTGTTTGAAAGAATAATCATCTTCAATATGAAAGTCAAAATATAGTACAATTTCCTCTTGCTTTGGAGAAGGAAGATTTTCAAAGAATTCTTTAGGATTTCGGAAATTGTATGACTGAATTTGAGAATGCAAAAGTTTGATTTCATTTTCATAATTTTCAGAAATTATATCAAGAAGCCATTTTTTAACTTGAGGAGAACATTTTCTTGATTTCAAGAGAAGAAAGAAAGCTCTTAGAAAATCCTCATCAAGCTGAAGTTCTAATATCTCATCCCTCAAAATAGCTAGTGATTGTTCTAGGAAATTATTTTGAATTGGGAGAACAGAATTATCATCATACTGATTATATTTAGGCAAATCTTCAGAAGAAGGAATGTCATCAATTATAAACATTGGATCAGCATATTTCTCTTCCAACAATCCCAATATGTCTTGATTAGATTGGTTGCATTCTTTTTTAAAGTCATTATTTTTCTCAATAGGAGTGCTTTCAAGCAATGGGTCTTTTTGGGAAAGTAGAATAACATAAGCATCAACTTGTTCTTCTATCCCTTTATGGATAAAAACTTTTGTACATTTATCAACATTAGAAGAAGTATAAACAATTTCTTCATTATGTAAATATTTTGAGGATAGTTGCAAGTTTAGAAGCAAATTGATTTCTTCTTCGGTGAGAGGGGTTGGGAATCTCTGAATTCTTAAATTGAAATGACAATTGCTTTTTCCCTTATCTAAAATATGATCATGAAGGTGATTATTGTCTTTAACTCCATTCAAAACATTAAATGAAGCATCATTTGTTAATATAGAGGGGTTTTGTGGATCTTGATTTATCTCATGACTTATTTCATCTTTGTTTAACTCCTCTTGATTATTATGACATTTAACTTGAGAATGAAAGTTTTGGACTTCTTCTAATAAATTTTCAGGAAACCAATTTCCAAAATATTCATCAATATTTTTAAGGTAATTTATAAGATCTTCAGCTTGATCACAACAATTTTCAGCTAATGATAAAGATGGAAAATCTTCTTTGTACTGCTCATAAAATACCTTATGAAAATCTTTTAGAGAAAACAAACTTGCAGGTTTGAGAGCTTCGTACCATTCCCTTGCTTTTCCTTCTAAGGTTCCCATGAATATCTTCATGAGGCAATCCTCATGCCAATCACCCTTTAATCTTGATGAGTGTATATGAAATTTAATGAGATGTAGTAAAGGATCATCAATATTCTCATCTTGAAACATGGGCATATTTTCACCCCAATTTACCTTCGGTAGTTTGTGTGGAAATCTAGGTATGTGATCTCTGCTCATGGGAGCATCTCTTCGTTTTATTCTTGGATCATCTTGAAAATCAGCCATAATGAAAGGCCACGATATCTGTAAAACCAAGTTAGATCCTTATATAAAATACAATACATATTGAAAACCGTTCTTAACGTGAAAGAACATAATGTCTTGGATTAAGATCCAAGTTGAAAGCCTGATCTTTCCATATTGTTCTTCCAGGTTCATTCCTCCAGTAGAGTCTTGATTGTGAGATTGATTTTGGAGTCGCCAGGTGGATGATTTTAACCTTTGTGTGTATGATCCCTGTCCACCATCATAGATCAGATCTAACCCTGTAAAAAAATTCTGAAGAAAAAGTTAGTTCTTCAGGAAACCAAATTTTGAGTATTTTAGGATTATTTTGTTTTTTTATGAATTTTCAAAACAACTTCTATGATTTCTTTAAGAGGCTTTAGATATGAGATTTAAACTTTCTTAAAGACTTATTAAACTAGAGAAACTAATGAAATGTTTGAAACCAAAGTTCAGTCTATAAACTAGACTGGAGATTGGCGAGCGCGATGGTACGGTACAGGCAAAAGCATTCCAAAGGCTGCAGCTAATCTTGGAAGCTCGGTCTGTGGTTTGTAAATCAAATAATAGTAACAATAAATGATTCGGTTACGGTATGGTCGCCACTATGTTGTCGCCTCGGGTTTTCCTTGAAGTTGCGGAAAAGGAAAGTAAACCCAAGGTAACCACAAACCAACCTTCGGATACAGAATCTAGCCAATCTGTATCCAGAGAGGGCTCTCTCTTTAAAATTTAGCTTTGTTCTTAGAAAGTTTTGAGCTAATTAAAGTCAAAAATTTTGTTTGAATTTGAATAGTGGAATCCTCCAACTTCAAGGGCAAGGTTGAATATTTTAGGGCCATTGGGCTATGGAGTGAAAGGATAGCTACTGGATAATATTCTACACACAAGATGAGCTTTGTAGGGAAAGACAGAGGCAGGAGAACAATTTTAGAAATTAAAGTGAATGGAATGGATTTTGAAGGGATGAAAGGCAATTAAGAATATTTCAACATGTTCAAAGAAATAAAGTGAATGATTACAAATAAAGAGCAGTTAAGAATTCTTTACTATAGTAATCCAAAATGTTTAAACCAGCGAAACAATAGCAATTAAGAATTCGTTGCTTATAACCAGTTTAGAAGAAAACATATAGAATAATCACAATTGAAATCAGAGTACACTTAAATAAATTCTGATTTATTCTTTTATGTCAATTATTCAGAAATGGAACACAGTGATATTATAAACAAATATAAAACTTAAAACATAGGATAGAAAAGACTTATTGAACTGTATTCTGACACGTGAATCCTGCAAAAAGTCTTGAACTTCAAATCATCATCCAGCAAGCCACAAAGAAGTTTCTCCAAAGCACTTTTATTCCAAAAGATCAATGTTACAGCAAAGTAGTAGAATCCACCCAAAATACTTCCAAGAGAAGTATTTATACAAATTCTAAACTAAAATATCTTGAAAAAATATCAAGATTGGTTCACAAATCTCTCCAACTATTTTACATAAATAGAACTTAAGTAAAGGACACTCAAACTAACACATATATTTGGCACTATTTCTTATGGATAGGTGATGAAAAAGAGGATAATTCGAATTTGATCCAACTCTTAGTTGATGATGAGGCATCCAAGTCACTAACTGCTTCCTTTCTTTGTGCATTCTGCTCCAACAATTCTTTAAACTTGGGGTTCAATGCTATCTTTGTATTTCTCAATTTGTAATATATATGTAAACTTTGAAAGAGGTTATTGTGGATTAATATGTTTTTGAGATAAACCTCTTTCAGTTTCCTAAAATTCTTCTCCAGCTGTGCACAATAGGCTCTGTAAAAATATGTGTAAAATAGAGTTTTACAGAGTCTGAAAAATAGCCTGTAAAGATGTGCATGTATCTCTCATTCTGAAATCACTGTGAAAAACGTGAGATAGGTTTTTGTATATATGTCTCTTAGAAACAAAAACCTCCTTCAGTTTTGTATGATGTATTTCGGATTGGCCACAATCTTCTCTGCCAAATGATGACTTAACTAAAATTTTCTGCAAAAAATGCTTTCCAACATTGTTTAATATTTCCAAAACCATAATAGCTGTTAGAAAAGTGAGAAATGTTTTTGTAGATGGTCCTCTTAAGAACATAAACCTCCTTCAGTTTTTCAAAATTCATCTTAGATTGATCACAATAGTTTCTAAAAAATAATAACTAAAGCATGAAATTTCTGCAAAAATGTTCCTTCTTGTTGTGTTTTTCAACTTTTCACTTTTTTGTTCTTTTGACTGTTTCACTTTCACTTTAGACAAAATTCAATGTTGGTGAAAGTATTTTCATCTCTTTTTACCATTTACTACCTCTGTATTTACTTTTAATATTTACCTTTGACCGCTCTGTAACTTCATTTAAACTTTCACTCTGACTTTTACCTGATACACTTTAAACACTGATACTCTTTAACCTTTGTTTGTTCCTTTATCCTTTAAACTGTTTTTGGAGAAAAGAGCGTTTTGAATAGACGCTAGTGAATGTGGATAATCTTCTGAGAGGCTTGACTGCAATTTTCTTTGACAGGATAGAGGTTGGCGGACTTCAGAAATTCGAAATTTGAATTCTCTGCGTGGAGGGTGTATTCATTCACTGTGTACAAAATAATGGGAAAAGACACGAATTTTTTTTTTATTGGCAAAGTCAAACGGGGTGGCGGGGTTTTTAATAAATGACGTCAGCATGTACTGGAGGTGAGTCACAGGGGGGGAGATTGTTTACGGTTTTTTCCGCACTTCTTTTAGAGGAGGGTGGTTTTGGGCATAATGGCAGCGAATCGATACAGAAAGTGACGCGTGGCCACGGCACTATTCAAAAACCACTTTTATTTCGTGCGTTAACTTTCGGATGGGGGATGGCCAGCAGAATCGATGCGAGCCGTTGATCTTGGGTGGATCGATCCAACGGTTGACGGGATATGGATTTGACGGAGGTTTAACAGGTGCGGGCCAGTTGTAATTAACAGTTAATTAATCATTTCGGGAGGTGTTTGATTGGCGGGGAGGTTTTTAATTAACCATATGGATTAATTAATCCTTTTTGTATGGTCGGAAATGAAAAATGCGCGGGGATGGATTATTTCAAAGTTTGATTTTAATTAAACTTTGGGTTTATTTTTTGTTTTAAACATATATACATATGTTTAAATCTTTTCATATATTTTATTATATGACAATTAAACCAATGTGATTTTCTTACCATAGGGGGCGGGAATAGAATTAATGTTATATTTTAGCCAAAAGGAGGCATATTGTGGGTTTTTGATTTGAATAAGTGGGAATAAAATACTTTTGGCTAAAATAGTTATAATACATGGGTTTTGGGAATATTATATGAAAAAGAGTTATATACATAGGAAAATGTGATTTTCATAGGGAGTTAATATATAAATTAGAGTTAATATGACAAGGGACAATGTAAACTCAAAATACTTAAATATAACCAAGAAAGTGAAGATTCAAAAGTAAATGGCGTTATTATACTTTCATCACTTAGACTTAGAATAAAAAATGATTTTGAGGGCTTTTCATGAAATATTGAAGGATTTTCCTAAGTAAAATAGGATTTTACTTAGAAAAATATTTTTGAGAGGTGAATGAAGGTGATAATGGATGATTTCAAGTACTTAGGTTTTTCAATTATTGGGCCGAGGGTCCGGTCCCTCCAAAAGTCAAGGAAATGCCTTGAGCCCCTTTAATCTCCAAATACCTTAGTGCTTAGGGGAATTAGTAAAATGTTTAGGGAAAATGAGAGGGAAAGTTAATAATTTGACTTTGCTCTGCTGTGAACTTTTCCAATGTAGTATTTGCCTTTGTACTTGTGATGAAAGTAAAATTGAACACATTTAGAACCATCATTCATCACATGTAATTCTGCAACAACAACTACCTACCCTACCTACTTTACTCTACCATTTTTTCTTCTTTATTAGGGTGCACTTAGACTGGTAAACCCTTTTCAATCTTTTTTTTCTTTTACATATGGAAATCTATCTATGTCTACACTTATTACATCCAAGGGCTCAGATTAAACTGTTGAGCACCTTTTATTAACTCTACCTATTTACTTATCTGCCAAGATTAAACTGTTTGGTCAAATTTTATTCTCTATTCTACAACATGAAATTGAAAAATGAATGAGTCAAGTTTAAACAGTTTGACTCTTCATAAATTGTGGCAAAATTTTGACAAGCTGCACACAATTGCTTTGACATAGTAGTGGCATTTAGACTTGCACACTTTCCTGGTCTATTTTTGTTTGGGGTTCATTTCTTTCACTTTTTTGACCAGTTTATTCTTTTTACCCTTTGATTTTTCTTTTAGGGTATACCCTCTTTACATTTTTTATAATTTTTGATTTTTTGATTTTTTGAAAAATATGGAACACCTTTGCAACAAGAAAAAGGTTTGACATATTGCATAGTTCAACAAGTCAATCATGAAAAATGACACCTATTGGTATAGAATTCTAACATAGTCAATGATGTCAATTATGGAGGCACCCTCCCCGTTAACTCGTGTGTTGAATGTTCCCGTGGGTTTCCACCCTTCTCTTTTGACAAGAAAATATTTGGATCCTGCTCGCATAGTTGCTCGATCATTAACTGAAACATTAGGACCCACCTTCTCAAATCATTTAAGGTATTGAGCTTTAAATTTACAAAAAACATTACAAATTTAGTTAAAGTATGAGAAAACTATACTTTAACATATATTTTATATATATTTTCCATTTTTGTTTTTGAAAAATTAAAATAAAGGATATTGCAAATTAGCCACAACATCTGGCTCCACTTGGGGATAGTGTTTTTTGCCACGAAACACTAAGAACTGCATATTAGTGCCTTCACTTCGAGCATGGAGTCAAATGTTGTTTGATGAAATATGAACAATGAGAAATCCAAATATGTACAATGGTGGACCATAAAATCTCAATGATGGAAATAATGTTTGAGATACTACCCATTCACAGGCAGCTCTACTGTTTCTCCATCAATATTTTCTAGAATAAATGTGTTATTTGATATAACCTCAATAATATTGTATGGGCCATACCAGAGTGGGTCAAACTTACCATGCTTTCCCTTCTCTTCTCTTCTGGTATCCCATCTTAATACCGAATCTCCAGTTTGAAAAAGAATTTCTTTTGCTTTTCTATCAAAAATTGACTTCATCTTTTCTTGGTAGGTGATCAAATTTTCTCTGACTTTTTTCCTGCTCTTACTTGATTCTATAACCTTATTCAGCCTTCTCACCAATGCATTAGGTTCTTCTTGTGATTCTTGAAGAAAATAAATCGCTGGTCTAGCCAACTGAGTAGGAAATAAGGCTTGAGTTCCATAAACTAGTTCATAAGGGGACTTACCTGTAGATTTTCTAGTAGTCACTCGTACTGCCCAAAGAGAAAATGTCAATTTTGAATCCCAGTTTTTCTGATTGTTAGTAATTGTCTTCTTCAAAATCTTAACCGATGTCTTGTTGGAAGATTCAGCTAGCCCATTGCCTTGAGGATGATATGTTGTAGAATGAGATATAATGACATTATATGTTTGAAAAAAATTAATGAACCTAACTGAATTGAATACCTGGGCATTATTAGTTACAATCTTGATTGGACACCCAAACTTGCTGAAGATGTTTTCTTCCAGAAAATTCATTACTATCTGGTCATTAGCCTTTCTTGTAGGTATTGCATCCACCCACTTTGTGAAATAGTCAGTGGCAATCAAAATCCATTTGAACTGTCTACTTGATGGTGAATTGATTTCCCCAATAAAATATAATCCCCATTGGCTAAAGGGTTCTTCAATAAACATTGGGAGAAGAGGTAGAGGAGCCAACCTTTTATTTTCTGCAAATAAATGACATTTATGACAGCTTCTAACTAGTCTATATACATCGGCAAACAAGGAGGGCCAGTAAAAACCTGAATTGAGGATTTTATGAGCAGTAACCTTCCAACTATAATGACCTCCACATAGATTCTCATGATATTATTTTATAACTTCCATTGATTCACCTTCTGTCAAACACAACAACAAAATGCCAGCAGGATCCTTCTAATATAACTTAGCATCAATTATGACATATGGCTAGGATTTGAACTTAAGAGCTTTGTACTTTGTTCTGTTTAGTGAGGTTGGACAAGAGAAAAAAAATAAGTAATGAAAAATATTCTTATACCAATCAGAGCATAGGAATTTGTATTTAATTGCTGCCTTTGTACTTCTCTGACTCCTTTCATCAATAGCTTCATCTAAGGGTGCCAAAAAATTAATCCCCAAAGCTTGAAAATTTGACTATGTCAACATTTTTTCCAAACCCTGACCTTTGAGCAATTTGGTAGGCTTGATATCTAAGTCATACTCTTGGATTTTAGCTATCCATTTTCCTCTTTTACCTTCCACGTCACTTTGAACTAACACATATTTCATAACAGAGTTAGGAACATAAGCAACTATTTGAGACTGCAACACATAAGTCCTGAATGCTTTTAATGCTTTAATTGTAGCATACAACTATTTTTCCAAAATGTTATATTTAAGTTCAACATCTTTGAGAACTTTCCTGAAAAATGCCACAGTTTGTTCTTAACCATCTTCATTCTCCTGCAACAACACAACAACAATGGTAGTAGGTGATGCAAATGAAAATATCTGAAAAGCATTTTGATAATCTTGACTGATTAGTACAAGAGCTTCCTGAAGGGCTTCTTTAATCCTAGCAAAGGATTATCTAGCATCCTTGTCCCACTTTACTTCTGCATTCTTCTTCAGCATATCTGTTATGTTTCTGACAATTTCAACATAATTTAGGACAAACCTTCTTAGGAAGTTTATTTTTCCCAAAAAACTATGAATATCCTTTTTACTCCTGGAAAAGGGAATTTTCTGAATAGCTTCTACTCTTTCTGGATCAATTTTTACTCCCTGATTTGAAACTGTATGTCCTAACAACTTTCCTTCCTCCAAGGAAAATAAAGATTTTTTTGGATTCAATGACAACCCAAATTTTATGCATTTCAGGAAAGCCTTCTGTAAATGCTCCAAGTGTTCATCATATGAACCTAAAAAAATGACCACATCATCCAAATATATAACTACAAACTTATCACCCACAAATGCTATGTCCATTTCCCTCTGAAAAATGGCACCTGTGTTCATTAAACCAAATGGAATTCTCGCATACATGAACGTTCCCCAAGGTGTGGTAAAAGTTGTTTTCTTTTGATATTCTTTTTCAAATTCTACCTGGTTGTACCCAGAGAAACCATCAACCATAGAAAATCTATATGCTCCTGTCACTTTCTGTAAAACATAGTCCATCTTAGGCAAAGGATAATTGTCTTTAAGTGATGTCCTGTTTAAATTCCTGAAATCAACACATAACCTTATTTATCCATTATTTTTTCTCACAGGAACTAGGTTAGAAACCCAGTCTGAATATCTGAGTGGGACTGTAATTTTTGCCTGCAACAATTTCTTCACTTCTTTTTCAATTGGAGCAAGGAGAAATGGATTGATCTGTCTAAGTTTCTGTCTGTGAGGCTTGATCCCATCCTTCAAAGGAATCTTGTGCTGAATAATATCCAGGTCATATGTTTTCAAATCTTCATAGGACCATGCAAACACATCCATATATTTTTTTAAAAGGTTAATGTACCTTTCTTTATAATTCTTAGGGACACCCTTGAATAAATTGAAAACCTTGGGCTCCTGTTGAGTTTCCCAGATTACAATCTTTCATCTCACCCTCTCGAGGTACCTTCTTCGAATCCAATGCTACATCATTTGAATCAAACAATATTTCAAGAGGAACTAATCCTTTGGGCAATATACTATCTTTCAACTGGATTATTTTCTAATCACCTATTGTTTTCGTAAGATTTTTCAAGTCTTCATTTTGATCAACCAGTTCACTTTCTTGGTCTATTTCAATATCTTCAAAATTTTCAATCATGGCTAGAAAATGATTTATCTGCTCATCATCTTAAAAAACCTGACAGTGCTTAACATTGTCAGGAATAGAGGGCCTGTGCCTCAGTTCAATTTCATACCTCAGTTTCGGATTTATAGGTGGCTTGAAAGTACTAGCTGCAACTGCTAGTGAATCTGCCATTCTGTTTTCTTCTCTTGGAATGAATTGAAGATTCAAAGCTTCAAAATAATTCTCAATCAAGTCCCATACTTCATTCTTGTATGATCTCAACCTTGGATGTTTGGTTTGACAAAGGTTTTTAATATGTCTTATAATCAACTTAGAATCACCAAAAATGGAAATACACTGGATTCCCATTTGTTTAGTAGTTTGAAGACTTAAAATTAATGCCTCATACTCAGCTACATTATTTTTTGATTCAAATTCAAGCTTAAAAGAAAAAGGTAAAAGATTACCTTCTGGAGATATCAGTAAAATTCCAACCCCTGTGCCATCTTTTAAATAGGCACCATCAAAATAACACTTCCAAATTTTGTTTGAACCCAACTCATTATGTACAATTGTTGAAGAGAGTTGCTTCTCTGAGTCTTCAGCAAACGCTGCATCTTCATGTAGCATAAAACAGTAAAGATATTCTTTTTCTTGACCATAAATAAGGGAATTTCCTGCATCTTTCTTTGTGGTAGTTTTAACAAATCTTGTTTCTCTATATAGCCTTCTTTATTCCCCATTAAACACAAGAATTACAGCATATGTGAAGTCCATTTTTAAAACTCCTCCAAGCTTCGCTCCCGAAGATCTGGACAAAATAATACCAAACCTAGCCGGAATATCTACGACCACTACATCCATCGTGATACTTTTGGCTAGAATTTGGGCCAGGGAAACCACCATGTATTTGATAATCTCAACACACTTCACCATTTTTGAATCAAATGAATATAGGTCTCTATAGGGTTTAGTAATTTTTAAATTCAATTTTTTCATTATGGATAATGGCATGAGATTATGTGAAGCACTTGAGTCTAGCATACAACTATGAAGAATAAAATCATGAAGAAGCAGTGATATATAAAATGGGGGAACAGAAGAATCTACCTCTTCCACATGTGGACCAAAAGTGACTACTATTTTTCTTCTTGCAAATTCACAGTATCACCAATGTCATTAGATTGAGAAAGATTAATGAATTTTGCAATCTCCTTCTTGTAACCTGGTGTCTTAGCTAGCTCAAGAAGGGGTACTTGGGATTTTGACCTTTTATGGCTCTTTCGATAAAGTGAAAGCTTGATTTTGTTTGACAATATTCTCAGGTTCTTCTTGATTTATGCTAGGATTAGAAATATGTTTAGGCACAGTAACGACCTTCTCCAATTATTAGTATCAATAGACTTATTTTACGAAGTCTCAGCCTGTTTTTTTTCAGTTCCACTTACTGGATTCATAGGTTGTTTCCCCTTATCTGATTGTTTTACTGAGTTCTTTGATTGTGGAGACGTCATTGGAGAAGGAAATGACTCTTGTTGTTGTTCTTCATCATCCTACGTCATTGATCTCTTTCTTGATCTAAATCATATTTCTTATGTAAATCTGCTTGCATAAAGTCTGTAAATTGTCTACAATAATCATCCATCTCTTCTTGGTCAAAGGACACCTTAGCTTCTATGTATTCTTCTTCACATTATTCCTCTTCTTCATCTTCTTTCATGTACATGGTAGATATTTGATCTTTGACTTCCCTTTGATCATCTTCAGCAGACCGTGAAGGTTTTGCTTCTATGTACAGTGATGCTTGAACTTGGTCTTGATATTTTCTCTCCCTCTGCAATATTTGCAGGGGCTATTTTCTAAATTGAGGATTGAAAACTCCTCTATTTTGTTGTGTAAGACTTTGGGAGTTTTTATTCTCTAACTCCATCTTCACTAAATTATTTGACAAATTATTGATAACCTTTGTCATGTCATCAATCCTATGATCCTGTGGTGATTCTTCTTTGACCTTGCCTTTCTCTTGAACTGACTTCTTTTCTTGTGTTTTCCCAACATCAGTCATGTTTGCTTCAATTTTCAAAGCATCAGTTTGGATTTTCTCAAGAGTAGGAGATATCCTCTCTCTTAAAGTGAAACTAAAATCTGACTCAAAAGCTCCAACAAAAACTACCCTTGCTCCAATAGGAGGGGGTTTCATTTCTATGGGTAAACTATTATATAGTTTGTTGAATATTTTAATAAAATCAGTCATGTTTTCTTTAGAATTTTTCTTGATTGCATTAAACTCCGTCAATGAATAACCATGATCTCTTTTTTCACCCCATCTTCAGGTGAATTGTGTTTCTAATTCCTCCCAGTTGATAATTGAGGCATTTGGTAAACATTTAAACCACTTTCTTGCCTCTCCATTTAGAGACTACAAAAATTCTCATCATTGCATCAAGATGTTATACATTTAGATTCTCAGCAAAAGTGCAAAACAATGGAAAGTGTTTTTCTGTAGTCACTTCATCTTCACTAGTAAAATGAGGAAGTAACTTGAGGTATTCTTGGGGCATGGCATTCATAGGTTGTGGAAGCTTTAACGGTGCATACATGTTCATTAAGAAATTAGGGGCTGCCATGTTTATGCCTTGGTTAACCATTCCTTGAGTAGGTGGGGTTTGTGAACCAGTTTTGAATGTGGATGAATGGGGTGAAAAAAATGATATGGGAAGGGGTTGATGAACAATGGAAAAAGAACCAACAGATGTATTTGGTTGAGCTTGTCTGAAGGTAAATGAAACAGACTCAAAATATTTTTCTTCTAACCTTGGTTCTTAAAAATGAACTGGTGGGGAAAAGGATTATTGTTCCAAGAAAGTGAGTTTCCAGGAAATATCCTTAGATGAAGGGTTATGTGAACTGTTTCCAGGTGCAGGCAGTGTAGGATCAGGTGTGGAAGGAGTTTTTGGTTTCTGAGCCTTTTTAGAAACTATTTTTTCGGGATATGACAAAATAGGAACTTTCTGTTGTGAGTTATATGAACTCGTATGAGGTCTTTTATATGCCAGAATTATGAAATAAAAATATAGCCTAATATTTCCTCCTCTCTAAACAACCAAAGGAAATATAACAAAAACCCAAGGAATGAACTTCGCTTCTTCGTCTCTGGCAACAACACCAAAAAATGTTGTATCTTAAGAAACAATCCCTTGGATGTGGTAAGGAATCAGTGCTCAAGACATTTATATATGTATGGCATAGAAATATTATATCAAATGGTCTTTGCTTAATCACCTTCAGAAATTAATTATTAAAATCCTCAAGAATTTGATGCAATAAATGCTTCACAATGCCATTATCTGTTGAGATTAATTGGAGTGATAAGAAGAACATGAAGGAAGGAAGCCCAAACTGATATGCTGATAAACAGAATCTATCACTTTAAACTTTAGAAGAATTTTATGAAAGTGGAATAGTTAAAATGAAGGAGCGCCCATTAAGGATATTTAACTCTTATTCACATATGTAAAAAGAGACCTGCAACTACATTACTTCATTTTATTCATAGAAGGAAAAATACAGAATGGAAACTGGGAAACATATCAATAACAACAGATGCAAGAATCTTGATCTTCATTCATTAATCATCAGAAAATTGAGTACAAATTTACAGTAGTCCAAAGGTCCAAAACTCAGAACCTTTTCCTTTCTTGTCTTTCTCTTTAAATACAATGTAAAGAAGTTTGTAACTGCTGAAACTACTCCTAATTGCTCAAACTACTTGAAACTGCCTAAACTACCTATTACATATCATCAAAATATATCATTAAAATTGAAATCTCTTAATAGAAATAAAATAAAACTTAAACTCTAATCTATTTGCTGACTACGAATTGGTCCCGCTGCTGCTACATTCTCCTAATTGGCTGACTTTTCTTTCTTTGAAGATGAAGGATCATTAGGTATAATAGCCATCCAAGCTCCGCATTTCTTCCATACTTCAATGTTTGTCTTAGGAGAGTTAATCAACTTGTGGTACTCCAATATAAAGGTAGTGATCCTATTGAATGTTGGTCACTCTGTAAACAAAGCCTTCACCAACCATAATAGTTGAAAATGCCTCTGAAGAAAATTAATAAGTGTTGCCCCTTTCAAGATCTGAGTCTTCTCATGAGTGTTATCCACCTTGCTTTTTTCCAATACCAATAGTGGTTCATATGAATCCCATGATAAAAGACTACATTTAAGGTCCTAGCATGATGGAAATCCTGCCCTGGCTCTTTTTTCATACAGATTGTCAAACTTGTTCGCCACTTCCTTAATCTCTGTCAACTTTTTCTTAGTGGTCTTCCTACAAGTATTTTTAACAATCAATTTGTTAATCTCTATAGCTTATAGAGTCCTATATTTAATCTCATTTTCCTCTAACTCTTGATCAGTCTTATAATCAATGAAATCGATAAATTTCTTTGCCCATATGGCTCTGTTAATAATCTTCTGCTTGTCTGCCATAACCTACTCCTTAAAATCTCTGACAATGCTTTTCTCTTCTGATACAATAGTCAGAGATCCCCAATCTGCTTTCATTTCTACAATGATTTCATTCCAGATGATGTCCTTAGACTGTATTAAATTTATATTTCCATTCAATTTCTCCTTTAGACCCTTGATCTTAGCATCAATTGTTTGGAAATTTGTCTTTTATTTATTAATTTCCCCATCCTTGGCTTGCATTATTTTTTTTACTGTCTTGAGAAATTTTTGTGTCTTTTTGAGATATTTCTCTTCCATTTTTAGTTCAGTGTTCAATTGAGATATTTGTGCTACTAGATCATCATTGTCAGATGGAAAAATGATAGTGCAGGAATGAGAATCAATCTAATTTTGCAGTTTCAATACAGTCTCCTTCAACTTAGAAATTTCTTCTTCCTTCTGTAAGAGCTGCTGAAGAAGGATTTTTTTTTCTCACTTTCCACTTCTGCCACCTCTGCTGCCATAGAATGCTCCCCTGTAGGTAACTTCAACTTTTTCTTCAACACAGAAATCTCTGATTCTACACTTTGTAACAGTTTTTGCATAACAGACCTATCATTTGGATCTACCCCGATCTTCACAATTATCTTCTTGAGTTCTTCATTTTGGGTTGTTAAAGCCCCGGAGTTGGCTTTCTCCAATTTCAATTGCTTGATCACCTTCCCTAGCATGTTCTCTGCCTTAAGAGCCATTGCAGTAGTTTTGGTCAAATCATTCACTATCAATTGACCTGTTTGCATGTGTAAATTTACTTTATCAAGAAAAGGAATCTTTCTCACATCAACAATTAAATTTACACTATTAAAATTACTTGATGACCCAATAGTCATATCAGAGGGGTGAGAAAGAGCAATCTTAAACTGATCTTTTTCAAGATCCATGGCAGTCAACAATCTTGTTTGATCTGGAGTTATTTGATATTCAGCCTCTGCGTCCATGCTAGCCTTCATCCTTTGATTCCTTTCAGTAATTTGGGCAAATACTTGTTTAATCAAAGGTGTTTTCTCCTGAGCATCTCCATGTCTTCTTGGTGAGGCTGGAACATTATGCTCATCTCCTAGTTGAAGTCAGAAACCAGGTTGAGCACTTGTTATGTCTTCATTGAATTTTGTTCTCTTTTCTGCTCTCCGCTCGTCGTCTTCTAAATCAACAACTGCCTCTTTACTCCTCTTGCTTGATTTCTTAGATATAATAGGATTTTTTATATTAGAATCAACTGACCCTACAAAACCCTTATTTGCTAGCTTCTCTATGTCAGGTCTACTTTCGTGAAGAAATGTTGAATACCCAATTTCAACTCTCCTTTTTGAAATTAATTTATGAGGATCATAAGCCCATTTATCTCCTAACAACAAAATACTACCATATAACATCATATTAACCTCATCAGCTCCTTGTCTCGTGTTGACTATAAATGGACCCAAAGACATAGGTAATTTAAACATATGACATTTTTTTATAGGTACAAAATGTATTTGATCAACATTCAAACTCTGCCTAATGAATTCTAAGGCAAATAATCATAGGCACAAATGTAGGAAGCCAATATGGTTCTACCCCAGCCCCGTAAAGTCTAATCTCTGAGTAGTCTTCATAAACATACCAATCTCCAAATTTACAATTGGTCCCCAACTACAGAAATTCTTGAGCCTTTGGCAAGAAACATGGGGGAGAAACCCCATTCAAAATTTTGTAGGCAGTAGACATGAAATGATTTTCAAAATCAAACATACCCTCCTCATTTTGTTCCTCCCTTACTACATCAGTCCAAAACACTACTGACTGCCTCTTTTTATTTATTTCCATGATGTTTAACCCCAAATGAAATAATTCTTCCACATTTTGATACAAAAAGAGATAAATGATCAGAGAAGGAAACCTGAATGACCAAGTGAGTGATAAAATCATGAGTTGAGTGTTTATGACCTCTTGTCATTAAGAAGGAATATCAAGCACTACTCCCGGCTTCATCATCAATGCAAATAGTCCCATAACTGATTTGTCAATTATGATTTCATCCTCTTTTCCCAATAACTTTGAAATACACCTCGGCACCGACCGAAATTCTACATAAAAAATTTCTATGAAGAATTCTTTACTGTCAGGGGCAAACCGCTTCATGTTTGGCCTCAGGAAGAAGGAAAATTGAGTGAGTTCTTGACCTGCAAGACTATCATAAGGCGTTGCCAATGATTCGTTAGTGAATTGAACATAAGACTCAGACTCCGTGTAACACAAGGCTTGACGAATTAATAGGTCCAAGACTTGTAAAACATTCTCTCTTGGACAGTTCATTACAAAACATTTGCTAGGGTACATAATAGATACTAGCCAGTGCACAAACTCAGGAAAAAGGTGTGTTCTAGGGATACACGTAGACAGTACCCTTGACTTGACCATGGCAGAGAAAGTTGGACATGCTTTGTCATTCAGACAGACCTGTTGATAAAATTGGAGGTTTTCTAAAGAGAATACAATATCTTGGATATCGTTCTCAGTGTCCATGAGAGGAATATGGCTGGATGAGCCGGAAAGGGATGAATTTTTAGCCATGATATTTCTCAGGGTGGTGAACAACAATGGAAGACACAGGTGCAATAAGGTTGAGAAGAACAGAGGAATAACATTAGCCTTACTAAAAGAAGAACCAATTTAAATAGATGGTGCGGGGTTTATAAATTAAATGCTAAGTTGATGCACTAAAGACCATTAAACGATACCGTGACGTGGCTGAAAGTTGTCACCAAACAACAGCTTACGTCACTGCGGGAGGCCTCAGGGGTACGGAGCACTCATCAGGGCCCTGCCCCGGCAGTGAATCCAGACCGTAGATCTTGATCAACTAATCAGTCAACGGGGTCAATTCTGGAGGCACCCTCCTCGTTAACCCATGCGTCGAATGTGCCCGTGCCCGTGGGTTTTCGCCTTTCTCTTCTGACAGGAAAATCTTCGGATCTCACTCGCATAGTTCCTTGATCGTTAACTTAAGCGTTAGGACCCACCTTCTCAAATCATTTAAAGTATTGAACTTTAAATTTACAAAAAACATTACAACTTTAGTTAAAGTATGAGAAAACTATACTTTAACATATATTTTATATATGTTTCCATTTTTTTGTATTTTTGAAAAATTAAAATAAAGGATATTGCAAATGAGCCACAACAGGGACCAAAGTAGGTTTTCTTTCCACGTCATCTTGATCAAATAATTATTCCAAAGGTATGAGACCTTTTGGAATATTATTTTTCTTGAGCTGAAGTATGTCAATCTGATTTGCCTCGATTACTTCACTATCCTTGTCATACACTTTGTCCATAGAACAGTTCTCAAACTCACCTTCACTTTGAAGGAAATTGTTCACTTGCCTATCGTCCCAGAATACTTGCCAAAATTGCAAGTTATCAGGCATGGCGGGCCTGTGCTTCACATGAATCTCAAATTTTTTATTTGAAAAAATTGTATATCTAAAATTACTTGCAGTAGTGGCTATCGAATGAGCCATCAAATTTTGCAACCTTAGCACAACTTTAAGTGGATATTATGAAAACATTCTCAAAATGTTAAGTGCTCCATTCATATATTGCCTCATCCTTGGGTGATTAGCTTGATACTCACGTTTGACTTGTTCAATTACCATCTTTGAATCACCGTAGGCTGCAATTCTTCTAGCTCCCAATTTTTTCAAAATTTTCAGACTGGTGATGAGTGCCTCATATTCGGCCTCATTGTTCGTGCAATCGAATGCTAATTTTTAGGAACACAATCTAACATTATTAGGGAATTTATTTTTCTGTTGAAATGGACTATGGATCCATAAACCAATGTCGGCCTCGTCTTTTCCAATGCACCATCAAAGTCCATGCTCCAAATAGCATCTTCTTCCTCAAGGTGCTAAAACTCTTGACTATGATTTGACACGATTTTCTGATCTGATTCTTTATGTTGTTCTGAACTTTCACGTGCCTTCTCTAATGGTGTTTAGATATAGTAGGAAGATTCTATTTCTCGTTTTATAACACTATTCTAATGCAATATGAAACCTCAGGAACATCCTCTATTTCTACTAATTGACAATCTACATCATTTAATCCATAATCATTGAAAAAAATGAAGGACTCTAAGTCTGTATGTATAGCTTTTATAGGATGATTATTAGGCCTTTCCTTGTTTGTGATCATGTATTTCATTTTAGTCTCATGATATAGTTTTCTCATTTAACCGAAGACATGAATGGTTGCGTAGGAAAAGTCCAACTGCATTGTACCTCTCAATTTAGCCCCCCACGATCTTGATAACATCATACCAAAACGTGGTGGAATGTCAGCAACCACCACATCCATTAGGACTTTTTTGGCCAAGATCTACTCTAAGGAGACAACTAGATCTTTGATTAGACCCAAAAAACGAACAGGACTAGAATCGAAAGAATTTAAATCATGATATGGGCGGGTTATGTCAAGGCCAAGATTCTCCATGATGGCTTTAGGCATGAGGTTGTGGGAAGCCTCGGAGTCTAACATAGTGTTATGAAGGATGAATTGGTGGATTTTGAGGCTTAAGTAAAATGGAGGGACCTCACTATCTTCAAACTGACCATCAATTGCGGGACCAAATATAAGCTCGGGCTGATCATCCTCTATATTAACCATGTCGGATAAAGTGTCAACTTTCAAGATTTTAACTACATGGGATTTATACTTATTAACTTTAACCAATTCAGTTAAAGGAATATACACCTTTAACTTTGAAATTTATGACTCTAAATTAAAAGGTATAGTTCCATCTACCTCTTTTATGACAACATCCCTTTTCTTAACATGTTATCTCGGTGCGGCTTCTTTCCTCTGAATATCTCTTTCTTTGACAGGTGCACTTGTAGAAGGTTGATTGCTTTTGTTCTGATTTGGAGCTACAATCTCTTTACCCTTATTTTTATTGGCTTGAGAATCTTGATTCTGTGGTACTTCTTTTTTTTGAACTTCCTTCTTCGGGGGTGAATTGATTGGAACATCACGACTCATCAAGGAGTACTTCCTTTGTTGGGAACTCAATGCATTCATGTATCCTCTCTTCTAATCATCAGATTCTACTTCTAACTCATGATAATTTTCCCATATGAAGTCTTTATCACTAGGTAAGCTTGTTTTTTCCACATATTCTTCATCTTCTGTCAAGAAGATGGGCTGGCCATCAACTATAAAAAGAATATTTTCCTCTACTGTTGGTTCTTCCTCTTCATCACTCTGAGCATAGTTCTGTTGTAATGGTTATCAAATTTTCTGCTATAGTTGTGTTTCGGGATCTCTTTTCTCTTTTTTCTTTATCTGAAACTGAGGCTGCTGCTACTGGCCTTGAAAGTTCATATTTCCAATTTGTGGCTCTATTTTTCTATCTGAAATAGAAATTTTAGCGACCATTCTTTCCATGGCCCTAAGCAAAGCATTGAATTTAGTGTTGGATGAGGTGGATCGAATTCGTTCCCCAGCAACGACGCCATAATATTATCACTCTGCTAGATTCCTTAGGTTGAAGAAGGAATCCCAACAGAGGTAACCAGTGAAAATTGTAAGGATAGAAATTCATCTTAAAGTTTAGAAACCTTGGTGAATACTACTAGTCCCTAACATGAAAACTATAAAATGTTTAGCGATATGTTTGTAAAATTATTCAAATTTATAATGGTTTTGTATAGTATCTATAAAACTTTGGTGATTTTTAAGGTAAAATATTTTTATGATATAAAATTTGGGCGAATCGTTTTTAAGAAAAATATAAATTGGCGAATCCTTTTTATGGAAAAAACAAAGAAAATTAGCCCACTTGCGAATATTAGCCCCTAAAAGTTTCCCTGGAGGTAACCACGGACCAAAATTTTAACTTGGTAGCTAGCCCTACCAAGTCATAGAGGGCTATCTCCACAAGGTCATAACCAAGAGGGTTGGATGAATTAGGGTTTTTAGGCTAGGTATGAGTGCAGAGGTTGTTTTGTTTTTTTTGGGTTGGGTTTCACTGGATGAAGCTATTAGGTCAAGGGAGCTAGGTCAGGGCAAATGAGATAGGTTTACATAGATTCAATGGGGAAAGGTAGGCATAAGGCTTAAAACTTTAAATATTATTATGATGAGATGGATTTGAGACTGATGAGAAGCTAGGAAGAGCATGGGAAATGTATTCTTCCGAAACAGAGGAAAATTGACAAATTATGATATCTTTCCCTAAACAGAACATGAGAAAGCATGTGTTTTGCCTATCAACTTGAAAGAATAATACAATAGATATGTAATGAACATGAATACAACACATTCTAACATATGAAACTGAAGGAAAAACAATGATAAACATCATGCCACATGTATCCCAAAAAATAACAATAACTCTTCTTTATAAAACTGGCCAAACTGAGTAAAATAGTTTCTTAATCAATGAGCTATCATCCAAACTAATTCCAAACCTTTCTTAGTGTGAAGTAAGGAAATAAATATACATAAAAAAAAACATTCACTCATCCTTAGGAGTCGAATCCATGAGATGAGGAAGAGATCCACAAAATACTGAACTGAAAGTTGAAGTGTAGGATGGTCCAAGTGACTCATTCCTAATTACATTCAAACTAATTCATTTGACTTAAGGATAACTTTTACCTAATGAATATACACCTAGGTAACTTATTCATAGCATAAATACATTTACCATCATCAATTACATAGGTAGAAACATGAATTTATGAAGTAAAGTCAAAATTTCAGTGAAAAACCAAAAATATCAACAAGTGGCCATTTGCGCCCTCGTTGTGTCATTTACGCCCTCCCTATTCAAGGCTGATTTTGGGTGCCTTCCTAGTGTCCAAATCATGCCCAATATGACTTTTTGGAAAGCCCTTCAAGTATTCTCTTAGAATATGCCTCTAGTTTTCAAAATGAAGCTGATTTGACCCCTCAAAATATCATTCTCCCAAGACTTCTCTGTGTGCAGCGCCTAGGCCAAAATAAGGGCAGAAATGTGATTTTTAGCTAGTTTTTTTTCCCTTTTCACCTGTCAAATCTGCAAATCAAGGCTACAAAAATGGTTTTCTGGAATGAATTTATCCATTGGTGGTCTCATTTCCCTCAAAAAGTTCCCCAAACATTTGCGCAACGCCTAGGGTGATGCACATATGACCTAATTTCTGATATATGCTTGGTCAGAAAAACTCAAAAAATCACAGATTTTTCAAAAAAGTTTCAAAATTCTTCAAAATTGGTAGAATGGCTAATGATGGTGTGGTTAGGCTTGGAGGGAAGCCTCTGAAAGTATGTCCAATTTCTTCTTCTCTTCCATGGTCAAATCTTCAATCTTTGCATTGGCTCTTTTGAGCTTGGCCATTGCAATTTTCTCCTTTTGAGCATGATGTTTGACCTTCCTCCTCAATTGTTCATTGTCTTTGTTAGCATTTGATAAAATATTCTCCAAGTGCCCATTGGCTCTATCAAGCCATGGCTCCCTATTTTCATTGATCACTTTGGCAAGTTGCTCATTTAGGGTTAGCTGATCAGCAAGCTCAACCTCTTTTTGTCTTTCTAGAGCTATAGCTCTTTTCAACCCTCTAGTTCTAGGTCTCTTTCTTGGTTCTTATTCCTCTTTTTCATCAAGCAAGCCATACTTTTCAAATGTATCATCTAGCATAACTTTGGATTTTTTTGCCTGCCTTTGAGCAATGATATATTTTACCTCATCAATAATCGGTTTAGTCTTAAATTGCTCATTCTCTTGCTCAAGGAAGTTTATGACATATTTGGCCCTGTCAAGATTAGTTTGGAGCTCCTTAATCTTAACATCCTTTCCCTTAATGGGTATACTAATGTTTTCATCAACTTCATCCTCATCTAGGTCAACAAGCTCAAATTCCTATTTTGTTTCATGGAGGTCCTGCTCATCATGAATAACTGCCTCAATCACCTTTTCTTTGCCTTTTTCCAC
Organism: Pinus albicaulis; assembly: GCA_034641835.2. Classification (NCBI taxonomy): domain Eukaryota; kingdom Viridiplantae; phylum Streptophyta; class Pinopsida; order Pinales; family Pinaceae; genus Pinus; species Pinus albicaulis. Next base: position 521,098,029 of record CM076579.1, read on the forward strand.
CTGCTTTGTTGATGTAGAAGGCATGGCCCCTTCCACTATGTGTGTAGAAAACACATGCCTGTGGCCTCTCTGGTAGGTTTTTGGCAATGGCTCAACCTCAACCATACTATCCCACTTAGACTCACTATCCTCAATCCTGCTAGGTGACCCAATGTCATGATGAGATGGAGATGAAGGAGGTGAAGGGGACTGATCTGATGATAATGAATGTGCTATGGGCTGAGATGGAGGGATGGAAGTAGATGGATCTTTGAAAATATCATTAGATATGAAGGTACTCCATGCAATGTTTAATTGATTGAGATGATAGAGAACTATGATTTTGATAAGGGAATGATGAAAAAGACTTCTCATTTGATGTTCATACTCCTTTTTCTAGGCAATAAATTCCATCTTATCTATGCTCCAGAAAATATAGTAGGGTATGTTAAGAATCCTTACTCTGTGAAATTCATTAAGAGTCAGATGTGATAGGAATAAAGCCTTGAAAATCTACCTTCACATGAAAAATATTTCATGATTATCCTCATAATTGGTGCATATCTGCTATGGAGGTGATAAAAAGGAAAGAACCTCTTTTTCTCATTCTTGTATCTTGGTTTTAGGAAAGGCTCAAAGTATTGTTTCTCTAAATAACCTTTCTTGAACCACTTCTCCCCAACATTTGGGATCCCGGTGGCAGCTGAAATGATATCAGTTGATGTAGTAAAGGTGACACCAACTAAAGTAACTTGGTTGTCATGGAGTCTAGATATGAAAAGTCTGGTCAACATGGGATGGTGTTGGACCCTCTGAATTTTCTCATAGAACTCATAACAGCCAACATGTTTGAAGCATGTCACAATCATTGGAGAAGCCCAAAGTTCCCTAGTGCTAGTAGGTTCAAGTATGAGTACTCTTCCCCCTTTATGTGGCCTCCTCACCTCTATTTCCTCTCCCTCACTGTATGATATGATTTCTTCCTCTTTTTCCATGGTGTTTTTATCAAAATCCTAGGGAAGTATGATTGTGTGGAATATGGTTTTAGGAATGAGGAATGGGAAAGGGAAATGAAGGTGCTGGTGAGGGAGGAGGTCTCTTAGGCAAGACCTAGGTTCAAGATGGAGGCCAACAAGTTTTTCCGCAGTAGTCTAGCACAACGACGACATTTTCACTCTACTTCGAAGAGCAGAGAATCTCACCCGAGGTGTGCCATGACCTTACTAAGATTAGGGTCAGGTCAGGTATCAATCAAGAATAACATATAGAATAAAACAGACAGAAATGGGTGCTCCGAATAGATATGAATACTCTGCAAATGATAATACTTATGAATTTATGCAGGATGAAAAATAAAATTTAAAGTAACCCACACATTCAACTAAATCAAAAACACATTACAAAACTCAGGACGTCAAACCTATATCATAATATATTGCATTAACACAAGGGACAGTACATTGCTCCTCAGAGCGATCCTGGAAGAATGGATTACAATATTATCACATATGATAGAATAGAATGAACAGAGAGAACAAAACGAACAGAGCGAACATAGCTCTCCTATGGCTCCCTTCCTCTGATCCCTACTATGCCAACCTCTTGTCTCCGCTGGGCGACTGCCTATTTGTTCCTTTGCCAACGTGACTGTCAGTTCTCCCTTCCTTTCCGCTATGATGTTTTCTGCATCTCCCTAATTACTAGGAGTACTTTGTTTGTTCTTTGTCGCTTCCTTCTGCCATCTGTGCCTGTTTCCGCAACATCCGCGCCACCTGCTCTTTAGCTCTTTGCAACTGTGACAGCTCTCTGTCTACCGCGGTTGCACTCTTCCACTTGTTATCCGTAACTCAAAATCATTTTATTTCAAAACAAGGGCCCCAACGGGCCTTGACCACATACTATTGACTCGTCCCGAGTCAATTGTTTTCTGCTGCATTGGTCTCCATCGGTCTGCTTGCCTCCATGGTCGGTCCTGTCTTCTCCTTTTCCTCTTCTTGTCCAAACAAGGGCCCCAACTCAGGAACCTTTGCCAACGCTAATGCTTTGAGTTCTTTGAAGCTGGCAATGGCCTGTTGCCATCCCTGCATGATCAGGTTTGTATCCATGGTGACTTGTTTTACTTCTTTTTCCCCTAAGACGGTCAGCAGCTTACTGAATATGTTCTTAATCTTACTATCAGTCTCGACGACCATTTTCTGCATTGTTTGGGCAGTAATCTTGACAGGCTACCTTAGCTCCCGAAGGGCCTATTTGGTTGTTTCTGAATGTTCCTCAATTTTCTGTATCTTGACCTCCAGCGCTTCCACTTGGTTGTACAATTGGTCAAGTCCTTCGAGGTTTGTGGCCTATTGAATTTCCTTCGACACCTGTTGCTATTGTGCCGAAATCGGCTATGATTTCAAAGTCAGCGAGGTTGAACACTCATGTAGATTTTTTAGAAGGTCATATGCTTCCTTTAGCATAGTGCTTAGAGTTTCTTGCATCCCGGTTACTTGGTTCTGTCTTTCTGTTATTTTCTTTGTGTAGATGACCATTGGATCTGGTAGCGCGGGCCTGGTCGCTAGCACTGCTTTCAGTTCCTTATTTTCTCGGATGAGATTCGAACATGCTATCCTGACATGAGGATTTCCTGACTGGGTCGCTATCTGATAGGTCGACTGATATCTGATTGTTGTGAGTCGTTACTGTGGGCCAAAGATCCCTAAAATCCGTGTCACCGTTTCCAGTTGGTTCTACAAATTGTCTTTCTCTTTATTTATCTGCTCATGCTCTTCAGTAAGCGTGATGATCTATATCTATTTCTGTTCAAATTTCTACTGGAGCTCGGTGTGGAGACCTTCAGTCTACTGCACTCCCCACTGAATAAAACTGTACAAGTGCGTCGTTCCCCATGTCTGCATACTTTCAACCCTGGACGTATCTTGATTTGGAGGTCTTTCTTGGAGTGGTTGACCGCTTGCAGTGGACCTGACTGAGTGTTCCTAAGGTGGTTATGGCTGTGTTGGTTGTGGCGATGCGTTATTAGGGTTACCCATGCTTGGAATGGCCTGCATCCGGTGAAGTATCAAGTTTTCTTACTGAAACAGGTTCAACTTGTTAGGCGAGGGTGTTGTATCTATAGTAAAGGATCCCCCTCCACTTAAAAGGTCCTGAAAAGTGACCTGTTCAACGAAGGGTTGGTTAACCTCAGGTACCAATGCTGTACTGGAGTTAACTTCTACCTTGTTGTCTCCGTTTTTTTTACTCTTTGCTCTGACTGGGTCTGAGATGGTGGCTGATGTGGATGGAGTTCGGGTAGAATGGTCTTTGAAGGTGAATGATGTGTGGGCTGATGAATGGTGAGTGAGAGGTGGAGATATATGAATATTTAAAAATGAGTAGGGGTTGAATATAGGTAGCTCCTGAGTTACCAGGGGTTATGTCACTGGCTCTTCCTGGATTGGAGCTCTCCTGTGTCCATTGGTTGCATTTGATCCTCCCTAGTGAGATCAACGACCTGGCTAGACACTGTAATTTTTGCCTTCTTGGCCTTTGGTGCAGCTACAGGTGGCTTGGGGGCTTTACTCTTTTTGATAGGAACTGCGGTTGTTGCCGGTGGTGAATTAAACAAGCTAAGCGGTATGGTCATGACTATGGGGACTGTGATGGAAGAAGAAGTAGAATTAGAGGCCTGAAACTCTGTAAAAGTTGGAAATAATGGAGAATCACTGGTTAGAGTTTGCATTACCCAGTTGAAGCTTTGTACCTTTGTGTTCAGCTCCTCGATGATTGGTGTCAGCTACAATCACGACACTCTGGCCATTGTTTCATCTGATGTCCCCCCTGGTAATGGATTTGGCAACGTGCCATAAAATTAATAGAAATAGACCCCGCTTCTAACCTCCATTTCCACCCCTGGCCAGGAACATACTTTAGTATGGAAATCTCTCTCATCGATTTGAAACTTCAACTTTTTCATTTTGAAGGTCAATTCTGGCACACATGTTGGCCTGATGTAGGTTTTCCTGTGGCTGACTCCAAACCATATCTGCGCAGAGTAATTGTCCAGAAAGCTCTTTGCAATTCTCTGTTGTGTCATCGCCACATTGACCATCTAGCTGTACCAGAACTTGAATGCCTCTTCGTTCACCTCCTTGGTGTTGGGGTCCCTTGACGCCTTCCAAGGTGTGAATTTCATTGCTAACAGTTGACCTGTTGCGATTTATATAGGCTATCTGATTCCCGGGAATTTCCATTTCCACATCGCCAACACCATGATAAGATAACCATAGATGAACCCAGTGGCTCTCTTGTAGTTATCCTTGCAAGCTTAAAATAGCTCATTAAGTAAAAATGAACACCAATTTAATTGTGCCCCCTAGATACAGTGCTCCACAACTGAGATGGTATCAAGCTTACACTAACCTTTTGTGTAATGCCTCATGGTTTTATTTGCAATTAGATAACATGCGAATTTGATTGTTGGCTTGTTTATAAGGTCTATCTTTTCCCCTTTTCCCCCTCTCTTGGTGCCATAATTCTTGTAGTAATCGCCATCTCTTGCCTTCTTCGCCCTCTTTGACACATTTTGGAACACCGTGGAGACATCTCCACCTTCTTGTGATGCCATGTCAACCTGTGAATATCTTTCATGTGAATTGGTATTTCTTTTCCTAGCCATAGCGACTCATTTTGGATCCTGCTCAATAGGAACTTTGTGCACTGCATCACAGCCCCTGTGGTGTCGAACACTGGAATATTTGTAAGGTTCAGTATGGTTTATTGCTAGACACCTCTAAAGTCTAGGAGTACTCTTGCTACTTCTTGTCCTACCTCAGTGGCATAATTTTCCATATAGACTTGTTTCTTCATTGCTGGGAATTGGAAAGAGTCCGTCAAGTCGGTGTTGATCAACAACGCACTATCATATTTCCCCACCAGCGACTCCATCTTCTGGATTCTCGTGTCGAGCTCCTGCTCAATGACTGTTGGTGCTACCTTGGTCATTTTTTCTCTTCTGTGGTACACTTGCAAATCTACTCCTTTTATTTCCTTTTAAATTCCTGCCGCTGGATACTCCCTCTAGGCTTCTTCTACTGAAGTTTCTGTTGCTCCTGTTTCTATTTTCGGTTCTAACTTGGACTTCTCTAGCATTCTCATGCTTTCTTTCATGCAAGTTATGTAAGTAACCGGAACACATGAGGTTGATAATACCCCATAACTAATTAATTTTCCCTACCTTCCCCCACGACTATAATTGTGTGATTAGTTACCGGGATAAGGTGGGTTTTGACAAAGCTGACTGTGACTTCGGGAATTGGGCAGACGTGATGGGTAATGATTGTGGCCTATTATGGAAAATTTATTACGGTATGGACGATGCTAATTATGGAAATTACTTCTCAAATCTCGGTAATCCTACAGACTAACATGGGTACTATGAGTCATGATGATGGAATGATGTTTGACATGCTTGTTCTCTGACATGGATGATACGCTAGACACTGGCACGCTGGACAATACCCTCCCCTCGACCACAATTGGTTGCATTGCGGTCTCCATATCACAACTCTAAGTTTTTTATGTGCTTGGAATTGTCTTTATTGGGATTTCTATCTAGGATTGTCTCAGGTGCGAGAGAGTTATTGACTCTATCTATTCTAATTTACCCTACTGACTCCTCTCGGTTGTGAGAGTTATTGAAAATTTAAATGTAGAACTTACTCGTGATATGGATTCAGGCATGCGCCATTCACCCATCCTGGTAGTATTTGGTCGTCCAGTTGTGCTAACCGAACTACTCCTAAATCTCTGATTTCTATGATGTGGTACAATCCCAGCCAATGCATTTTTAGTTTACCTGGGAACTTCTGGAACTTGCTGTCGTAAAGTAAAGCTTTTTCACTGACCATGAATGTTTTGCGCTTGATCTGGCAGTCGTGCCAAGATTTTTGTCTCTCTTTCTGGATAGTTTGGTGGAATTCTGCTAGAAACCTATCTTCTTCCAGCTCTTGTAGTTCTTGCAATCACTCTTTCATCGAGTCTTCCTCTAATAATTTATGTGAAGTTGTAATTAGGAGGCTCGGTATGACAAACTCAGCCGGTACCACTTCTTCCCACTCGTACAGTAGCTGGAACAGGGTCTGGTTGTTTAGTTTTTTGACAGTTGTTCTGTACGCCCACAGTGTTGCTGGTATCCGTTCGTGCCAGTCATCTCGTTCAACATTGTAAATCTTTGTTAAACCCTTTTCTAGAATCTCATTGAATGCTTCTACTGTACCATTAGCTTGTGGATGGTAAGGACTGCTTTTAGGATTTTGTACAATGAATTTTTCTAGCAGAGATCTAATGGTTTCATTGATGGAATGCGTACCTTGATCACTTATCAGACTTCTCGGGCATCCAAACTTGCTGATGATATTTTCAAATATGAATCGAGCTGTTGTTTTGGATGTGCAATCCTTCATTGGTATCGCCTCTGCCCACCTTGTCAAATAGTCTATTGCAGTTATGATATACCTGGCCTGTGAGTGCCTTGCGATAGGTGCAATCGGTCCTATAAAATCAACTGCCCATTTCTCAAATGGCTACAGTGCCTTTACCAGGTGAAATGGGAGCTCATCCCTGTGTGATGTACATCCCGTCCTCTGACATACATCGCATTTTTTTACAAATGCCTTAGTATCCATGTTTACTGTCGGCCACCAAAAACCTGCTTGCAGTACTTTCCTTGCTGTCGGTTTTTCTCCGACATGCCCTCCCGCAACTCCATAGTGGCATGCCCATAGTATGCCTTCCCTCTCATGATCTAGAACGCACCTTCACAAAATTTGGTCTAACCCCATCTTATACAGGTGTCCTGCCAGTAGCTGATACTCTGCTGCTCGGACTACTAAATGTCTTTTCTGGGCCGCCGTATATTCAATTGGGCATTGTCCTGTTGTCACATAGGTTTATATTTGGTCTAATTAGTTTGGGATGGCTTCTAGTCTAAAAAGATCAGCATCCGGAAACTAATCATACAGAGACCCTATGTTTTCTTTGTTTTCTAGCCTTGACAGGTGGTTAGGCCCCACATTCAGTCTCCCGGGTTTCACTATCACCTCAAAGGTGAACTCCTGAAAGAGTAGGAGCCATCTGCAGATTCTCCCCTCCAAGACCAGTTTGTTAACTAGGTACTTTAAAGTTGAATGGTCTATGAAAAACTTAAACAAACCTCATAGTAGGTAGTGGCGGAAATTTTGAAGGGAATACACCATTGCCAACACTTCACGCTCTATTGTGGTGTAGTTCCTTTCCGTTGTTGATAACTTACAACTTTCAAAATAAACTAGGTGATCAACTGAAGTGTCTTCTGGTTGAGCCAGAACTGCTCCAAGTGCGATGCTATAAGCATCAATGTGGACATGAAACTTCTCATCCCAATCAGGTTGAACCAATATTGGTGCAGTTGCCAACTTTTCTTTCAAGGTATTCAGGGCTGTCATGCAATTTTCTGTCCAACTGAACTTCTCTGATTTCCACAACAACTTTTCTAATGGGGTTTTTATCTTTTCATAGTTGCAGATGAATCGCCTATAGTAGCCTGTGTGGCCTAGCAGCGAACTTAGTTGCTTCACAGTTTCTGGCACCTCCAGGTTAATTATAACCGCCATCTTTGCTAGATCAACGCAAACTCCTTGTTTGCATACAAAATTTCCTAGCAGTGTTCTAAAAGGAACTGCAAAGATGCACTTCTTGAGGTTTAATGAAATATGGAGTTGCCTACATCTTTCGAACATTATCCTCAATAGCATTGCATGGTCATTTAACAGGCTATAGACATTCCAGTCATCCATATAGACTTCCAGGAATTTGTGGATGTATTCCCAAAACGCTGCTATCACAATTCGTGAAAATACTGTTGGCGCATTTTTCAACCTTAATGACATTACATGATATGCAAATGACCCCATTCAGTGGTGAAAGTTGTCTTCTTCTTATCTTCTTCGGCTCTCCTTACCTAATGGTATCCTGAAAATCCATCCGTAAGAGAATAAGCCTCATTTCCCACAACGTTGTCGAGAACTTCATCACTGAACGGAGTAGGGAATGGGTCATGTATGCAAGCATTATTCAAGCTCCTATAGTCAACATAGACTCGAGTTTCTGACTTATCCTTTTTACTTTGTATGACTATAGGAATTACCCATTCTGCTTCTTCCACTGGGAATATCAACCCTGCCTTTAGCATCTTTTCAATCTCTGCCTTGAATTTTTCTTTCACTTTTGTATTCAAATGATAGGGTCTGTGCGTGACTGGTCTTACATCGGGCTTCAAAATTATGCACATCTCCCCCAGGTCTCCTTTTATTCCTTTCAACTCCTCTACTGAAGAGGATAACAAGTATTCATATTCTTGTAGCAGATTGAATATCACCTTAGTCATCTCAGCATCCCAATAATCACCAATTGACGCAAGTTTGGGCTTTTCCTCTATCCCAATGTTCATTTTCTTGGTATTTAGTGGTAGCAGATGAATTCCTTCTATTGTTGGGTCTTCTTTAATATCCTGCTCCCCCTCATTTTCTTCGAAATACAGATGTCTAAGACCTTATAGATCATCATCATCCATCTCGTTGTTTATCTTTTTGCATGCTTTGTCTGATGCCTTGGTTTGGGAGCGGTTGCTCTTCCTCCTCCTAAATAGACAGGAAGAACAATACATTTTTAATGGCCTGCAATGCTTGTGTGACTGGTTCTGTTTTCCCTTCAAACAAGAAGCATTGTGTAAATTTATCCACAACTGCTTGCCAAGTATTGGTTCCGCTTTTCCTCTTTTCAGTTAGGTACCAAGCCTGTGGAATCAAATCCAGTGAATGTATGAACTTGTGTACCCATAGCTCCTCCGGGTATCCTGCATTTTTCCATTGATCCTCACAATCTTTCAAATTTTTTCTGGGGTCTAAGTCTCCTTGATATTTTTCTGTGAAGTGTGTTCCTTCTTCTTCTTTGAACCTGGCTTTAAATGCTGCCGCAAATTTGTCCCATCGCGACAGTGAGTTGCAGTGGTTACTCCACCACCTTACTGATGTGGATTGTAAAGCCATATCCATGAGTGGGACCCTATGGTCTGTTAGTACCTTATTTTCTATTCTGGCAATAAGAGTGTTTATAATGTTCATATTTGACAAAGTTGGATAATCTCTTACCTCAGTCCCGATCCAATTGATCCTTCCGATGGTGGTGCATCTTCTTGTATTAGTCTCATATTCCCCTTGCTGCCAATCATCCTAGGCTATCTTTGAGCCTAAGTCTGAGCTTTGAATACTTCTCCAACTCACAGATCCCCTCACTGTTGGGTTGATATAATCTTCCCTTTTCCCTACAGTCATTTCATAAAGATGATCAAGAAGCTAAGCATCTTCTCTGTTTTCAACGGACTCTGTGTATCGGGAACCTTGATACGAGTCAAGTGGTTGGGTGACCTGACCTCCTTGTCTTCGAAGATCATCAGTTCCTTCTTTAAATCTATTACTGCATAGTTTTCAAAAGCCCATTTGATCCCCAATAATCTTGGATAGGGATCTTTATCCCCCATACTATCTATCACCTCGAAGTATGTGTATGTATTTACCCCCGCAACGTCGACTTCCACCTCCTCCAACCTGCCTATGGGCACAATGCAGTACTGGTTTTCCATACAAATTTGAATTGGTGAGTATGTCAGCCTCGGTCTTCCCAATGCTTCCCATGTCTTCCTTGGAAAAATATTGACATTTGACCCTAGGTCAAGCATTTTGTCCTTAATTTGGAATCCCGCAACTTGATTGTTCACTCGGAATTATTTCCCTGTCCTTCTCTTATTTATTTTCACTCTCCATATGTATTTTTTTGTTGATTCATTTGGCTCCCCTGGTCCTGTGGTCTCTTGCACCACCATTTCCAGGTTTTTCTTTAACTGTTTGAACATTTCCGCATTGGTAACAATATTTAGAAATAAGCGGAACCATTCTTCAATCATAGTACTTGTACTAGCTTGGTTCTCCTTATCTTCCTTGGCCTGTGGCAACTCAATGCCTTTGCTTCCCCCAAGTTGGGAAAATGTTTCCACTGCTTCTTTAAATTATTTCTTTTGTCTTTCTGGCTTGAAAATTGGCTTTAGCGGTGCTGGCCTTATCAATTTTATCGAGTCTGTCGTCTGTGCATCCTCCCCGGTTATTTTCCCTCCTCGTGTCACTATGGCTACGTTCTGCATAGCTTGAGCCTCTATTATTCTTGGCTCTACATTTACCAAATTTATTCCTCTTTGTTTGGCTCTTTTTTCCCATATTTTAATGAGCTCTGGGTAGTCTTTTGTTGCATGTGTGTTAACTCTACAATGAGAGCACCAGGGTCTTCTAGGAAGTGGAAATTCCCTAGCTACATGACCTTCTTGGTCACAGTTGTAACATCGTACTGGCCCTCTTCCTCCAACTCGGCCTCCTCTCATGCCTCCCCCTCGTCCCCTGGGAGCCTCATTCGCTCTATATGAAGGCCTGTCCTATCGTTTTACTAATGCGTCCAAAGCCCTCCACTGTTTTGTGTTGTGTGTTGTAGAAGCACAGAACTCACAGTATGTGTTGTTCAGAACGTTAGAGTATTTCTGGAGGATTGGGCATAGGCGGGGTGGATGACCCATGCTTTTTCATATCTCAGAATATTCAATTGTGGCTTGATTCTATTGCGCAGGGAATCCCGTGTACTGATGTTGCAGCGAAGATAATCCCTGGGTGTTTATCTGCACAAATCCTCCTACCGGCGGAGCTCCCTGTGCCCCTGCTACTAATGTCCCCACATTTTGGCCCCGCAACCTTGGACATTCGATTAGAACATGTCCCTCCATTAGACAGCGCGTACACCATACATTTGGTCTGGCCGGCTGCATTGGTTGAATCTCTTTTAACTTTTATGTTAGGCTAGCTATCTAGTGTTGTAACCCCAGTATGGAAGGGTCTTGAGCAGATGCTCCTCCTTTAAATTCTTGTGGATAGCCCACCATGGCCTCTATCTTCATAGCTTGCTCCAATGCGTCTTGTAATGTCTTGATCTTCTGTTGTGTTAGAGGAGTTCGTGTTAATGGAAGAAGGACCTTGATGAACCAATCTCTCTGATGGTTCGGGTCGATTGGATAACTCAGTTTTCCAATCGCATCCTTGAATCTCCTCATTAGATCCCATGCAGTTTCCCCCTCTCGCTGCTTGATCTCCCACATCTCTGACAAACCCTGCTGATCTGTTTGGGGTAATTTGAATTCCTTAATGAAATCTCTCTTTACATCATCTATCACTGGGTTCTAATGAGCTTCAGACAACTTAATAAACCAGCGTAGAGCTCTCTCCCTGAGAGTAGCTTGAAATTCGATCAACTTACCTGCCTATGGTGTCTTCCGAGCCCTCCATATGGCCTTGTAGAGGTACCAGTGTTGTTCCACGTCATCATTACCCCTCCCAGAGAACTCTAGGTATCAGGTAAATGATCCCACCATGCTTTCTTGTGTGGGTGTTACTAGAATAAAACCCCTGGCTCCTGGCTGTGAAATGGTATTACTAGCACCACTGCTAGTGTGTATTACTGCTGTAGACTGAACACTATTAAACTTACTCAATTCCCATAGCTTAACAAAAATTTCACCTAGTGGCTGATAGAGTACCAGGGGAAGGTCGGGACTAGAGCTACTTGAACTTTGGGGAATAGAATTACCTTGGGTTATGGGTGCGGGGCCCGTCTTGGAATAGTTGCTCCATCGCAACATGAAAATCCACATCGGACATCTCCTCGGGGCGTGCGTCATCTCCGTCATACTTCTTTCCCTTCTCTGTTTAGGATGGGCTCCTATACACCCGCCACACTTCCTTGATGGTCCCTCCTATATCTTGGGAACCCATCTGACCTTCCATCTCCTTTGTCATCTGAGGCGCCTTCTCCTTGTCCTTTCTACTACTTTCCTGCTTCTCCAACTCCTTCATCACCCTTTCTCACCATTTCACAGTGATTTTTGCTCTCTGATGTGCTCTTCATTTCCTCAACCTACTAGAGGTCTTGACATCTATGTCCCTATTCCCCTCTCCAACGTATTCGTAGCATCTCTCCCTCAGCTCCTTCCCCCAGTACTGGAGGTTTAAGTCTCCATCTCAGATTTTTGAAACTCCATCAATCTTTCGTCTACCATCAAGGCTTTGATCCATAAAGGGATCTCCTTCAACAACACTTCACGCAACCCTGATCTGAATATGTCCTCTGCTTTCGAGAAAGACTGGTAACACTCAGCTGTGAACTCCACTATGTACCCTTCCAAGGTAGATTTCACCCAAAAATCTACAGCTTGGGTCAAATCGATATCTAGCTGATGGAGTGCTGCCAGATCTACGTGTAACCACTTGCGACAGACCTTCTGCAAGCTTCTTTGGACTCTCTTGGCCTGTAGTCTCTGCAACCAGTTGTAGAGCTCCTTTGGAAAATTTCCCCAGAAAATCTCGTAGATATCACTGGCGGATTCAGAGAACAGAACCTGATTCTTAATAGCTTTCCCCCTTTGCTGTCTCAACTTCGATTGCTGTGCTATGAACCGATCTAGGTGGTTATCCCACCAGCTTCGTATTTATCTCTCGAAGATTCACAATACCATGATATAGTTCCAAAATGGAATTTCAGGTCCCGACAATGGAACCATTTATTGACAAGGGAGGAGGTCTCTTGGGCAAGACCCAGGTTCAGGATGGAGGCCAAAAAGGTTTTCCGTAGTAGTCTAGCACAACGCCGACATTTTCACTCTACTCCGAAGAGCAGAGAGTCTCACCCGAGGTGTGTCGTGACGTTACTAAGATTAGGATCAGGTCAGGTATCGATCAAGTATAACATATAAAATAAAACAGACAGAACTGGGTGCTTCGAATATATATGAATACTCTGCAAATGATAATACTTATGAATGTATGTAGGATGAAAAACAAAATTTAAAGTAACCCACACATTCAGCTAAATCATAAACACATTATAGAAGTCAGGACGTCAAACCCAGATCATAATATATTTCATTAACAAAAGGGACAGTACATTGCTCCTCAGAGCGATCCTAGCAGAACAGATTACAAGATTATCACATATGATAGAACTGAATGAACAGAGAGAATAGAACAAAAAAATAAAACAGAGCTCTCCCACGGCTCCCTTCCTCTGATCCCTACTGTGCCAACCTCTTGTCTCCACTGGCCAACTGCCTATTTGTTCCTTTGCCAACGTGACTGTCAGTTCTATGTTCCTTTCTGCTCTGCTGTTTTCTGCATCTTCCTAATTATTGGGAGTACTCTTTTTGTTCTTTTTCGCTTCCTTCTGCCATTTGTGCCTATTTCCGCAACAACCACACCACCTGCTCTTCAGCTCTTCGCAGCTGTGACAACTCTCTGTCTACTGCGGTTGCGCTCTGCCACCTGTTATCCGCAACTCAAATTCATTTTATTTCAACATAAGGGCCCCAATAGAAGGAGATGGTGCTAGGGATGTATCAAATGGGAGAGGGGATAAGGACTGGTTGTATGATGGCATTTAGGATAGGGATTTGGGGATCGAAAGGCTAGGTAAATGTAGCACCTAGGGCTTAGGGTTTTGGGAAAAAGGGTTAGGGAAAGGGAATTTTGTAAAACAGGGGTTTAGGAATGGGTATTTGCAATTATAGGAAGGTTATAAATGTGTAAGGGAGTCAAAATTAGGAACTTTCAAGAATGCTATGGGAATACTAGGGTTTTAAAACATTTTAAAACACCATATTCTAATCATAAATTTCACAACACCAAACACATGAACTTGATGAAGATGATAATTTATGGCATTAGATCTTACTCATTTGCTGGAGGTTGATGAAGATTTGGCAATGATTTTTTGTAACTTGAATGTGTTTCTAGGCTTTTCTGGTCATATGTGTAGTGCTTGAAGGATTTGCGCCCTCACAGAAGTATTTGCACCCTCACAGAAGGATTTGCGCCCTCACAGAAGGATTTGCGCCCTCGTAGAAGGACTTGCGCCCTCTGCTATGTTTTTTTCCAATTTTGCCCAGAAACTTAAAATTTTTCTCTCTTGTAGTGTCTGCTTGATATTTGTAGGAGAAAAATGAATTTGAAATGATGATAAGAATTATTTAATACTTGAGTGAATTTGAATTTAGATTGGAAAAAACCTACTTTTCTAATGTTTCATTTCACCTTTTGAAAACATTATTGATTACCCTTTTTCTTTGATTTTTCTTCTTTGCAGGATGATGTTGCTGGAGTTTGGCACTTTTCACTTTGAATTTTCTTCTCTTCAGTTTGGCATGTGAAGTTTGAGTTGGAAACTTGGGACAGGACTTATTACATATAATGAGCATAAAATTACATAAAAATAAAAAATAAATTACATCTCTGTTTTGAATAAAATTACATTTTGGTATGAAAATCATACTCTAAAACCATAATTACAATCTTTAAAAATCATATTTACATACTGATAAATCCTCTGCATACAATTGAGAAAGTATTATTTGAGTAACTCTCACACCTTTGCTGGCCTTATTGAGATAAAATGGTGTTTATGAACCTTGAAAAATAAAAACTAGTTGACCTAATGAAACCTTGGATGACCTGACTCCATGGTTGACTTTAACTAACATAATGACATAGTGAAATGAGAGTTTAAGATTGTTTTATGCTCAACAAGACATGAAGGTGGGTCAGCAAATGTGAAATTTTTAGGGAGAGTGAGATTTTATGACTAGCGCTACCATTAGTGAGTCAATTTTTTGTATGACCTAATGGAATGATAAAAAATTTATGAGTGGGACCCCTACAATGAATATAAAAAGAGAGATTTTGATCACTGATGGCAAAATGAAAATTTTGACACTAACATTGTGTTTGATTTGATAATTTTTTACTTCATGTGATTGGCGATTGTGTTTTTAATTCCATAAAATATTTGTAGAAGTGATTCAGTATTTAACTTTAGTACATTGTTAGATCGAATTGAATCCAAGATATACGTCCATGTTGTATAATTTCTACAAAGCACTCCATTGATCTGACCCCCGACACACTGCCGCATGATGTTGTCATACCTCATGCGACTACACGGAAATAATCCACACATGTACTATATGAGGCAACCAAATTTATTGAACGCATCCAACACATCCGCCAACAGGTCCACGACATCCTTGACAAATCCAACACCAAGTTCAGTAGAATTTTCCTCTCATGGAGGAACTTAAGGCAATGGGGGTCGTTACTTCCTAAGGAGGGAGGAATGATCCAGGTGGATATTGGTGGCCACCCACCTATTCCATTTGAACCCCCACCATCGGTTCTTTCAGTTTTTCAGTTTCAACACAACTTACTATTTTTAGTAGTTTTTCGGGTCCTAAACTTTCGAAGCCGTTTTGAGGTCCTGAATGATGTTTTTTGGGAAAACCAGGAGCAACATGGGTTCATGGACCAATTATTCTCACTCAAAAGTTATATTCCTCATATAGTTATTTATAACGAGGTATTGAGCACATCAAACAGAGATCGTATGCCAAAGTCAAGTCCCCAGGATGATTGATGTACCAATTTACCCAAACGGGGCCCATAGTTTTCACACTTCATCTCTTAAGGTTAGGTTTTTGGATTTTTATGGTTTTCCATTCTTTCTCAACAATAAATATTCCTTCGAGCCTCATTGTAACACAATTCAGAGGCATGTAGCCACCACATATATTCTCATAGATACGGTACCAGCACCCTAGCTAGTTTATTTACATTATGTCTGTAAGCATATTTCTGTTATTTGATATCAGTATTATTTCCATTACATCTTTGTGTTTATGTTTATTTTTGTGTATTATTGTGTTCCTGCATAAATCTGTATCATTTATGTTGTAGGGAAGATGGCACTATCGACTGATGCAGAGATCACTTCGTTGGTGAAGCTACCTGATCGTGTATGGTTGCAGGTGTGGTCTGGTCGGTAGGCCCAACTGCTTCATGAACTCTACTGAAATGAGGTTAATTTTGGCTCCCTTTTTCGAAAATGAACTACACAGAGAACCCTTGACCCACATCTATGAGTGGAAGAAACACTCCCCCTCCTCTGGATATTTGGGCTTAATCTGTTGGACCTTGGTGGTGGAAAATGTGGCACTGGGCTCCACATCAATAATCTACTTCCATTTGTCATTCTATAACCATAGTCCCCCCACATTTAGCCAAGTTACTGACCTACCAGTGTAAACATGTGACAAAGAGTTATTATGATATGATTCAACCTCTTAGATCACCTTAATGAAGTGCAATCGAGAAACCAAAACCCTTAATGACTTCCCTATTAGGTGTTATAGGACCCCCAAGGGCTAAACCACCCTTCCAGGTGCCCAAATGCTAAATTAAACCTCTTTTTTCAGTGCCCTGATATCCGAGACATTAGCACAACACTTCCTGATTTTGAGTGAAACCCTCCAATCCCACACATGATGCCTACAAGGGAGAGCCTGTAGTTTTTTTTCACCTGGTTCTGTGTTTGCTACCGCGAGATTTAAGCTACTTTTTTAGGCTAGGATCCAGACCACTTCCCAAAACTTAATGAAACTTTCTAGACCCATGAATGACATAAGGACAAGGCCTTCCATATAAATCTTGGACAATAACTTGACCTAAAAAGGCCTAGATATGACAAACATATCGTCAAATATATCATAAATATGTAATCAATGGGTCATAACAACATATCTGAGCAGAAGGGTCTCATACTTATCTGAAATTCGTAAAGAATCATTGACTCCTTATCACAATAACTGCATTATCATCTATTAGGTCATATATTCATCAAACATTCATATATTAATCAAACATTTCAAGAGCCATAAACGATATACGTCATGTAACCATCATATAACCAGCATATAAACCAACAAATAACCAACATATAAACCATGGAAACTCAACTATAATATCACAATCATAATTAATACACATAGAAATTAATCATAATAGACAATATTTCTTATTAACACATGGAAATTCCTACCAAGTCACGAACTTCCACGTACAACTCGACCATAGACTGGATTGAACCAAATATTTCTTTCATCCAGTCACCCCCGTAGAATATTACAAGTATGAATGTGGGATCTCATGGAATAAACCAAATAAAACCAAACCAAGGCTTCTAGAAGCCAAACCACTTCAAACCTCAACTAATGATTCCACGTCACATTCGAACATCACTAACCATACCAGATTGGTCTCCATCCAAGTTTTCTAGGGCTCTAGAGCATTTTCTGTAACCAGGGCTTCCAAGACTAGTTACTCAACCCACAACTACTGCCAAGCTTC
Organism: Pinus albicaulis; assembly: GCA_034641835.2. Lineage (NCBI taxonomy): Eukaryota > Viridiplantae > Streptophyta > Pinopsida > Pinales > Pinaceae > Pinus > Pinus albicaulis. Next base: position 521,115,347 of record CM076579.1, read on the forward strand.
TAGAGTGTTTGTCCAACCAAGGATTCAAGGAATAATAACTCAACCCACAACTGTTGCTGGGCTTGTAGTGAATTTTTCCAACCGAGGCTTCTAGGACTAGTAACTTAACCCACCGAGGGCTTCGAGAGCATTTGTCTAACCAAGGCTTCCAAGACTAGTAACTCAACTCAAGTTGTTAAAGGGATTACAGAGCATTTGTCCAACCAAGGCTTCCAGGACTAGTAACTCAACCCAAGTTGTTACCGAGCTTCCATATCATTTTTCCAAGCACGGCTCCATGAAATAATAACTCAACCCATAGCCATATGGAACATGAGCATGAACCAAAAAAAAATGTAAACCCACAACACCATGGTTATCCAGGAAATGGAAAGTCTAGGAAAAACCATTGTCAATACGGACAATCCTCCATGTCAATGACATATCACAACAAATAAACCACATGAATGTTCCATGAATGCCAAAACTAGAAAGGAAACCACACATGCAATTAGATACCTGCAAAGAAATACAGTTGTAGCCATTGATCCCACTATCCTTACTTTCCTACTTTTCCTTTGTCTTCTTGCTCCAAATCGCCAGTATGCCACACTCCTCCAAGAGTGCCCCAAGAAAACCCTAAGTGTCCAAGCATTATGAGAGAATTATAGAATAGAATAGAGAGCCATAAGTGAACTGAAAAAAGCTACCAACTAATCCTCAGAAGCATTTCTATCAATGAGGCATCTACTTTCTTCATTTTCCATTATTTTCCTTTATTTTAATCTTCACATGCAACTTGTGACCTTTCACCTTACTTTTCTCCTATTTTCCTTTATTTTCATAAATAAAATTTGAATAAATTCCAATTTGTGTTTCCAAATACTTTTCCATTTCCTTTTCCAATTTACCCTAGCCATAATAAACCAAATGAACTCCCACTAGGATGTTTCTCCCACCACTCAACTCAGAATACGTGTCCCATGACCTTGGTCTTATATAATTTTTTACATGGATTTTTAACTAGGGCTATTGCATAACCCTCCCCCTTGGGGGAACACTGTCCTCAGTGTTCAGTGACACCTACAACCAACAAAATCATTGAATACCAAAACATACTTACCATGGATATTTATAACACAGCTCGTTGCAGTATTTATAATGACATCCTGTCGAAAAAATGACAACATATTGCTTACTAGATCTTTATAACAAATCTCATTACAATATTTACAATAATAACCACATTTAAACTCATGCACATTTTATTTAACCAACAAATAACCATATTGTTTATGGAGATTTATAAATCAAGCTCGATAGAATATTTACAATAATATAAACATATAAACATATGCGCATTTTCTCTTACCAACAAATAAAAGGATATGATTCCTGCATCCGAAATAAGGGAATCCAGAGGCTCACACCTCCACCCTCAAAGTAATATTGAGATTCACCTCCTTCCCAGGAAATTGAGAATCCATTGGAAAATCCGAAGCTGCATTCAAGGTCCAGTACAACAGTCCTATGCCACTTTTCCTCTCAGTGAGCAATTACCAGCTCATTTTTCAAGGGCATAATCCCATTGTGCATCTGATTCCATCTCGCAATACTAATGACTAAAACAAATCCATTCCTGATCTTCCATTCTTTTCTTCACAGTCCCTTGGGAAATTTGGTCACCCCATTCCATGCAGTCACACACCTTCCAAGTTCCGTGGGCATCCCCTTCTCTACTACACAACCGCTTAAGCGACCCCTCCCTTGAGAAGGTTTCATCACATCGGAAGATCCAAAACCCAAGGTATATCCGTACCTCAAAACCATCATACATGACATAGAATTCTCATGGAAATCAATGGACACTATTGGGTACCAGTGTCATGCAATGGCCTTGATCTTGAATGCTTTACCAACATACTGTTTCATGTTCTAATTCATTTTTTTGTTGTTTCTAATTCTTGCATTCAATTTCAACCAACCAACCGATCATTTTCATGCTTTCCTACACTTGAAATTTCATTTTCTTCGTGTCACAAGAATTCAAAATAGTTGTTTGATCGAATCATCATGTATAAACATATCACATCTAGTTAGCTCAAAACGCAAGCATCATAAATCACATGTAACAATCATAAATCAGAGTCATGGATCACATGCAATCATCATTAACCAGAATCATAGACCACATGCATAATTAAAACTAAAATAAAATACTGATACTTATCCTTTAATTGACCCTTTCCATATGCACACTAGATCTGTTTCCACACCCTACCAACACCTAGTGCCTTCTCTTCAACTACATACAAATACTCCTAGTGTGCATCACACACATACAACCACACATGACATACAACACCATATAATACATTCACCTACACTCGACACACAACACATACACCTACACTTGATGTACACCACAATAGATACACCTACATCCGGTGTATGACACAACACATAAACCTACACCTAGTGTAGAACATAATACAATACATACACCTACACCCAGTGTAAAAAACAATAAAATGCGTACACCTATGCTCGGTGTACAACACAATACATATACATACACAAAGTAAAACACAACAAATACACATTTCACAATACCATGACTACCCAATGCACATACACAATACCACATGTACACAAAACAACATGCACACAATACCACATGTGCATAAAAAAACATGTACGACATGCAAACAATACCACATGTACAACATGTACACAGTACCACATGTACATAACACCACATGCACAACATGTAGATAACACCACATGTACACGACACCACCTGCACACTGTGTACACAACACCACATGTACATAGCACCACATGCACGACATGTACACAACACCACATGCACCACATGCATCGCAGACACCACATGCACACAACACCACCTGCACATAATACCCCCCATACAATATGTATACGACACCACATGCACACAACACCACATGTATAATCATACACACAACACCACATGTACATATCACCATATATACAACATGAGCACCACGCCATATGTACACAACACCACATATGAAACATGTAAAAAGCACCATATGTGCATAACACAACATATTCAATATGCACACAACACCATATGTACACAACACCACATATCCAACATGCGCATAACACCATCTCTACAGAACACCATTTATACATAGCATTGCATAAAAAAAATATACACAACACCCTATATAGACAACACCGTAGGCACACAACATCATAGGTGCAACATGTACAACATATATACAACAATAGTACTACACATCCATAGACCACACGCTGAATCTACCAAGAAACCTTGGTTCTAGTGTGTTTCCACTATCCATGCTTGTCCCAGCATGCCACGGATTACACTGCTTTCATTCAGTTGCTGTGTCCCTCAACATTACCTGCCATATCATAAACATAGACATAGTATAATCACATAATATCAATTCATATCCAAATGATACTGACCTCATAGATATGTCACAACTACTCTTCCCACTTTATTCCTCATGAAACCAGGAACCTCTTCATGTGATTCACCTAGATAAGAAATCATTCCTCTATTGGAATGATTCCTGATGAATCTATCAGACAACGACATACATACATACACACATATTTACATATAAATATCAACATAAAACAATCATGTTCACTGATGACCCTGTCAGACAATGACATATGTATATATATATAGACATAATCATAATCATAATCACAACATAATTACCAGATATCATAAGGTCAAGGTTAAGAGAACTTCCTTTATCTACGCACAACATGCATAACCTTAAGAATGATAGTTCCCAACATAGCCAAGGCATCTAACACCTTAGATACATTTACTTCACCTTTCCTGTTACCTTTCTCATGATTGTCTTTCCACCATCCATTTGCACCAATGGACCTAACCAATCCAACTGGTTGTCATACTCTTGCATTCAGCTACCCTTATACATGCACTGAGCTTCATCTGAGTCTTACATTACCTGTTGGGTTTCATCTAGATCTTCCCTAACTTCGTTAATTTTCCTCTTTCCCAACCAATTCCCAAGACTCGAAACATAAAAGGAAAGAAAATAAAGAAACAACAATAGAAACCAATAAAAATATGATACCACAAACAAAGTGGTTTGATCATGCACTAGACACAATAAAGATGAAAAATGAAGTGCAACAAATCACTAAATACCAAAATCACGAGACTAGCAACAAACACCATGACTCAATCCCCATGGGTTCCCAATGCCTACAAGGGAAAGCTCAACCTGAGACTTCTTCAAGATTTCATGGTAGTTTCTTTGCCATGCAATTCCCTGTATCATACTTCCATAAACACATAATTTTCAGTGTATAAACGAATATAACAATATACTAGTTATCTTACCTTATTGTGCCAATCACACTTCCTTGTAACTAAACACACATGACAGCCACATGTTCCAAAGATCAAGACAACGTATATATTTATTTGAAATCAACATTTACCAAGACTAACAAACATATCATAATCAACTCACAATCATAAGACATAATGATACAACTATCACCTACTTATACTCAAGTACATACAAGTTGTCTCAACACATATGTGTTAGTGAACCATCTCAAAAAAAGTGCATTCCTTCATGCAGTCTTATAGAGACAAACTCATATCATGCAACTAGTCAAATATTCAAACAACAAATAGATGAAATAATATACACCAAAGACTCAAACACCAAATAGATGACGTAATCAAACATTCAAGCACCAAGTAGACGACATACACAAAATCATACCTTAATGTATCTCAAAGGAGGCTATCATGTGTGCACAACCAATCTAGATTATCATGATATAACTTCACGCCATATCAAATCAAACATAACTAAGGTCATGATGTCCATAACAGTAACTAGATAACATGTTTACATCATAAACTCATAAAAAATTGTCATTCATGCATAATAATCACATATGCACAGTCAATCTAGATTAGTACAACACAATATCACAAATAGGTTGACTCATACCCCAATGTCATAACCCTAACCATCTACATAGGAAAATACAAATTGGAACGATACATATAATATCAAGAGCTTATTTTCAATGACCATAACGATCATGCATATAACAACAAGTTACTATCATCCATGACTATCTGATGCATGTTCATATGACTAAACTGATTAACTAACATCTATCATACCTGTAATCGAAAAAAGCATAGACTAACAAAAATGTACATAACCTTAATGCTTACAAAAACTATTAATCAGCATACCTGCATACCCAACATATAAACCTGTATGATGATCTACTTCTTACCTTGAGTTCTAGTGTTGCAACCTCGCTTTGATGATCTGCATCTCCTTCTTTATCTCAGCCAATACATTAGCATCGTAGCATACCAACAACATCATGATGACACAAAATACTATATGACCACCATGATGTATGACTGACCTCCATGCATGCATAACCATAACCATGACAATGCATGCATAACAACATATAGACACTCACATGCATAAAAAATCCGTAATATACAACTGACATTCATTCATTACAAACACATCCCAACATCAACATTATCAACTTCTACATGACAACACGACTATAAAAATGACCATCACCATGCATACATAATAAGCAAATATACAACCTACATGCATGCATGGCAACCACATTCTTCCCATCCAGTCCTACTATTGAACCATGCTCTGATACCACCCTCCTCCCACATTTACCCAAGTTACTGGCCTACCGGCATAAACATGTGATGAAGAGTTACTGTGATATGATCCAACCTCCTATATCCCCTTAAGGAAGTGGAATCGACAAACCAAAACCCTTAATGGCTTCCCTATTAAGTGCTATAAGACACCCAAGGGCTAAACCACCCTTCCAGGTGCTCAAAACTTGAAATAAACCTCTTTTTTAAGCGCCATAATCTCTCAGACGTTGGCATAAAATTGCCTGATTTCAACTAAAACCCTTCAATCGCATGCATGATTCCTACAAGGGAGCGACTGCAGTATTTTTCACCCAATTTTGTGCCTATGACCACGATATTTAAGCCACTTTTTTAGGCTGGGATCCAGAACCCTACCCAAAACTTAATGAAACTTTCCAAAACCATGAATGACATAAGGACAAGGCTTTACATATAAATCTTAGACAAGAACTTGACCTAACAAGGCCTAGACATGCTAGAAATTTTGTCAAACATATCAAAAATATGTAATCTACAGGTCATAAAAATAGATATGAGAATAGGGGTCTCATACTTATATGAGATTCATAAATAAGAAATGATTCCTTATCACAATAGCTTCATTATAATCTATTAGTTCATATATTTATCAAACATGTCAAGATCCATAAACGATATACATCATGTAACAAACATATAACCAACAAGTAACCAACATATAAAACATGTAAAATCGACCATAATATCGCCATCATAATCAATACACATATACATGAAACACAATAGAAATACCTCTTATTAACATATGAAAATTCCAACCAAGTCAGGGACTTCCATGTACCACCCAACCATAGACTTAGTTGAACCAAATATTTCTTTCAGCTAGTCAACCCCATGCCATACTCCAAGCATGAATGTGGGATCTCATGGAATAAACCAAACAAAAAAAACCAGGGCTTGCAAAGGCTAAACCACCTCAACCCTCAACTAGTGATTCCACCTTATGATGAGACATCACTAACCATCACCAGATTGGTCTCCATCCAAGCTATCCAGGGCTCCAAAGTGTTTTTTTCAACCAGAGTGTCGAGGACTAGTAACTTAACCCACAACTATTGTTGGTATTCCAGAGCTTTTGTACAACCAAGGCTTCAAGGACTAGTAACTCAACCCACAACTAATGTCGAGATTACAAAGTGTTTGTCCAACCGAGGCTTCCAAGAATAGTAACTCAACCCACCAAGGGCTTCTAGAGAAATTTTCCAACCATGGATTCTAGAACTAGTAACTCAACCCAAGCTGTTACAGGGCTTCCGAAGTGTTTGTCTAACCAAGGATTCCAGGACTAGTAACTCATCCCAAGTTGTTACAGGGCTTCTAGAGCGTTTGTCTAACCAAGTCTCCAGGAAATAATAACTCAACCCATAGCCATAACGAATATGAGCACAAACCAGAAAATAAAGGTAAGACTACAGAAACATGGTTATCCAAGAAATGGAAAGGCTAGGAAAAACCAATGTCAATCCAGGAAATCCGACATGCCATTGACATATCACAACCAAGAAACCTCATGCATGTTGCATGCACTCCAAACCTTGCAAGGAAACCATGCACGCAACTCGATATCTACAAGGAAATCCAGTTTTAGCCATTGATCCCTTTGTCCTCTTGTGCTTTCTTGCTTTTCCTTTTCCTTCTTGATCGAAATCCCAAGTATGCCACACTCCTCCAAAAGTGCTCCAAGAAAACTATAAGTGTCCAAAAGTATGAGAGACTAGAAGAGAGATCCATAAGTGAACTTTAAAAAGCTACCAATTGATCCTTCGAATCCTTTTTATCAATGAGGCCTCTAATTTCTTTACTTTTTTTATTTTCCTTCATTTTCCTCCTCACATGAAACTTGTGACCTTTCACCTTCCTTTTCTCCTAGTTTCCTTCATTTTCATAAATAAAATTCCAATAAATTCCACTTTTCCTTTCCAAAACCTTTTCCATTGCCTTTGCCAATTTCCCCTAGCCATAATAAACCAAATGAACACCCACTATGATTTTTTTCTCACCATTTATCTTGGAATACATGTCCCATGACCATGGTATTATATTTATTTTTACATATATTTTTAACTAGGGTTGTTACACATTCCCCTTGTCGAGTTTTGACTCAGAGTGAGAACATGCATCTAACTCTGAAGCCTTCATCTCGAACATTAGTGATTGCTTGGCCCAACACTCACTTGTGTTGTGAGTGGGTATCTTATGGAACTCACAACATTTTCCAATGTCCTTCTTTGTCTTTGTGGTGTTGTTCTTTGCTTGTCACTTTAGTGGGTTGTCCTAGGTCACCTTGCCTTGTCCTTGTCCTTTATTCTTCAGTTTGGGGGCACCTTTCCCTTACTTCAGATTTGTAGATGGAAATATCATTTCTTCTGTTTACAAATCTGCTCAATATTGACATCGTATCGATAGACAACACGAAGCGAGGAGATTTCCAAGAACTCCATCACGTCCTGGATGTATTTATGTAGATAACTATTGTACTTGAGTACCCGATGCTACTCAAAATCCTTGATACCTAACTTCGTGTGAAGGGTATGAAAAATATATGTGAAATTTGGCATGTCTCGGTCCCTTCCCTACCACATTGTGGTCCACTTTATGTATTTATCTTCATATCTCCCTACAAGGTAATACTGCTCATTAATGGAATTTCAGAAAGAATTCCATGTGGGTGAGGCTGAAAATAGTGAGGGGTCCCCCTCGTCCTTCTTCTCACAGTAGGTTTCCCACCAGTCCTTGATGTGGGGGGTGACTTTGAGGAGTGAAAAATTAATCTTTTCCTTATTGGAAAAATCATGAACCGAAAAAAATCCTTCTAACATATTTAACCATTTATCTACGGCATCTACATCTATTTGTCCTTCAAATATGGAAATGCCAAAGTTTACTTGTACCTTATAGGGAGTGGCACCTGCAGAGTGGCTACTGGATGAATATGTGTTGCATGTTGGTAGTCGTCAAAGGATATGGTAAAAGTTGTCCATCATCACATTCCTTTGTCACTTGAGAGCTTCTTCAAGAAATATTTTGAAAGGATCTCCTGCTCCCTCATCTTTCTTTTCTTCGCCATGGGAGGCTGTCAGGGTTTGCAAGGCTGGTCTTGCAACAATTCAACTAGTTCAAGCCCTAGCTCCTTATACCCCTACCTTGTTAGGGAAATTCAAATTCAAACAGAGAAAGAGCATGACACTCTAATACCACTGATCCGGACTTATGCAGGAACACAACAAAATATAGATATAAACATAAACACATAGATGTAGCATAAATAATTTTTCATTTCATTAATATCAAAGAACTGTCATATGCTTAAATAAAAAATGAAAATAAAATAGCTTGGGCAACGGTAGATTATCTCTGAGAAGAGATGTGGCACCTACGTTCCTCTGAACTATGTTACAATGAGGCTAAAGGGCCTTTTTATTATTGAAAATCAAAGGGAATCCCTCAACAACAAAAAAACATAACCCTAGGAGATGGAACACCAAGCCTTTATGGCCCCCATTGGGGTTAGTCATGCAACCAACTTCCCGGGGTCATAAGTTGGTCATATGATATATGTTTGGCGTGTATGATACCTCGTTAGAAATATCTCTCGAAGTACTACAATATTTGTGAAATGCACTTGCCTATGGCTATGGGACTGCTGCGAACCTCAAAAATATGCCATTTAGGGGCTCAAAATAGCTTCAGAAGTTCAAGACCCGAAAAATTGCTAAAAATAGTACACATTTTTCTATAAACAAGGAAACTGATGAAATAGACTAAAGGTCTAGGTGGAGTAGGTGGGTGGCCACATATTTCCACCTGGATCATTATAGATTAGTCTCTAGTTTCAATTTTGCAATTTTGTTTCTTTACATTGTTCCAACTCGTTAATTTGTTTTGATCCAACTCATTAATTTAATAGCTTACCTTCTTTGAATGCAACTAATTTATTAGGTAAGTTTCACTATTTGTTGCAACTTATTAATATGACAAGTTACTTAGTTTTTTTATGATATTACAACTTACTAGTTCTTTAACTTAATTTGCTTATGTACCACTGCAAATCATTATTATGACAAGTACTTAGTTATCCATGTTGTTGCAACTCACTAATAAGGCCCAGTTAAATTTTTTCCTTTATGTTAGTGAATATGGTAAGTAATTGTGTTCTCATATCTTGTTGCAACTCATAGATTTGAATAAGAAAATTACTTTTTTTTTCTAGTGATGATCTTTTATTAGTGTATTTTTAGATTCATAATGTTGTCTTTAATATATTCAATTGGATTAGGTTCTATATATTTCATTTCACCAACATTCTACCATTACATATGCATCCCTATTCCAGGGATCAAGATCAACATAAACATTGAGCAAGTCACCACTTTATTTCCTATGTGATTTAATTTCTACTTTTGTGGATTTTTCTACCTATGTTGGAGGTTAGAACTCTTAGCTTCATAGGCCACTAGGTAGAAGTGTATTATTTCAATTGTGCAAGTGTGATATTTAATTTCCTGCATGTGTAGTTTGTTTTCCATGGTGATTGGTAAAATCCATTAATATATTTATCTAAAACACACATATAATACTACAACCTCATTGACACTTAATAGTATTTTATAAGCATATACAGTGCATGAAAGTTTTCAAGTTCCATATGAACACCAAATTGATAATTAAATGTACAACTCCTTAATTATCTACTAAAAAATTAGAAGGTAACTTGATAGCCCATCATTTTTTGTTGCATTGCTAGGGAACTATCAACAATGTGATTGTTGTTTTGTTGTTTGGTATTTACGAAAAAAAAGTTAATAGTGTGACATGTTTTCTTCAGGTCTTTCTTTTAGTAGTTTGTTTCAGTCAAAATGTCCGTAATTTTCAATGCAAAAAGCTAGAGACCAACAAGTCATATTCGTTAATTCCACAAAACCCCCCCATAATGCTAACAATGCGGGACACTATTAGGAGGAGAAGGGACATACTTTTTCAAACTATTTAACTCCTACAACAAGTTCCATTTCAAATAAGAAACTTGAACTTTTTGTTCAGGAACCTAATCTTGTACAAGATTCATGCTCTAGACCAACAAAAATTATGTTTCCTAAAGGTATAATAAAATATTAGGCCCATAAGAATATTTTATAATTATAGAACCTCCCAAAGCACCTACATAATAGGAGGATATTTCTCAGGAAATGATGGCACATGAGACTGTCAAGGAAAGGTCATCCAACTCCAAATTTTCTATCTTGCAATAAAATGAAGACACCAAAATGAAGAATATTCCACACTCAAACTTTCCTAATTTCTATGGATTCTCAAAAGTGTATCCTGACACCTGCCTCCTTAAATTTTATGTGCTCTACAGAAGTTATGATTATGCGACAAATGTTGAGAACTCGAGGCTTTTCCGTGCTATGCTCAAGAATGTTGCACTTCACTAGTTCATGGGCCATGTCAATAAAAACATATATTCATAGTCATAGATGAAATAGAAATTCTTAGAGAAACACCAATATTATTGTAAATATAAATAAATGAGGAGGAAGTCTTCAATATGACACAAAATTAAGATGAAAGCCTAAAGACTACGTTGAAATATTTAACTACAACCTACAAATGGAATGATGGGGACATTTGACTCCTAAAACATTGTGTGTCCTATTGCTACAAGGAATCCAAAATGACTATAATTATATTTTAAACTTGATAGGTGGACGATATGTCTCCTAGAATTATTATAGTGACATTATTAAGTTGTGTTAGAGATATTTTAGAGGTATTATAATGATCAGATAAGGACCATGCACTACAACAAATCCCTATGATTAGCTTCCTCTTTAGCTCCTTTTTTTTCTTCCACTGACTTTTGTAGTGTATTTTTCTCCACCTTTTGAAAAATTGGGTGCTATGTATCGAGATGGCACTATTTTTGGAATTTTTTTCGTCGATCACATCCAGTTGTTCCCAAAGTTGGCGATAAATAGTGCCAGATTTAGCGTCATATTTAGTGCTAGATATAGCTATAGATTTAGTGCCAAATTTAGAGCCAAATTTAAATCTGGCGTTAGTGCTGAATTTAGTGCCAAACTTAGTGTCGAATTTAGCGCCAAATTTAGCATGAACGTTTCAAATCACCTTTAGCGCCTCCATCAAATTTGAGCTTGATCTCGTGCGCATCTATTCTTTTTTTAAATTAGTAAACTGAATCATTAAATATTCATTCTCCTCCTGTAGAGAAGAATTTTCATCTTGAAGGCCATCGATATGATAATTATGGTATTCATCCTCAACAACAAACCCCTCCCATTAGAAGTAGGTGAACAAATTTGTCCTTCCTTTATATGGCATGCCCAATGAAGCCAATATTTTTCTATTTTTATTCACAAATGAAGGATCCATCTCAGCTATGGAACTTGCAAATTATAATTTTAGAGATTGATAAATTGAAAGTTGCGAACTTCACACATTTCTCCCAATTTTTTCATTGGAGAGAGGCAATCCAAATGGCGTGCATCTATTTAAGGAGGGTTAGTGTGAATGTGTATAAATTATTTATGTGCATCGTTATTCTATCTTTGAAATTCTGAAAGTATGTGTAACAATATATACTAGATTTTGTTTCATTCAATATACAAATTATAGTTTTAGAATATCCTTTAATTACTATTGAACAAATAATATTGGATCTACAAAATTAATCCCCATTGACCATGTCATCATTTCTACTTGGTTATTTTTTACCTTCCCATTTGAATTTCAGATAATAAAAAATAATTTGGCTTTCATTATTTCTAATGATATCACCACCAATACCATCTCTTAAGTTTTCCCTAGAAGCATTATCAAAGGTTAATTTATACCTCTTTAACATAGGTGGGTTCCAAGGACACTATGATTGCATGTTCCCAAATCTCTATCCATTAATGAAAACACAATCAGATCTTCTTGGATTAGGAGATAATACTCTATTCAAGAGGGCAAATAGACCATAAGATATCTTAGGGGTTGTGCTCCTTTTACGATTATTGGATGGATCTCATCTAATTTAGCTCAAATTTGGGTTGGATCCTTTTTTTTGGGGGGGGGGGTTGGGGGTTGGATTTTATTCTCTTTTAATTTTTAAGTTGGTCATAAATTAAATAACTTGGTTTCAATTCTGCTTGATTGGATCCTTCTTGATTTTTTGGTTCCTTCTTCAATCAATTTGGCGATGTTTAATCCTCTAGCCTCTATCCTTCAATTTGTGATGGTAAATGGTGGATGTTTTGGACCCTTGAAGGTTGTTATTTTTCTTAGGGATATATTTTTCTTTACTTAAGATAATTGCATTTCCTCATTTACATACAGAATTCATCACACAACATCATAAGAATATTAAATTTTATAACATTAATTATCAACATATGCAATTATATAGAAATAAAGATATCATCATCAATGCAGCAAAACTTAAATAAACAATAGAATAAAATCATTCACACATAGAGACACTAGGATTGGTTGGAGACTGGGGAAAAACCCACTATGGGGAAAACCCTTTCAAATTATTCTTCTTATTATATTTCCATAAAATGTTCAACAAAGAGAGAGTACAATGATCCATATCTTCACCCAAAAAAATATCCAGCAAAATGAACTAAACAACATCCAATAGATGAACCCAGCAATGTTGATAATCAAAACCTTGATTTAGAATTCTGCGATTAAATGTCAAACCCTGCAGTCAACTGTCAAACTCTACGGTCAACTATAAAATTTAAACCTTAGTTTCCAACTGCATGGAGAGAGTGTATGTGCATGGGGAGGAAAATATCCACCCACATGCATGAGCCTATGTGCCCATGATTGCAATTGAAAATATCATGTAGCATGCTTGCAACCTGGAACCAAAAACCCTAATCACACGTGCGAGCTTTGAACCCGGAAATTGCAGACTTGTATGAACCAATCTCCACAAACTAGCTCAAACATGTGCAAGCAAAATCAAAGAAACAAGAATGATTGATGATCTACAAATAAGGGTCACTTGAATTGTATTTATAGGAAACCAAGGGTGTCCAGATTCTTGTTAGGGATGAACTGCCATTTTATGCACATGTTGGATTCCAAATTAAAAATATAATTTTCCTTAACAAAATGATATTCTTCCAAGGGCTAAGAGGGGTCTTTCTTGATGAGGAAGGTTGTCCAATAGAGGGAATTTTTCCCTGAGCTTCCAAATTAGCACTTCATCTCAGCTAGGGGGGAATTATTGACTACAAAATATGTCTCGTCACAAGTATCTAATCATCATCAAATGTCGTATTTTTTCATATTATCTCATCCTTTCTCATGTATTCTCATCCCTACTTATTTATTCTTGTCTTTGTATCTCTTCTCATATGATGAACACTCTCGAATATAAAAGAGGAAGAATTTGACATTGGAGGGGAGTCCAAGCTACCACCCTCTATCTACCGGGGAGCACATCTCAACACATAATACAATTAGAATGAGGAAGGTCCTATGGAAACCTCATATAATAGGGGAGCTATGTATTACACTTCATGTTGGGAAATAGGCAAGATACAATGTCTCATCTATCCTATTTCCTAATGATATTACCAACAATGACTCTCAAGAGTCAGGTGGTAGAAAAATTTTTACCATAAGATTGAGTGTGATATCCAACTTACCAAAGGTAAGGATCACACACCACCAAGCCCTCTCAACTCGTCGGATAGATGGGGAGCTGCAACCCCAAGAAGCCCAACTTGTGGGTATGATGCAAAGTGGGGTATACTTTGGTAAACTAAGATAGGGTAGAAACATCTTCCACCCTATCGGTAACATATAGGGACGATACCCTATTTTTCTAGAGATCCCTTACCCCAGGAGCCCTACATCTAAATCCCTTACCCTGGGAGCTTAGATAGGGGGTAAGAGTCGACTTAGTGTCCTAAATCAACCCTTCTCTCTCTATAGGTCAGAAACATATCAACATGCTCATATATGGTTTTTTCTTAAACAGTTCAATGAAGAGTTCAATCATACTTACTCATAGATTGTCAAGAGAAGTAGTCCTCTGATTACATCAAATATTATGTCAGAATAACTAAAAGTCATAAAAATATACCTTGTTCTTCATTTCTCCTTCTCAAGTATGTAGCAACCACAAGCCTAAGCTTGTCTCATATAAAAAAACTATGTCAACATAAGGAGATATCTCAGTTCCAACAATATACAATATTCTCTGCCAATAAGATACCACTTTTATTGTCACAATGTATCACTTCATATCCAGTACCTACTCAAACAACTCTCCAAATGGCTTCCTCAGCTAAATTTTCCAACAACTAGCCATGATAGCAACAATGTATTCAACCTCATCCGTGCTTAAAGCTAAACAATTCTATTTCTTGCTCATCAAAATGTCATGGAATATCCCAAGCTAAAACATAACCTAGATGTGTTGTTTCTATCGATAATTCTTTTCAGCCTAGTCATTATTAGTGCATCCATACAATTTTACATCTCCTATAGTATATATTAGACCAAGAATGATCACCCCATGCAAATATCTCATAAAAGTGCTTGTTGGAAACCCAATGTGTATGAAGTGACTTAATCGTGAATTGACTCAGGTCGTTCTCTGCACAACATATGTCTATATGGGTGTTACAAGGAACATCAATGCTTGATCAATTGATGGTTTCCAATTCAAAAATATCTCTGCATAATTTCTTGATATTAAATTCCATCAAGGTGTCCAAGGATTTGTATTCCATCATGCCAAATAAATTTATGGCATATTTTCTTTTTCCAAACTTCTAATCCTTGAAATTAATTCATCAAGCCAAGATTATTCATCTCGAACTTCAGAGGCCCAATTCCTCTTACTTTGATCATGAAAGGCTCATTCCCTGTCAAGAATATATCATCAACATATAAAAGCAAAATAAAATGCATACCTTGGACCACTTTGAAGTAGAGGTTCAAATCGACACATATTCTAGGCTTTACTAGATGACTATCAATGCAGACATATCAGGTTTAGGAAGCTTGCTTCAAACCATACAATGGTTTTTGCAAACATAATATTGACCAAACAAATATATTAAACCTCAAACAAATCAATAATTTTTAGTTAAATTAATCAAGTATGCTTATTAGGCCTTAAATGTCAAATAAAAAATATCAATGCCATGAAACTTTCTGCCAATATCATTGTTTAGCTTTTTAATCCAAGTCCAGAGGTAGAGCTCACATCCAAGTACCATGATGCAACCTTATTTATGTTAACAATCGTCATTTATAATATCAAGCCAGACTTCATCAATTCATTCTCATGATCATAACATGAATCATTTATGCCACTAAATGTGAATGCATACATTAAGGAAAAGTCTTATAAGTTTCTTCTATATATTGTCATATTTTTGCAATAAAAATCACTGCATACTAAATCACAATTGTTTATACTTCAATAGATGAGCGCGTCAATATAGAATCAATACTCAATACAAATATTAATAACTTAGAGATACTATTGACATGATGTCATGTAACATCAAGGAAAATCACCATTGTCAAATACAAATCAAATCAAAACCCTAACTTGTTATCACTGTTACTCCAATCAATTCATTAGCCAAAAATTATCTATGACCTATCAAGCACTATGTCAAAATTATAATACTGGTCTTCTATATTATTGTAGGTCCCTATATTATGAGTGTAGTCCCTTAGTGTTGTTAGTGTATCCTCCTTATTGTTATTGTTGTACCCATGTAGTCCCCATATTGTTATTATTGTACCCCATAAAACCCCACTATTGTTATTATTGCACCCTTACATTATTATTGTTAGGTCGGATAAGATTATATTGTGACCTAATGGACTCTTATATATAGAAAGGAGGTTTTTTCATTTGAATCATCTAAGAATTGTTCATTTATGTAATGTAAAGGAGGTTTCCCACTCAAAGTTGCTAAATTCTAAGGCATTTATCTCTCTTTTCATCTATTTTTGGAGCTAGTTTCATAAAATTTGGTATCAGAGCTTTGGATTCTAGGGTTTCATTGCTTCAAACAGGCCATTGCAGCATTTTCGCTATAAATTTTTTTTTTACGAAGGCTCAGAAACTAAAAAAAGCCCATTTGCGAAGAAATCCTTATGAACATTGTGTAAAAATTTCAGATATTGGTTCAAAATATTTTCAGAGATATGAGCTATGGAAGTTAGGGTTTTTGCAGGCTCTAGAATTTAATCTCAAAGAGGTGAGCTTGGGAAAATTTTCATAACTCTATCTCTAAGCATCAAATTGAAATTATGTAAAAAGCGGCCGAAATTAAACGGACTTTAGTTTATTGTTTATCAATTTTAAAGCCAAAGGAGGAAACAATGACACATGGCACGTGGTACAAGTTTTCTATACTGAACCAGTCCATAATTAGGTCTTTGTAGGCTATTAGGCATAACTTTGCCTTGAAAAATCCAAATAAGGCCAGACCTATGGAATTGGAAAGAAGATTCAGATGGATACTAAAGGACTGAAGATTCAGAGATACATCAATTTTAATATCGGGCTCTTCAAAGGCAAGAAAAAGGTGTGTATTGTTTTTCAAATTGCATAAGTCTTGTTTGAAAAACTAGTTTGAAGTGATTCCAAGGGCATATTGAAGCATATATATCAGTATTGGGTTCTAAAATGCCCCCTAAAAATAATTCAACACCTATTTATGTTGGTAAAAAATACTGAGAGGGGGGGCGGGTGAATGAGTATTTATAACTCATAATAAACTTTAATTTTTCTTTACTGATTTCTATATGCGACTTTGATTAATCCAACTAGGGTATACACACGTCTATATTTAATGAAACTTGTGTATACCCTGATATAGTATTATGTAGATAAATCTTTACTTAGATTATTGTATCATTCATTCATTATACATTTAGTAAGTAGTAAGCATGTGCAGTAAGAACATAATAAATCATCACACATAAGAAACATACATGAACACCACGATTTAAGGTGGAAACCCAAGTCAGGAGAAAACCACTATTTTTGTCGTCTCTGTCCTCAATATTTATTATAAAGAAAATTTCTTACAATCATGTACTGGCGCAGACTCATAATAGCACGCATGCACCCACCTGTAGAAGGGTGCAACCTTCTCTTTTTCTCCATCTACTACTGGAAGGTAGCTCCAACACCCTAATCTCATTTACAAACTACCGCTGGAAGAGAGCTACGACCCCCTCCTCTCGTTCACCAGCCACTCTTGGAAGGGAGATACTAACCCATGTTCTCGTTTACCAGTAGCTACTGGAAGGGAGCTACAACCCCCTCACTGAAGGCTCCAACCCTCAACACTACCGCAAACCACGTTTCTTAAATTTTCACACTGGATCCAACAAATTCAACACAACACAACTTGTAGGCCTCTTTTCATCAGATTTTCAGACGGGACCCACTCCACTCATTTAATCCCAAAGAACATACATCAAACTGAAACTCATAATTGTATCAAATTATTAAGTGAATCATCAATCAACCAACCAATCAGTGATCTTTAATCACAATCAAATAGTAGCATAATCAATACTCAAACAACCCAGATCTATATGGAGACATCATTGACAGACAACATAAACGCAATAAAACTAATCAGACATTTCCTTCAGCATTCTTCTGCAAAACCCAATATTCCATACACGCTTTTTCTTAAATGAACCTGCGTATATATGTTATTTTATCGAGACGAATCTGCGTATAGATCTGTAAATATTTAGGACTGTGTAAAACTTTAGATCAACAGAATTATTCAGATCATACTCTTCACTTCAACAAACATTCCCCAGATCACAGATCTAAACATCCCATAAATGGATAAAGTAAATACATATTCATTTCAGGTCTAGAGATCCCGATCCATCATTGTTTTCATAGGTGCATCATTATTTCAGATCTATCAATAAACTGTAACCCATTCCATGCAGATGTATTTCAGAGTGAAGTATTCATTCAATATCCATACACATGCACTCCTTTTTGCACTATGATCTTCACCTCCTTATATAGTTTGAGCCTTTACCAATACCATGAGCCAAAACCATACGAGTTCTGATGGTATTCTTGGACAAAATCAAATAAACGAAACATCGCTCAATATTGTGGGCTAATACCATGGTAAGGACCCTTGGTATCATAGACTGAGTGCATAAGTACATACGCAACTTTACTTCTTCATACCCGCGTGTATACATGGCTTCTCTTCACGAAAACATCATATACACTAATTCTGGATGTATACACGGGTTGCCTTCATCAAACCTGTGATTATACGTGGGTTACCTTCATAAAACCTGCGTATACATTGTGAAACATTACCTTTATCATTTCTTTGTCACTGACTAGAATTCCTTTCTCTGTCACATCTAAACTGACCTTTAGATACATCATTTTTACATCTTTAACAAATAGGTTGCTATCAAAAGGAAACTCATCGAGTAGGTTGCCATCGAGGACAACATAACAACATATTACATCAGAATTCCAACAATCTCCCCCTTTGGAGTTGATGGAAACCATGATGGTGTTTGATCACCACAACTTGTAGATACATGATAAACACATCAACTATAAGCATTATTCAAAAATCAAGTTACTCTCCCTATTTTACATCAAGGGCAAAGGAAAGACCAATGTTGAAACAAGGTTGGCCTTTCCTTGTAGAAATAAGAGCTCTGTAGATCTAATCTGCACAGACCATGCTCCCCCTAAGCACATGCTGAGTCTTCAGATTTTCATTAGAGTACATGATAATATGACTCAACTGAGTATGACCTTTCCTATCACCAAGGACTCATACTTACATCAATGATCCAACCAAGTGGAATTACATATTTGGCTCAACTACCCAACCAAGTGGGTTTACAAATTTGACTCAACTACCCAACCAAGTGGGTTTACATATTTGAACAAATCCATACATGAATGAATATGAAAATATTTACATAACAGGTCTCAACATGAATTTTACATCAAATTACCGATATGAATTTTTATAACCAAGACCAAAGGACCTCAAGGGAGAGATCATAATTCAGCAACCAACATATTTCTAACAATGCATTATTCTCAACAAGGCTAATGCTCCCCCTGAAATTGTGCTCCTGATCACCACAAAAACTCATTCATAAAAGCATCTTCATCAATCAAATAATCAAAACTTAATATCATATCAGCATATATAACCATCAACATCATATCAAGAAAATTACAACTGTTAGCAGCATATCAGAAACTGTTCTTGAGTCTGTCTCACTATTTTTATTATCAGATAAAAACATATGCAAATGTCTCCAATGGAACTCGCGTATATATGTGGCTTTAGTTAATGAAACCCACGTACAGAAAGTGAAATATTGAAAATTTCATAGCTCCATATCCCCCTGGATTTATGCAGTATGTACCTGTCTTCTATCGTCATATCAGATGCACTGTTAGAAATAAACACAACACGAATTACCAAACCAACCATGGGCATCACCATATATTTTCCCCCCTATGATGATACATTATTGATTCCTATAATTTATCTCACATAACTCCTATAGTCATTATGAGAATTAAACTTTAGAAACAAATGACTGCAGTAGGGTCAATATTCCCTACGTTTTTGACCGGTACTTCTTCTTTTTCTAGCTTTGCTTGAAATTTCTTATTGTGTGATGGAACTTCTCCAATCTCTTATTTTTTTTCATCATACTTAACCTGCAATCAATGGCGTTATGCCCAAATGAGTTACAATAGAAACAAAAACCATGAAATCATCCTTTCTGCCTTGATATATGCAATTCTTTAATAACCATATTCCTTTCTTTTAGGGAATTATCATCATCCATGGTACATGCCATGATCACCTATAGATCTTGATCAAAATCTCCCTCTTCTTCATTTGACAATCCATCATTATCTCCATTTGTATAAAAACTCCTTCCTTTTTCAAATTGTTTCCCTTTATCATGATTTTCTTTATAAGGACATTTAGCAGCATAATGACCAACTCTACCACAATAAAAACACTTGAAGGGAAGCTTACCTCTGAATCTTCCAGTACCTGGTTGAAGTCTCCTAACAAAATTTTCCTCTTCTTCTTCTGATATATAACTTGATTCCTTGAGAAATTCCTTTTTTTTTCCTTATGCACAGGCCTTAAATATGGATTCTTTGACTTGTGAGGGACCTCCTTTTCCTTTTAGGTCTATTGCATCTTCTCTTGCTTTCATTAGTGGTGTCTTAACAGGGGTGATCTCAACGAATTTTCTTCAGCCCAACTCTGATACCATGTTAAATTATCTTAGGGATATATTTTTCCTTTCTTAAAATAATTTAATTTCATCATATACATAAAGAATTCACCCCACAAAATCATAACAATATTTAGTTTTACAACATTATTCAACAACATATGGAATTATATAGGAAGAACAATATAATCATCAATGCAATGAAACATAAAGGAACAATAGAAGAAAAACATTCACACATAGAGACACCAGGATTGGTCAAAGACCAGGGAAAAAACCACTACGGGGAAAACCATTTCAAATTCTTCTTCTTATTAGATTATCATAAAATTTTCAACAAAGAGAGAGTACAATGATCCATATCTTCACCCAAAAAAATATCCAGCAAAATCAAATAAACAAAATCCAAGAGATGAACGCAACAATGTTGATAATCAAAACCTTGATTTAGAAGTCCACGATTAACTGTCAAACTATGTGGTCAACTTTTGAACTCTGCGGTCAACTATAAAAATAAAACCCTAGTTTCTAACTGCACGAAGAGAGTGTACGTGCATGTAGCTAAAACTCTCCAACCACTCACATGAGCCTGTGTACTTATAGTTGTGACTGAACATATCATGTAGCATGCCTGCATCTGTGAATCAAAACCCTAATCACATGTGCATGCTTCAGACCCTGTAATTTCAAACCTATACAAACCAATCTCCATGAATTACCTTAGACCTACGTGAGTCAAATCAAATAAATAAGAATGATGGATGATCTACAAATGAGGGTCACTTGACTTGAATTTATAACCATCCAAGGTTGTCTAGATTCTTCTTAGGGCTGACCTATCCTTTTGTGCACATTTGGGATTCAAAATTAAAAAATAATAATAATTTTCCTTAACCAAATTAAATGATTCCAAGAGCTAGGAGGGGTATTTCTTGATGAGGAAGGTTGTCTAGTGGAGGGAATTTGTGCCTGAGCTGCCAAATTAACAAAGGTTTCTATAAGAAATTTTGTTTCTTGTAGAAATCACGAAGACTCCATAAAATCACTATTTCTTGGATTTGTTACCTCTATGGATACTTCATGGGGATCAGGTAAGAGTGTTTTGCAGGTGGATGCTATCATTCATAAGTTTTCCTTTGCTGTGGAAATAAAATCACTGAGTTAACCTTTAAACTGATTTAGGATTGAAAGTTGGCCCTTCACTCTAGAGAGGGATTTATCCTTAGCTATACCACTCAAGGTCACTTTAGCAGTAGGTCACTAATCTCATTGCCCAAATTTTAATTTGTATCAAATGATTTTGGTTTGGGAAAGAAAGAAAAGGGAACATTGGGCATAGAGTCTTTGACAAAAAAATATGTTAGCCACATGTTATATGAAAAACTCTAGCAAAGGAAATATATGTTATGACCTCGTAGACACATTGTCATCAAGGTATGGTGGGAGAATGTAGAAAACAAATGCAAAAAATAGAGAAATATGAATTTTTAAAATGATATCTAAGATGAAAAACACATAAGGATTTTAAATGAAATGAACTTGAGCATTCAGAAAAAATTCCAATTCATATAGCATTTTTCAAATACTGAATATTTAATGATCAAAGTTTTGACTAAGGAGAAAATAGGCACAATAGGAAAATGAACAGAGAAACATTCACACATGAGTACTTGGAAATTTCACATGTAACATTGTGAATAGAAAATATATTAATCTAAAAAAATATACATAAGGTTTGTATCTTTCAAAAAATTCTGAACCCTCGTTAATTACAAAATTATTGTTTAAATAACAAAATAATAACAACATCGTGCTGGTTTACTGGAAAGAAAATAAAATTAAATCACAAGAAATAAAATAAAATAAATTGGTTGCAATATGTCTCAAGTTGCTTGAACGTTGTTGGATGAGATCTTCTTAGAATCTGGAATGAATATTCAATTTGTTATTTGTCTCTATCTACCCCTTGATATGCCTGGTTTGTTTGCTTCTTGTCCACATAATTAGGAACACATTTGACTTGCTCATCTTGCTCTTGGAAACTTGGGAATTGATTTGTTCTTCTTACCAACTTATCCTCATGACCCTTGGATGTTCAAACTACTTCCTAAAAGTTTGAAACTATTTTCAATACTATGTCACGAAATAAGGAAAGCAACTTGAATCCACCACTGCTACCTATTTTCTTTTGAATGCTCATAAATTTTTTAAAATTTTTTCCCTCCATATTATTATAATCACCTTGGATCACTATAGAGTTATCCTCCAATGATCCAATGATGATAATTTTAAGTATCATAAATTGTCTCATCTATAACAGTCTACACCCTTTCTTCTTTTGAATTGTCACGGATGATTTGATTCATAGGATTACTTATACACAGTGCCTCTCAAACAATCAATAACTATAGCTTGCTGGTGTGGGCACCTTTGTAAAAAAATTCAACCCTTCTACAACCACCATCTCATTCTCATACTTTTATTTTAAAGGTATATCTTTTCGAGGCAAGTTTCTAGCTAGATTCGAAAAATTGCTCCAAATATTTTGGTATAATTCCTTTTCTATTAACCACATATAAGTCATCAATCGTTATATGAGTTTTCCCTAACGTGGTTTGTCCATATGCAAACATTCACACATGGTATCCATCTAAAACAATTTGAACAAATTGTTGTGTCTCATGTAAACTTTTGCACAATAAGAGTTTTTTGCCTATGAAAATTGGGCACATTATGATTTCCACTACTGATGACCAGGGTTTGTTAACATTGCATCTCAAAATCCCACATGAAGAAAACTATATATTAAAATTGGTTGATCTTGTTGGAGTTGATTCGACTTCACTTGACCAAGAAACAAATCATGATACGGTGGTAAGAACATGAAATGGATTTCGGGATTGAATATCATTAAATTGGGCAGTTGAAATATTCTGAAAAATCCTCAAAATATTAATAGGATTTTCTTCTTCCAACACTAACAATTGGCATCTTAAGTATTAACTTGACACTAACAATTGGCATGCTTGAGACTTGGCGGACTTTCTATGAGTTGGGCACTGCCTTCGGAAACTTAAGCT
The DNA here is from genome assembly GCA_034641835.2 of Pinus albicaulis. Taxonomy (NCBI): domain Eukaryota; kingdom Viridiplantae; phylum Streptophyta; class Pinopsida; order Pinales; family Pinaceae; genus Pinus; species Pinus albicaulis. The sequence continues at coordinate 521,139,470 of CM076579.1, forward strand.
GGGTGTTCACGTGTCAAATGACAAATGCGTGTCACTTTTATTTGTTTTTCTATAACACCAATAACACCTCATGCGCTGAGGAATAGAGTTAGGATAACACCAATAACACGTGTCAAATGACAAATGCGTGTCACTTTTATTTGTTTTTCTATAATACCACATGCGCTGAGGAATAGAGTTAGGATAACACCAATAACACCTCGACAATATCGAAAATTGGCTTTTCCTTGTGGACTCCCCCCTTAAGACTTGTCGCTAGGCTTGTATTGTGAGCTTTGTTGTGTGTTGACTTGTGTGTTATGTAGAATTGGAGCTTAGCTCGTGGACACATGTTGCTTGAAATGACTTTGGAGATTGGCCCTAAGGGGCCAATAATTTTTATAAAAAACCATTAATACCGCGTTATAAACTCGTGATCCTAAATGGTTATTAAAAAAAAAATTTATTTTCCCAACCTTGTAAAAATTTTCCATTGGTGAAGTTAGTGTTAACCAGAATTTACTAGCGCTATGAAATGACAAAAACCTTTGGCACTATAAAATTATCATGTGACAAATCAACATTGACAAATTATATGTCAGTGCACCCCAAAGTTGTTTAAAACTTAGAACAACAAATTATTTGGACATGGTGGAAAATCGAAAGGTCAAGTTGTGGTTTGGGTAAGGAAGCAAGAAACTAGCCTATACGGAAAAGCCAATTTTTGAAAGTTTTGGGAATTCAATTCTACTTGATTGGATCGATGAGGATGATAATTAGAGACATGGTAGTGGCTTTTTTTCCTCAAAAATTGAAAAAAAAAATAGATTTGAATTTTTTTGTAAAATAGGCTAAAATGTATGGGGGTTTTAGACCATTTTTTGAAAGTGCTCAAATCTCGGTTTTGACTTGGGGGATTGATCAAGTATTAAATTAGAAGCCTAATGACACATTTCCTAGCCAAATAGGTGAAAAAAATTGATGCTATAACTCTTTCCTAAAACAACGATCAAGTATTTAAGCGTATGCATGCATAACGATTGCATCCTATTATCCTCACATACTTGAAGCACACATTTCTTAGTGATGACTCTAAGGCTGACATGTATGAGTGGATTGATGAGCTAGTGGTGCATGTGGCAGATGATAGCCTGAGTCGTTGATATGAGGTGTTAGGTGGGATCATCATGAAGAGTAGTTGTCTCATCTATCAATCATAATTTAAAATTAAAATCACGAGATTACATATCATGAGATCATGCTACCTAACCACATAAGTAAACATACACATTTTTGCATTATATTTCCTATTTTGTCTCTTCATGTTTCCTCATGTGGGAGTTGAGGTAGATAGACACATTGTTTAGTCGAGAAGTGACGCCCGATACTTAGACACACACAAGAGAAATTACATAGTGTTTCATGGAACCCAAAAGGGTTAGAATTGCATATCTTTCTTATCTATAGATATCTGGTGTTGATGCTTTGGATTTGAAGACTTGTTTTGTAGGTGTTTCATGGAGGCAACGACTATATCTTCATGGTTGGTTCTTGTTAGAGATATTATTCTTTCATTATGAACCAACATTTTTTTCATTGTTTGGGTCCTTATTCAATCAATTTTGTGATGTTGAGGCCCTCCTAGCCTTTTGCTTCAGTTTTTGATGTTAAATGGTGGCTTTGTTGGGCCCTTAAAAGATGCTACAGGAAATAGATTTTCCCGTAGCCGTCACAAAGAATCCATAAAATCACCATTTCTTGGAGTTGTGACCACTTTGGATAATTCATTAGCATAAGGTAAGAAGGTTTTGCAGGTAGACATTGTGGAAAATGGAAAGGTCAAGTCATGGCTTGGGAAAGGAGGCAACAAACTAGCCCATACTGAAATGCCAAATTTCGCAAGTGTTTGGATTTCAATTCTGCTTGATTGGATCAATGATGATGATAATTAGAGACATGGTGGTGGCCTCCTTTACCTAAAAAAGTGAAAAATTCAGATTTGATTTTGTTTTGTAAAACAGGCTTGAATGTATTGGGCCTTTTAAGTCATTTTTTGAAAGCGCTCAGATCTTTGTTTTTACTTGGGGGATTGATTACACATTAAATTAGAAGCCCAATGACACATTTCCCAGCCAAATAGGTGAGAAAACATTATTGTTGTAGCTTTTTCCAACATTGTCGGGATTTGTCATTTTAGTCCTAGGAAAAAAATATTTTTTCTATGTTAATGGTAGATGCTTTGGCCCGTGGGTGTCTTAAATATTTTAGTGGATTTTTTTATTGATTCGACTTATTTTATACCGTCATACCCTAGAAGTAGCACATCAACTTCAAATTGTATATGGGAAATAGGGCCGAAAGTTGATGAGATTCTTAATCCTTCCAAATGTTGGGATAGGGGGGCATGAGAGATTATTTTTCTATGGGTGTTAATTTTAATAACCCAAACTAATAGAAATTTATTATCTAGAAAATCACTTGTCTCAGTTAAATTGACCATGCAATGGAGTTAGCCTTAACTAACTAGCTTCACCACTACACATCATCCTAGGTGGCATCCACTGTTAAAAATAGACTTACTAAAAATAGAAAAAGATAAAAATAGAGGATGATACCTAATTGTAAAAAATGTCTAGTAGATGAAGAAAAGTGGTCATAAGTGGACCTAATGTTGGAGAAAGATTTTGGGCTTCAATTTTTGGGATTTCTGCAGAGGAGCACTGTACAAAAAGGGTACTGTGCAGGAAGGTAAGCACACCAAATATAGGGAATAAGGAAATCCATTAGGCTTATTTTGTGAAAAATAGAAACTTACTAGAAGAAAAATAGTGTGTAAAATTAGTAATTAAATAGTATACAATTTGAGTTAATCAAAAAATACAAAGAAATACAAAGAATAAGGAAAGTCGTTAGTCTTATTTTGTGAACAATTTGCAAACAACATAAACTTACTAGAAGAAAATTAGTGTTTAAAATTAGTAATTAAATAGTATACAATTTGAATCAATCATAGTGGCCAAGAAATGAAGTCTTGGAGTGAATTTTAGTGAAGTAAGAAAATTTCTCCCGGTTTCCAAAAATGCATGCCCAACCTTCATTTCGAGGCAAAATTGAATGATTCAACTTGGAGAGTATTTTTTTAGTCATAAGTGTAACAACCCTAGGTTAAAAATCCATGTAATAAAGTTAATATAGGAAAAATATGACCAAGGTCATGGGACATGTATTCCAAGTTGAATGTTGGGAAAAAAATCCTAGCAAGAGTTCATCTAGTTTATTATGGCTAAGGGAAATTGGGAAAGGCAATGGAAAAGGCTTTGAAAAAGCAAGAGGAATTAATTAGCATTTTATTTATCAAAATAATGGAAAATAGGAGAAAAATAAGGTGAAAGGTCACATGTTGCATGTGAGGATGAAAATTAAGGAAAATAATGGAAAAATGAAGAAATTAGAGTCCTCATTGATAAAAATGCTTATGAGGATCAATTCATAGTTTTTTTTAGTTTAGTTTTGGAGCTCTACCTCTCTATTCTCTCTCTATCATACTCTAACACAGAGTATTATTGGAGCATTATAGCATTAGAGGAATAAAGGAAAAGGAAGGAAACAAAATAAAAAGGACGTAAAGATCAAGAAAGGAAGAGTTGGATTCAACGACTACAATGGGATTACGTGTAGGTATCAAGTGGAATGTATGATTTCCTTGCTAGTTTTGGCATGAATGGTACATGCATATGTGTTTTTGGTTCTCTTAATGTCATTGACATTGGGTTTTCCAGGTGTGATAGTGGTTTTCAGCCTTTCCTTTCCATTTCCATATAGTCATGGTGTGATGGGGTTTCTCTTACTTAGTTGAGCTAGATTGTCAGATGGTTTCGAAACTGAGTAGGGTGATATCACGAAAAATCACAAGGCCTAGGAATCCCTTCATAGGTAATGGAGGGATACACGATAAAGCCTGGTTTTGAGTCCCATTGTAAGGCTTAAGAATCCCTTGACCAATAATGACAGGATACATGGTAAATCCTAGAGGTTGGAGCCTTGTTAGGCCTAGGAATACCTTGACCAGTAATGAAGGGATGCATAGTGAAGCCTAGAGGTGGAAATAGAAAAATTCCTCACGGTTTAGGTGGAGATATCTGGAGGAATCCATGCTTGTTTAAGGCCTAGTGATCCCTTGACCGGTAATGGAGAGATACATGATAAATCCTAGAGGGTGGAGCCTCGTTAGGCCTAGGAATCCTTTAAATGGAAATGACGAGATGAATGGTAAATCCTAAAGGTGGATATAGAAAAATTACTCACAATATAGGTGGAGAGTTCCAGAGACATCCATGCTTGTTTAGGGCCTAGTGATCCCTTGACCGATATATGGTCGGATTCCACTAAATCTTGTAGTGACACATAATTATGCAAGAATGCAATAAAATATAGAAATACACATAAATTCAGAGATGCAGCAAAAATAAAACTTCATTTCATTAATATCAAATTAATGAAATATGCTTACTGACAGAATGGAAATAGACTAGCCAGGGAGCTGGTAGATTATCTATGAGAAGAGATATGGAAGATATAGGCCTCTGAACTGTGTTACAATGAGGCTTAATGGAGTTTTTATTATTGAATAGCATAGGATAGCCCTAAAAACCCAAAAAACTAACCCCAGGAGATGAAACACCAAGAGTTTGTGGGCCCCGTTGGGGTCAGTTGGGCATCCAACTTCCTGGGGTCATAACTTGGTCATATTATCTCATTTTGGCACATACAATAAATCATCAAAAATATCTCTCCTATTAATACAAGTTTTTCTATAGGTCCCTTCCTATGGCCATGAGTCTATTGCATACCTAAAAAAAATGAAGTTTAGGGGTTCAAAACTGCTCTAGATGTTCATGACCCGAAAAACTGCTCAAAATAGTAAATGTTGTTATAAGAAAGGAAAATAATGAAACTAACTGGAGGTCTATGTGGAATAGGTGGGTGGCCACAAATATCCACTAGGATCATTCATCCCCCCTTAGCAAGCAATGGTCCCCTTTACGTGAAAAGGCTCCATGATGTGAGGAAATTTCTATTAAACCTGGTCCCTGGTGAACTACTTACCTTGGCGGAGGAGTTGACTTGATTTGAAAAATCGATATATTTGGATCCTATGCTGGCAAGTGTTTTTTATATGTGTGTCCATGATCTGATCAGTTGTGGCTTATTCATGCAGTCTATGTTTAACTCTGTTGGTGTGAGTTGTTCTGCCATGTCGGATGTGTCCAATAGAGGTGGAAAGTAGGGATGAAGGTGGTCCACATTGAACACTGGGTGCACACCAAGGAATAGTGGAATACTGAGCTCGAAGGCATTGTCACCTATATCCTTGGTGATGATGTATGACCCATACCGAAGTAGGCGAAGCTTGCGGTGGGGTCCAGCAAGGTGCTCCTTCTAAAAATGTAGCTACACTTTATCGCTCACCTGGAAGTTGTGTGGTACCTGATGCTGATCATGTCGATGATTGTACTTAGCATTGGCTCTGTCCAATATGTCATAAACCTATTGGAAGATGTGTTGAATTCGCTCAATGAAGTTATTTGCCTTGTCATCTTCAGACTGGACATGAGCCGAATCTGTTGGAGTAGCCACAAATGGCATGGCGACATCAATGGGACATAGTGGTTGGAATCCCAAGCCCACCTGAAATGGGTTGTGGTCAGTTGAGCTGTGGAGAGCCTGTATATAGTTGTGTTGTACATAGGGAAGGCTCTCATCCCATGTGTGTGCATTATTTTAATTGTACATGCACATAATATGTACGATCATCATGTTGGAGACCTCTATCTGTCCATCAGTTTGGGGATGGAAAGTTGTGGACTTGGTGAACTTGGTGTCTAGCATCGACCAGAGGCTGGAGAAAAATGTACTGAGGAACTTGTTGTCCCAACCTAAAATGATATACTTTGGGATCCCAAAGTGTGCCCACACTCATTCAAAGAAGAGTTTAGCAGTGGATTATACTGTGATATTCTTCTTGCAAGTCGCCATAATTTCCATCTTCGAGAATATGTGGACGACCACAAAAAACAGTCGTTTCCATGCTTAGTAGAAGGAAGGCTTGAAATGTAATCCATGGAGATGGATTACCAAGGTTGAATAGGGTTAGAAAACATAGTATAGAGGCCTTAATTCTTCATGGTCGGTTTGGCAATGGCGTAGGCAATGTAGTATCTGATGTACTTCCCGAGATCCTGTCCAAGGTTCGGCCAATAGAAATACTTCTGTAGTACTGCCACTGTTTTCTTGACACTGAAATTCCCAAAAACCCGACTGTAGTGAGCTTCCCAAACCATATTGGCATGCTTGCTTGAAGGAACACAAAGGTGTCCCAGGTGACATAACAGTGCATCCTAGAGGTGAAAATGTGGAACTTGCTTACCCTCCAAGAGCATCTTGTATGTGTGGCCAAATTCTGAACCACTTTTGTGTAGAAGCGGCCAGTCAGAAGTCTCATGTCCACAAGAGTTAATCACGGTGGTTAGTGCCACGATTGATGGTCAGTTGATGCAGTCTGCAACATTATTGGTGCTTTCCTTCTTGTACTTGATGTTCAAATGAAACTGTTGGAGTTATGTAGACCACTTCTGATGGTGATCATTCTACAACTTCCCTTGTGTTTGTATAAACTGTAGGGGTTGGTGGTCTGTGTGAATGACCGTTTCCTTCCCCAAAATGTAATGCTTCCATTCTCAGCAAGCTTTCACAATGGAATACATCGCTTTTTCATAAGTGGGATACTTCCAGACTATGTCGGAAAGTGTCTCACTATGATATGCCATTGGATACCCTTGTTGAGTAAGAACTTCCCCAATAGCATAGGCAGAGGCATTTGTCTCGATCTCAAATGGTTGTTGCAAGTATGGTAATGTGATCACTGGCGCATAACAAAGGCAATGTTTCAACTCTACGAACACCTTCTATTGATATTCAGACCAAAATAATTTTTCCACGTAAGCCAACCCCAAAGTTAAACCAGCTCCTCGCAAAGATAGGTATAAGCAAGCCATGGCAGATGAACTGGAGGTAATTGCGTTGGAGGAAGGATTTGTAGAAGAAGTGGAACCAATTTCGTAGTTTCCTCCGTATATGGCCCTGTAGAATCCATTGATAGATGTTCCCGGGGATCCTGATAAGGTGTAGGCATGCATCGATACACCCCTGTTGCCTAAGAATTTTCCAGTCGAGGGTGACCTACTAGGACGGGTCCCCTCTTTGAAGTTGGGGGATTGGGATTTGGCAGAACACACAAACTTTCCCGAGCTTGTGTCGTCGTAGTATTTGGATCAAGTCCAATATGAAGAAACTAGATTAATAAAGGTAGATCCAATGTAGTGGGCTTTGGGACTGTAGAAGGTCGGGCTCCTCAGCCTACTACATGTTCCCCACTTTGGTCGCATCACCATAAATTATATCTATCTGTGCTAGTTGCTGACTCTATTGCACGATAACTACCTCTGTCTGGGAACGTGGAGTCCCATTGATGATATGCTCATAGACCATATTACAGTATTTCCATACCAAGGAGAAGACCCCGCAAAATCCTTTGGAGGGAAGGGCCAGGAGAAGCAAGTTGCAGACAACATGAAGCAGAAATATGGAGTGGTCATAAATACAAGGGGATTTGGTGTTAGCACCATTAACGACCCTGCGGTCTGATTTGATACAAAGATCTTGGCGTGCAAACTGATGAGGAAGTGTTGCACCAAGGATGTTCCAGCACCATTCATTGTGTTAGCTACGTAGTGCATCAAAGGCGTCTAGTACAACTGGGAAAAGTATCTGTGCCAAGAGTTTTTGGAGAATGTATAGGAGGCGAAGGAAGAAGGGAAGTTGTTCCATTATGCATGGATGCTACAACTCATTGTGCTTGTGGGATGGAAACCGCCTTTGTAATCACAGCTTCCCACCATTGACCCTAATCTGTGTGAAGAAGCATGATATGCCTCTCTGTGGACGATGAAGAATCCATCACGGCTGACAGAAAATAAAATATTTTGGGCGGTGTTAACATTGGAAAATCATATAGCAGAAAACGACATTAATTAATGTCAGGAAAAAGTATTTATAGGGTTGGAAGACATTACAAAATCTGGAAGTATTTAAAAATCTCTAAGGTCTGAGGAAAATAAAATTTGAACAAGTCCTAAATTCTCTTTGAGTGCATAATCCTTCGTGAAGAGCACATTTCCTGTGTCTTTTTTCCCAATATGCACGCAATCCTGGGAGTGGAAAAATGTCACTATCTGGGACCACACAAAGAAAAGGAAAAGTGATTCCTCACTTGAAGCCACCTAAGGACAACCACCAATGCCTCCTTAGACACCAAGTGAGCACACAATGGAATATTTGGAGCACACAAAGGAATCATACCCTTCTCTTGGGTCACCGTCCACAATGTACCAGGAGAGGGAAGGGAGGATTTGAAATCTCCTATATAAGGCCACAATGAGATGAAGAATTTGTGAACACATTGTTATGCTGGCCAGAATTCCCCAAGAAATACCAGCAGCGTGTGAGCCGGAGCTGAAGATAGATGGGACTCAATTTTTGGCCATCCAAAAAGTTCAATCCAACACAGTAGAGAGAGAGGGAGACTGCACTGAGGAAAAATTGGGATAAAAAAATCCTTGCATCGAGATCTAGAACCCATAGTCTAGGGGCCCTTTGGAAAGAGGGTAAAGTTTCACTCTTATTACTACTAGCGCTCAATAAGTGGGGCCTAGAGCCACCATTCATATTATTGTTGTCGTTTGACTCTTTTCATAGATCATGTTTATTTGTTTTAGGTTTTAGTTTATATATGCATGCTATTTATATATCTAGTATGCTTATGATTCTAGCTTGTTCCACTAACTTGCTTGAGTCCACTTCTTTTTCTGCATGTTACCAATAACTTAAGTGGGTAGAACACACCCCTTAAGTTGGTGTGATTTCGTACATACGTGCACCAAACACACTCCAACAGGTGGTATTATAGACAAAGATTCATTAGGCTATTTTGTCGAAGCCGTGCTTCTCGCCAACCTTGTATGACCAATACAAACACATTGCATACTTCAATGGTTTGTTTTAGAATGTTCATATCTGCACAAAGGAAGATATCTCCAAGGTGTGGTATGAATTTCCTTACCTTGTCACAAAAAAGGATCTCATCCAAGTGACCACCAACTGGCACCCCTCCTAGTTGACTGTAGCAAAATATGTCAGTTCCACCTCTTCCACCTCGTCCAAGCCATCTATGTCAAATCCAAGCACCAAGAAAGACAAAAATAAAGATACGCAAGAGCCCACAACAACAAAGAAGATAGAGGAACAACCAAAGGACACTTTGGATGTTTCTAGTGACAACGAGTTGGAGGATATTGATTGAGGCAGTGCAAACGCACCTTCAACATAGATAGAAAATCATCAAGGCACTTATATAGGGCCCTAGTCACCGATAAGACCGTGCAAGAAGAGGAAAGAAACAAATATGGGAACCGAGCCAATTGTGCTGACAGAAGGTGATTTTGATGAAATTGACAATGCTATCAAGACAATCACTGAAGAAGTTTGGAGTACCATCGAGCAACAATACAAGACCGTCATTGACGAGGTGTAGCAAGGACTCCAAAAACTAAAGGTTCAAGCAAGAGAGATTTAGGCGAGCGTGAATCAAGTGAGCGCTCTAAGTTAGCACCCCAGTCACTGAGTCAACCATAGAAAGCAAATTTGATTTAGACTCATGTCACAACACTCCACTCCTCTCACCTAGGACAGTGGCCCACCACCCGTGATTGGTCAGAGATTGGAGTCAACTTGGCAGCACTACCTAATGGCCAGTTACATGTAATGCACACAATGATCACATACTAGTTGCAGTATCAGGGGTATTGTGCATTGCATGCCACTTCTTAAGAAAAAAAGCGGGCAGACAAGTTATATCAAGGGCACCAACTCTCCGAACAAGAAGAGAGCACCGTAGACAACACGCACAGGTGGAATCACTCGTCAACTAGCTCTGCTCTAAGATCCTCAAATTGCTGATATCAACTGACGTTGTAGCCACTAAAAAGCTTGAGAATCTTGCATCTGTGTTGAAGGCTTCACAAACTGGAAATAGAGACAGTGCACATACAACTGGAAAAAAATATTGCAGACTTGCATACCAAGCTCCAACCAGAGACACTACCAAAAGTCTGGGCACAACGAGCTGCCATCGTTCAAAAAGAAACATCCAACATTACTGAAGAAGTAGAAGATTTCAACACTCTATTTGAGGACACAATGGGGATATGGTCCTCCATCCAAGAAGATCCAGTACTTAAAAAATTGTGTATCGACATCTAGGATAAAAAAATAATAGTTTGATGATATTCAGGTCGTTGTGTGGACCATGGTTCCTGCCCAAATATTAGCTCAATTACAGGAAGTCTGACATATTGAGGATGAAATGGATTTGATGCGCCACAAGGAGCCTCTTCTGGAATTAAGGACCCAACCTTAGGCTAATGAAGCACTTCAGTTGTCAAAATAATTGAGGGTGTGCTCAAGGGACTCCACCAGACTCAACGCAACATCAGCTTGGCAGAAAAGGGGCCTACCACAAAACATTTAGTCCAAGAAGCACAGAGTGCTGCAACATAGAGTGTCGAGGCCATCCATCCTCTGCATGAATCCATCCAGGTGCTCAAAACCCTAATACAGGAATATGGATCAGAGTGACTCGAGGACGAGTCATGAGTTTGTGTTGGGGCCCTATTAGGCTAGGGTCCCCTAGGTCGAGTATTGAGTCATTTTTGTCAATTTTTTTAAAGCACAACACACAGTTCAAGGGGCTTTGGGATGGGTCAAAGCTCCTTCCTTTTGTAACAGGAAAAAAGGGTAAAACATGGGGCTCAAACCATGGTTTGCATCCATGGTTTCTGTGCATATAAGTCATGTAAAAAGGGCATGTATGAGTCAAGTCGAGAATCAATTGAATCAATCATCCATGATCTAAATTTTGTGAATGTGATTTTGGGAAAGTTTCTACGATAATTCTAAGTAGAGATAGGCTCAAGTGGTTGTGTGCATAGAGACCTAAGTCCTGGGATGTATGCGAGGAATCTATGGCTATGTGCTCAAGAGAAATAATTGTAGTCATTGAAGATCCACTTAATAAAGAGAAGTTTTGGCGAAATTACTGGTTACTTGCATGATTTCTGTCTTATGTGTTACTGCGTTGATTTGCTTATAAATCTGTTCCAGTTTTTGTTATTTGATACGCATTGTTTGGGTTAATTACATAATAATCTATCACTGTGTTTGCACAAAAAGCATATCTATATTAAGGGTTTCTATTAATTAAGAGTAGATATCTGTGTTTTTTCATTTGTGTTAAGGGTTTTGTTAAAGTTATTTATGAAGCAATAACGCAATACAATACTGATTAGATTAGATCAGAAAGGGTTATATCCACATCATATTCTTCCCTCAAGGTGTAGAAACCTAGTTCCAGCACCCCCCCCCCCCCATACTGCTTTAGGTGAGACTTTGGTCTACGCAAGCATATCACTACCGAAATGGCCGGTAGTTGGAGGGTTTTGTTGGTTGCGTAACACACTCTGAACCTAGGCCAGGACCCCTTAAGCCAACACTGCTTGAATGCAGCCTTGGGAAGCATAAGCCTGTCAACTATCACAGGTTGTGGATAGCCAGTTGAAAGTGTTATGACAGACCCAAAGAGACGTTGTTCAGAAAACAACAAGGCCCTCTATAGAGAAATTGTTGAAAGAAGTGCGTGAGGTCTATAAGTAGTGCGTTGAGAAAATCCTTCCATTGAAGGACGCATTAAGAAGTATCAAAGCAAAGACTCGGGGTGCACCATCTAAGTGACTCAGGATGAGTCACATATTTGTGTTGGGGATATGTTGGACACGGTACCCTTATGTCTAAGCTTTGGTAAAGAATCTACATTTTGAGGAGTAGAGCACATTTCATGCAGATGTCTAAGAGTCATAAGGGCTTTGGGGTGGGTCAAAGACACTTGTTTTGTAAAGGGATGGGAATATTTTGGATACTTTGAGCTCTGCCCATGGTTTTCGACCATGGTATTGTAAAAGGAAAAAATATATAAGGAGTCTAGGGATATCTCTTGAGGATATCGAATATATATGAATGTAATGTTTGATCTGAATCAAGTCTGTATTCTATTATTTTGTTCAAAAGAGAAGGCTCTTGCAGTTGTGTGTGCCGAGACCTTAGGAATTCTTCATTTGAGTGCACAGACCCCTGCAGTTGTATGCGCAAGGCCAGAAATTTTATATTGGGAAGATCTGAGCTAATAAAAGAAGAATTTGAAGACAAATCTATGTATTTTACTTGAATGTTGCATTATTTATGTTTTATGATTATTTGTGCTAGATTAAGGTTTTTAGATATAATTGCATTGCGAAGTCTTGAATATTGTCCTATATGATGATTGAAGCATGTTAAAGTAGAAAAGAGCAAGGTGAAAATTAGTTAAGTAGATTTTTTGAAAAATGTCCATATATTTCTCATACTGGTTCTATGAAGCTATGAATGAACCTTAAGAGAAGATAATCCATAAAACCACACCCCATAGTCCCTCAGGATTCAAAGACCTGGCTCTAGCATCCCTTAATATTGCCCCGGGTGAGACTTCGGCCTGCGAAGAAAATCATTGACCAAAGGGTCATTAATAGAGGGTTTTTTTGGTTCACGCAACCATCTTTGAACCTGGGTCTAGACCCCCTCAAGCCAACACTCGATACCTATGGTTCCCAAAAAGGAAGTGCCTATATTCATCAAACAACTCCTTTCCTAAGCTTCCTGAAAGATGAGATTTAATCTTAGGACCACAAATTGGACAAGCAAATTTACCCTTTGTTTGAAGACCTACAAGAGATGGAATAATTTTTTATATCAATTATTTGAAGTATGTAAAATTAAGGTCGAACTATTTAAAAAACATACTTGAAATGAACTTCATAAAATTAATATAACATACCACAAAATTGTGTTAGCCCAGGGGCATCATGAATTGTCCATACAATCATTGCATGGAATTCAAATTTCCTTTATGTAACTACTGGTCTAGAAATATCATGCATATTGACATTGTTCCATAACTCCACCAACTCATCAATAAGAGGCTCGATATATACGTTCATATCTTTGACCTGGTACTTACCTAATTCATTAAACATGCAATACATAGTTACAATATATATGACTGAATAAAAAAACTCATAAGACATAATTATAAGGCATAATTGAACATATATGAGTAAATTAACAAAAACATATAGTACATAATTATTAAACAAACAGGATAAATGAGATGTTATTATGCTAAAAAAAATTATTCTAAACAAATTAATACCTGGAACAATGATTGTCTACATTATGTGCTCCCTCTTTATTGAATTCCACAGATGAATGTTATTGTTGATAAAAAATGGGCCACATCTAGTAAGTAGCTTTGGCCTCTCCAAATGGATTGAGACCATCAATTGATATTGAAAGCATAAGATTATGAGGTTATCTTTTAAACTCTGGACACTTTTCCTCTATATTCCTAAATTCAGATCCATCTATATGAATTCAAAGAACACCATCTTCAGTTATATTCCTTGCATGGTAATCCATAAGTTTTTCTATGCTTTTGCACCTGAACAATTGTTGCATACATGGAATTATGGGAATATAATGAAGAACCTTGCAAGCCACATTTTTTGTTACTTTATTGGTTTGATATCTAATCTCATAACATTTTTGGCATTTTTCTTTCAATGCATGTTATTTATAATACATAATATCATCATTAGGGCATGCATGAATAACTTGATACTCCATTCCAATATCTTTCATAACGACATGTAAATCTCAATACATATAAGGTAAACATTTAATAATGGTAACACAAGTTCACCTAATAATCTACAACATAAAAAAATAGTATTGCTTAATGTACTAAACAATATTAATCATACATATTTCATCCATCTGTTACACATGAATGAAATGATGCATATCAACGTAATGACATTGAAAACTATGGAAAAAATAATTTATTTATCATGTATCTAATACTAAATGTCACAAAATATATTACGTACCTTAGGATTTGTTTCACACATGTGGTTTAAAAACCATCCACCGCCTTTGAGGTAACTAGAAATAATAAATCAAAGAGAATATATGTTTTTGAGCCTTCATAAATAGGTTTAGATGCAATCTCAAGTACAGGTAAATCAAAATCACAGTCATCATATTGATTATCATCATTATCCATTCCAATATTATTAAATATCTCCTGGATCAATATATTTGTCCCATATTCTTCAACTATGTTATCAACATCATTATCTTATTTCATAGGATCATTAGCTTGATCCTCGATATTAATCGCTACATGTTCTTGAACATATGCTTGTACTATAACCACCTCTTCCCCATCGAGCAATGCCCTAGGGGGCTGATAATATACAATTACAGTCAATTAAGTATTATTAGTATTATAGAAAATATTGAAACGTCTATATAACAACAATTTACAAATATAATATATAAGGAAAAAAAAGACAAGAAATATAAAGAGAAATAAAACTTAGGCGAGACCAACAAACAAATACAACATATCAATGACGATTCCTGTGCAATTTATCAATATATTTAACAATATGTTGAAAAAATATAAGAAAGATGTTAATTTTCTTGACATGTAGGAAGTGAGACACTTTTTGAGATATATAGTCATGACCATAATAAAAAACATATTGATATTATTTTTCATTCATCATTGTAATGTAATATTATCTATTAATGGCGTATTTTGGATAATATATATTAAAAACTTATTAATATTGCTCCATAAAAACCCATGATTAACCTCTAAATCCTCTAGTTCCAAATTAACCCCCTAACCCCCTAACACCTTAACTCCATTCCCCTTATCCCTCAAACCACTAACCCCTAAGCCCTTAAGCCCTAACCCATAAACCCTTAAAAAATAACCCCTTATCCCTAAGTCCATAAATTAATTAACACCTAACTCGACCTAACCCCTTAAATGACCCTTACGAAAATAATCAAATAATATTTCTAGTCCACATAAATATGACAACATAGCTCAAACACCTCCTAAAAGAATATTATAAAATACATTTACATTAGAAATATAATACAATTTACAATACATAGACATACACTTTAAAATACAAAATTCATATAAACATTTAAAAAATCAATCTACAATACAAATACATATTATAAATAACTTACAAATGGATAATACTCATGTCTTCCTTCAATGTGCCCATAGTCTCTACAATGGTTTTTAACTAATATTATTAGAATTCTCCTTGGACTCAAGCCCCTGAAATTTCTACAAGGGAAATAACATTTTCCATCCTTAGAAGTCCTCAATGTCGTTACCATGTATCCTTGGTCTCCTTAAGGAATGTTATGTGACATTTTTTGTCACCAAACTTTCAGTGATGATTTTGTTCAAAAATTAACCTCAAAATAATTCCACAACCTTTCAAAACAATCACAACTAATATATTTAGAAACTATGTCAAAGTTATATGATATTAGGGCCTCTACACACACATATGTATTAATTATAATTATAATAATATATTTAATAACTTTATATATATAATTTATATTATAATCATATAATATTATATTAATATTAATATCAATATGTTTTAGATATTAATATGAATATATAAATTAATTATATATTAATAATATTATATTTAATTATAATATTAATGTTATATTTATTTCAATTAGTCAAACTAATCAACGTCAAGTGGTCCCATATTAGCCATTGTCAATGCAAAAAGCCATTAATGGTGGAATTGAACCTTATGCAATGGTTATTTACCATTTGTAGGAATTTGGACAAAAATTCTCGTATTGGATATAGTGTCGAATATCCAACGCTAAAAGAATCATCGGTTATTTGACGATAGGAGAGATTATAAGAAAGCATATGATAATCGATGTGACATGGCATTCCGTCAAACATTTGACTCATAAAGAACTATTGTAGGATATTTGAAAATCGTTGAGATGTTAGAAGGAAAACAAAAGAAATCATTTAACTTCCGACACTTTTTTCCGATTTTAGCAATTCCATTGAATTCCACCATCAAAATTTCTGCCTAAATGTAGTAGTGGTTTTTATCATTTCCAAGTATGAATCTTTCAGTTTGTTCAATATAAAATTCTTCTTCTAGGTCCCCATTGAAAAATTCAAATTTAACATTCATTTCATATACCTTAAATCTCCAAAAGCTAGAAAATGCAAGAAACATTCTTCATGGCTTTAAGTTTAGCTATAGGCAGAAATGTCTCTTCAAAGTCTATCCCTTCTTGTTGAGCATAGCCTTTGCATGCAAGTCTTGATTTGTTTTGAATTAATTCTCCATTTTCATTCAATTTGTTTTTAAAGACCCACTTTGTCCCAATTAAATTTTTATTATGAGGCATTGGTACAACTTCCCATGTATGGTTCTTTTATATTTAATCAAGTTCTGTTGGGGCCCTTGTTTTTGTTTAAGTTTTGAAATCTTGGCTAAAGACATTTTGAATTTTGACCCCTTTTTGAGTTGCGGTATGAATACACATGGCAACCACGACCACGCCGCAACTACCAGGAGTCGCGGAGCTATCAAGGCGGCGCGGAAGCATGCGATAGCTGGAAATAGAACAGGGACAAGTGCAGATGAAGGAAACACACAGCAGAAGACAGAAAGTGGAACACGCAGATAACATGAGAGAAGCCGGGAGAAGCTGAAGTAAAGACACGGAGGAACTGATAGCCGCAAGAGCGGGTGAATAAATAATAGTCACCCAGCTGAAACAAGGAAAATGCTGAAGAGGTTGCGAGGCTCGATACAGGGAAAGACGCACAGAGCAGCTGCGGAGGAATCATGCATGTCCCTCCTATGGCTCCTTATCTTCTCTATTCTACCTTTATGTTCCGAAATCCATCTGTATCAGATTTGTAAGCTATCAGCGAGAATGCCATGTAATCATGTGTTTGGCCAAGAGATTAATACAATGGAAGGTTACTGTCTCCAAAAGATGTTCATGTGCTTGTAATGTGTTCATGCTGGTTTAAAATTTTATTTGCAACTGTTTGAATGCTTATTAAGTGATCTTGCGTATATAACTCTGTATATGTAATGGATGCACTGTTCTTCATTAGTTGCGGGTTTGTTCCTTGCCATTGATCTCATCCCCTTCTGCATGTGGTTGTGGCACGCCTCGGGTGAGACGCACTGCTCTCCGGAGCAGGGTGAAAATGCCGGCGTGTTCCTAGACTACACCGGACCCCTTTATTGGCCACAACTCTTGAACCTGGGTCTTGTCCGCGAGACCTGAATTCTCGCCAACAAGTTCTTTATCCATTAACTTAACCCAACATTCATCTTTATATGAGTGATTCACATTTTGAGGTTCAATTGTGGATAGTAAGGCTAAGTGACTAGATGATCCAACAAAAGTTCTTCTAGTTTGTATTCTTTCTTCTTTATCACCTAGAATTTGAGAATCAGGATGATTTTTCTGAACATAACTTGATGGAGTCTTTTCTGACACACATGCATTTTTATTTCCTTCTTCTGATGCTTCTATTTATTCTTCTCCTACAACTTATTGGAATTTAGTAGGGATTTGTTCGTCATCTGATTTTCCTTCTCTTTTGGTACTTGTGGATTCTTCATCAATCAAAACATCTATACTTTCAACAATATTTTGGAGCCTTCTATTATAAAATTTATATCATTTAATTCTAGAAGAGTATCCAAGAAGGATTCCTTCATCATCTCTAGATTCAAACTTTCCAATATTATCATCGTTTTTATTTATAAATAATTTTCTTCCAAATATTCTAAAGTGCTTGAAAATTTCAGTTTTACCATACTACAGTTCATACAAAGATTTTTCACTATTTACTCAAACCTAGGCTTTGTTAAGTATGTCCACAATTGTATGAACTACTTCTCCCGAGAATGTGTGAGGTGTTCTTGACTCATCAAGCATGGCATGCTCCATTTTTTGAAACTTTCCATTCGTTCTTTCTGCCACTCCATTTTTTTGTGGAATTTTAGCTATAGAAAACTGCCTTTTGATGCCATGCTTCTCACAAAAATTAAAAATTTCATTTAATATAAACTCTCCTCCTCTATCAAACATAAGGAATTTGATTTTTAATTCCAATTCTTTTTCCATGGCATAGCCTTGAATATTTTAAAATGTTCAAATGCCTCATCTTTATACTTTATTAATCCAACCCAACACATTCTTGTAAAGTCATAAATTAATAACATGAAGTATTTTTCACCATGAGGAGACTCCTTTCTCAGAGGTCCACATAAATAAGTATGAAAAATTTCAAGGGGTTTACCTAAAGTGCATTCTTTAACTTTAAATTTAACTCTTGATTTCTTGCCAAATTGGCATGATTTGCAAATACTATTTTCAGGTGGAGAGATGTATGGAAAGTAACGAACGTCTCCCTCATTACTATACTTGTATAGTTGAGAAAAGCTAAGGTGTCTTAATATTTTGTGCCAGAGCCAAATTTATTAATATTTTCTCAAAAAATAGTGCTCTTTGCCAATTTTTAGGATATATACATTGCCTGGAGTTCTGGTGCCCTTGATTATAGTCTCACTTGTATCCAAATTTATTACAACGCAATTATTTGATATAAAACTAATGCCATTCCCTTGATCACACATTTGAATAACACTTAATAAGTTATGCCTTAGTCCATCAACAAATAATACATTCTCAACCTTGAACTTTTATTTTAATACCAAAAATCCTTTTCCTTTAATAGTAGCAGGTGAATTATTACCAAAATTCACATTATTTTCTTTCTTAATTTCACTAAAAGAGAAAAGAATTGTCTCTTTCACTTTTCATATGCTTTTAACAACAACTGTCGATGTACCATAGATTCTCTTCATCTCCTACATACAATGATAGTCCACAATTTTTAGAGGAAGTAGGTTTCTTTTTCCATACCTTGGGAGGTTATGTCTTTTTCTCATGTTGATAAGATGAATTCACCCATATTTTCTTTTATTTTCTTCATGAACAAAGTTATTTCAAATATAACATTCAAATTAATTATGAAGAGGGGACAAATCATTATAAAAATATTTCTTTGACCTCTTTACATTATGTTGTTTTCTTGCTTCACTAGTCATAATCATTTTATAAGAAATAAAATGAAATTATTTGTGACCAAAGTTGTGACAAGTGAAGCATTTATCATTTAAGTAAGAATAAAAGGGATTATAATACCTTTTTGGGTAACTTTCCCTTTCTTCATGGAAAGGGTTTTTTCCCTGATTATAGTTTTACCCTTCATTCTTTTACTAAGTCTTACTATTTTGATGATTACTTCTTCTTACAACATTGTCGTAGCTTTTTATACCTTCTTCAAAAGATTTCATAGGTTTTTAAGTTTCACCATTTTGATTTGGATTGTATTAGAGGCATGTCTTTATTAGTAGATAATGCTGAACTTTAATGATTTCCTCTAAGGTTTAAGATCCTTTAGAAAATCTGAGATTTGGAGCCTTTGTTTTCACAAGTTCCTTTCTTGGACCCACAATTTCAAGTTATAATATTTCACACATTGATTTTCCCTTTCTTGGACTTGTTTCTTCAAATATTCTTCTACTAATTTAGCCTCTTCTAGACAAATCTTTAGCTGGGTTATTTCTTCAACTAGGTTATTTTATTTATACATACTAATTTCCTTTTCTTGAATCTTGTTTATGACCCTCAGTCTATAAATTTCTTCTCGGCCATCCATAAACTCATCATAATCAAAATTATCTACATCTTGTTCTTTGAATTCCATAAGTAATTGGAAATCTTGATCTGATTCATCATCCTCATTATTGGAAGAATATTCACAATCTTCATGAGTATACAAAGTTTCTTGCTAGTAAAACATATTTTGACATTTTTCTTTGAAACATTCTTTCCTTTTGCATGATTTTCTTTATAAGGACACTTATTTTCATACTTACCTAATCTTCCACAGGAAAAAAATTTGAAAGGAATCTTACCTTTTAACCTACTATTTCCTACTTGGAGATTCTTCAAAAACATTTCTTCTTCATCATCTGAAATGTAACTTATATATTAAGGATCTTCCTTTTATTTCCATTTGTTTGTGACTTAGAATGCTACTTCTATAATACCTTATGTATCCTTTTTTTCTCATCTCAAGAGCTTTCAAGATCCCATCGAGTTTTTGAATGGTGAAATCCTTTAAATCCTATATTTCTTCAATGGTAGAGACTTTGGAATCAAACTTTGGGGTTAGTAATATCAAGACATTTTCAACTAAAATAGCTTCCTTTATTTCAT
Source organism: Pinus albicaulis (assembly GCA_034641835.2). Taxonomy (NCBI): domain Eukaryota; kingdom Viridiplantae; phylum Streptophyta; class Pinopsida; order Pinales; family Pinaceae; genus Pinus; species Pinus albicaulis. The sequence continues at coordinate 521,159,894 of CM076579.1, forward strand.
CACCAAGACTTTTCATTGTGATAACAATTCTATCTACTTTAAGGAAAAATTTTGCAATGCTTTCATCGTCATGCATTCTAAGAGTTTCATACTGAATTCTATATTTTTGAAGTTTAACACTTTTTACCTTAGATCCACCTTGATAGATTTGAACCAACTTACCCCATATTTACTTTATGTTTCTCAATTAAATGACTTTCACAAAGTCATATTCAACCAAACCTTCCAAGATATCATTTACAACCTTTGCATTTTTCTCGTATTGTTTCTTTCCTACATCATCTGTGGGAATGGAGGTTGGGTATTAATATCCTTCAACAATTGCCAATACATCAGCTCCTAGTGCCTGCAAATATGATCTCATTATGAATTTTCAAAACATAAAGTTAGTTCCATCAAAAAAAGGTGGATTATTATAAAATAACCCCTCTTGACAAATCATTTTGATAGATCTCCCTTTAAGTGATCAAGCTTCTTCTCAAGGACCTTCTTTGATACCAATTTTTAGGAAAAATACTTGGGGGGAGGGTGGGGGGGGGTGAATCAATACTTTTAATTCACTTGAAATTTTAATTTCACATTCAAAATTCTACACGGTATTTTTATTCATGTAAAATGCATGTGTACTCGACTCTAGAAATTGAAAATCGCATATATTTAGATGACTAATTTTTCATATGTTCCTTCTAATGTTTATCTTTCTCCAATGCATAATTATTTCATTATCCATTTATTAAGTAGTAATCATAAGAAGTAAATAGCATATAGATAATCAACACACAATAAACATATCAACACATGTGAACACCAAGATTTTAGGTGGAAACCTAATGTGGGAGAAAACCACCATTGTTAATCTCTTTGTCTTCTTCTTTTATTATAAAGAAAAACTTCATTACATCTTTTACTGGCGTAAAATATTACCATCATGCAAGAACCCACTTGCAAGAGGCTACAACCTCCACTCATTCTCCAGCACCCACAAGTAACATTAATGCAATTAAATATTTATACTTTAGAGATCTGAAGGCCAAAGGTAATGTAAATCAAAGTGGTATAGCAATCGTAGTTCACGGTGTCCACCCAAAAGTGTCAACAGTTTGTGCACAACAAAAACTTACTAGAAGAAAATTAGTGCCTAAAATTACTAATTAAATAGTATGCAAATTTGAACCAATCAGATTGGTCAAGAAATGAAGCTTGGATGTGAATTTTAGTCTAGCAAGTAAATTTTGGCCCGCTTCATAAAAATGCACACTCAACCTTGATTTTAACGCCGAATTGAATGATTCAACTTGGAGAGTATTTTTTACTCATAAGTAACATCAATGCAGTTAAATTTTTCAAATTTAATGATTTTAAGGTCAACACTAATGTAAATGAAATTTTTGCAACAAGTGTAGCTCATAGTGCCCCCACCCCCCCACCCCCCCGGCCAAAAAAAAAAAAAAAGTATCAATAGTTTGTGAACAAAAAATAACTTACAAAAAGAAAATTATTGTGTAAAATTAGTAGCTAAATAGTATACAAATTAAATCAATCAAATTAGCCAAGAAATGAAGTGTGGGCGTGTGTTTTAGTGAAGCAAGGAAATTTTGGCCTACTTCACAAAAATGCATGCCCAACCTTCATTTCAAGGCCAAATTGAATGATTAAACATGGAGAGTATTTTTTTACTCATAAGTAACATTAATACAATTAAAATTTTCTATTTTAGTGATATTAAGGTTGAGGTTAATGTCAATGAAAGTGTTTCAGTAATTGTAGTTAACGGTGTCCCCCCAAAAATGTCAACAATTTTTGAACAATAGAAACTTACTATAAGAAAATTAGTGTGTAAAATTACTAAATAAATAGTTTAAAATTTGAATCAATCATATTGGCCAAGAAATGAAGCATGGGCATGCACTTTAGTGAAGTAAGGAAATTTTGGCCTGCTTCACAAAAATGCATGCCTAGCCTTCATTTCAAGGTCAAATTGAATGATTCAGCTTGAAGAGTATTTTTTTAATAATAAAATTAATACAACTAAAGTTTTATAATTTAGTGATATGAAGGTGGAAGTTAATATAAATGAAAGTGTTGTTGCAATCACAGTTCATGGTGTCCCCCCAAAAGTGTCAAAAAACATTAACAACAAAAGTTTACCGGAAAAAAATTAGTGTGTAAAATTACTAATTTAATAGTATACAATTTGAATCAATAAGCTTGGCTAATAAATGAAGCTTGGGCATGCATTTTAGTGATGCAAAGAAATTTTGGCTTGTTTCACAATATTGCAATCCCAACCTTCATTTCATGGAAAAATTGAATGATTCAACTTGGAGAGTATTTTTTTACTCATAAGTAACATTAATGCAATTAAAGTTTTCTAATTTAGTGATATGAAGGTTGAAGTTGATGTAAATGAAAGTGTTGCAACAATCGTCGTTCATAGTGTCCCCCCAAAAATTTCAATAGTTTGTGAACAACATAAACTTACTGAAAGAAAATTAGTGTGTAAAATTACTAATTAAATAATATACAATTTGAATCAACCATATTGGCCAAGAAATGAAGCATGACCCATGCATTCTATGGAAGCAAGAGAATTTTGGCCTGCTTCACAAGAATGCACGCCAACCTTAATTTCAAGGCTAAATTGAATGATTAAACTTTGAGTGTAGTTTTACTCATAAATAATATTATGCAAATAAAATTTTCTAATTTAGTTATTTTAAGGTCAAAATTAATTGAAATGAAAGTGTTTCATCAATCACAGTTCACAGAGTCCCCCCAAAAGCGTCAATTTGTGAACAACATAAAATTACTGGAAGCAAATTATTGTGTAAAATTACTAATTGAATAGGATACAATTTGAATCAATTATATTGGAAAATAAATGAAGCTTGGGTGTGCATTTTAGTGAAGCAAGGAAATTGTGGCATGCTTCACAAAAATTCATGATCAACCTTCATTTCAAGGCCAAATTGAATGATTCAACTTTGAGAGTAATTTTTTACTCATAATTAACAATAATACAATTATATTTTTCTAATTTAGTGATATGAAGGTCGAAGTTAATGTAAATGAAAGTGCTGCAAAAATTGTAGTTCAGAGTGTCCCCCCAAAACTTTTGCCAATTTGTGAATAGTAGAAACTTACTAGAAGCAAATTAGTCTATAAAATTAATAACTAAATAGTTTACAATTTAAATAAATGAGATTGGCCAAGAAATAAAGCATGGGTGTGCATTTTAGTGAAGCAAGGCAAATGTTTCTTGCTTCACAAAAATGCACTCCCAACCTTCATTTCAAGGCAAAATTTATTGATTCAAATTGAATAGTATTTTTTTACTCATAAGCGACATTAATTCAATTAATGTTTTCTAATTTAGTGATCTCAAGGTCAAAGTTAATGTAAATGAAAGTGTTGCAACAATCGTAGTTCAATGTGTCCCACCAAAAGTGTCAACATTTTGTGAACAATAGAAACTTACTAGAAGAAAATTAGTGTATAAAATTACTAATTAAACATTATACAATTTGAATCAATCAAATTGGCTAGGAAATGAATCCCATGCATGCATTTTAGTGAAATAAGTAAATGTTGGCATGCTTCACAAAAATGCATGTCCAGCCTTCATTTCAAGGAAAAATTTAATGATTCAACTTGATGAGTAATTTTTTACTCATAACATTAATTTTTTTAAGTTTTCTAATTTAGTGATATGAATGTCGAAGTTAATGTAAATGAAAGTGTTGTAGCAATCATAGTTCATGGTGTCCCCCAAAAATGTCAACAATTTGTGAACAATAAAAACTTATTGGAAACAAATTAGTGTGTAAAATTACTAAATAAATAGTATACAATTTGAAGCAATCAAATTGTCCAAGAAATGAATCCTCGACATGCATTTTAGTGAAGCAAGGAAAATTTTCTCTGCTTCACAAAAATGCATGCCCAACCTTCATTTCATTCCAAATTGAATGATTCAACTTGGAGAGTATTTTTTTACTCAGAAGTAACATTAATAGAATTAAAATTTTCTAATTTAGTGATTTGTATGTCGAAGTTGATGTAAATGAAACTACTACAACAATTATAATTCACAATGCCCCCCCAAAAGTGTCAACATTTTGTAAACAACAAAAACATACTTGAAGAAAATTAGTGTGTAAAATTATTAATTGAATAGTACACAATTCGAATTAATAATATTGGCCAAGAAAATAATCTTGGGTGTGCATTTAAGTGAAGTAGGGTAATTTTGGCCTGCTTCACAAAAATGCACTCCCAACCTTCATTTCAAGGTAAAATTGAATGATTCAACTTGGAGAGTATTTTTTACTCATAAGTAACATTAATGAACTTAAATATTTTAATTTTTTGACATATATGTTTCTGTTGTTCAAGAATGCTCCAAATTGCATGGGTTTCATAGGGTAAAAGGCAAGATTTGTGTGCCTCAAATAAATTCACACCGGGACCTGTAATTAATTCACAGTGATATAATGCTCATTCCATCCCGTGGGTCTGCAAAATTATACCTTGGTATCGTGGTGTATAACACCCTAATGGGAATCAGTCTTGTGGTGTAACAAACCCTTGATGGGGCTAAGTATTGTGGTGTAACAATGCCCTAATGGGCCTTAGTTCGACTCTGATGTAAACTGATACAATTGTTATTAATTTTCATGGTGATACTTTAGACTTACGATAATATTAAATGCTAAGCACATTTTTACAAAGTGGGTAAATAAATATGCAATGCTCAAGCATAAAAATTGTCTAAACATGTTTTTTAAATAGCACAGTCAAAATTCTACTGGTTTTCATTACTAGTTAGAATTGTTCACTTTCATTAGAACAATTGTGAAGTAACGATACAACGCCTTATTGAAAACATTAGTTTATTATTCTTCTGCATGGATGTTTTTCCAATCTAATAACATATACTTCTAGAATCATATTACTATTGATTAGCTTCTAATCCATGTTTTAATTTTACATCGAAGAGTTAATTTTCCACCACTTGTTGTCTTCAAGAGTTAATAACAAGTGTCATACTACAATATTTGTTTTAGTGTAAATATTAAGCATTCTTTACAAACCGGATTTAAAAAATGTAAACATCGGTCACTAAAAATATTAAACTCATATTAATACGAAATATGTGGGGATTTCATTCAATTTCACTTGGTGAGAATCCCTTAAATATCATCAATTAACTATAATTATTGGTTTTCCCAAATCATTGTGAGCTCCTCATCTCATAACATGCATGACATATTATCCCTAGTGTCCCTATGTAATGCATCTAATTTTTTGAAGTAGTTAAGGGGCTACATAGATGAAACATAGACAAGGAAACACTTAGAGTGACTAGTGGATTTCAAGCTTCAACCTTAGACAACAAACCTTAGTTATATTGTAAATTTCATAACTAAGATTTAATTCATGAGAATAGGTTCTTAATGCATAATGGCTCAATCCTTACATTAAGGTTGATGTTTGGCCCTAGAGTACAATAGATTCATAATAAACTTATACTAATATACTTGTGATTGGCCCAAAGGTACAAGGTTCTCGACTGGTATATTTATCCTCATAAGAGGCTTGCAAGTGAATATAGGTGTATCATCATCTAATAGATGTAATCCAATCTCTCTCTACAAACTTTCATGTTTTCATTTTCCCTAATTATTTCTTGGTGAATGACTATTACTTTATGAAGAACATAAGATTGACATTGATACATCATGTATCTAGGCTATTCTTATAGAGATTTGGTGAGCACCATGGATGGACACGTAGGTGTATTTGTAAATGGAAATGTTTCCGTAGGGTCACCAATACTTCAATATTAGATGATATTTGGCCTTGGAGTACAATTGGTTCTTGGTCAAATTATATCTGATTGGTTCCCATCTAGTATATTTATTTAAATCATAGTATTACAATTAAATTGTAGGGAAATTTATCATTCCAAAATAAATTATGTACTTACATGAAAGATTAAGCCTAAACAAATTGTAACATTATTTCTTTTCAAATTCTATAAAAACAAAATTCAATAACATCATATTTGAATTAATGGGGAACTTCATAAAATCCCATAATGATTGTGTTAGGATCCTATTGCTACCTTATTATTACTATCATACCATGTTTCGAACAAAAGAAAAAGAGTGTTCATCAAATTTTCTAGCATGCTGACTTGACAAACTTACTAAAACAGAGTTGGGATAGTCTTGGTTTGAGATGTCATAAAGACATATTATTAGAACCAATTTATACCTAAAATAGCCATTGGAATCTAGTTTTTAATCCAAATTGAAAATTTTAATTTGATATGTAATGAAATAATTATTGGCAAAACACTCATTTAATTTCAAACAGGGAACTCTGGGACAATGTTGGGACAGTCAATTTTTGGATGCCTAAATGGATAGATCTTTCAAACCTATTTCTATGGTGTATTATCATGTTTATCAATTTTAAAATGAAATTGAATCACTATTTTTAGAAGTCATATGATAAATTTACATATGAAATACTAACTTCTTATCCTAGATATACACTGCTTAAAATTGTATTTCCTAGTTTGTTCACTAGAATATTAGACTCGTCAATTATTCTTGTCCTCAAAACCTATTTTTACTAGATATGCATACATGAATCTACCTTCACCTCTAATTGCAATTATATTGATCCATCATCGAATGAAATTTTTTGCTGAAATTAGTGGTTGTTGGTTTAGGACAACTCTATTATACAAGTTGTTCCACAACACATTTGGCACATCATTTTATGGAATTTTAAAAACCTATTTTTGTTAGATATTTTAATTAATACACTTTAATCTCCAATAGGAATCATTTAAATCCATTAAAAAGAATAAATTTTTATATCTAAAATAGTAATTATTGTTTTATGTGGGAATTCGAAAATAGCACCATTACATAGGTTGTTCACAAGCATATTTGACATATCATCTCATCGAATTTCAGAACATTTCTCTACTAGAGATATAAATATGAAATAATTTGGTTTTGGAATCACATTAATCGGACATCAAAAAAGAATTTATTAGCAAACGATTTTCGGGTAGTCTAGCTAGTCATCACTCCACAACAAGTAAAATAATGAATTTCTTTGTTCTTCATTCTTTGTATCTAACTTATTTAGAATTATTTGTGCATTTTTTCATATTTATTGGGAAAATAAATATCAATCACCTTTATTCTCCCAAAATCTTGTGTTTTATTGCATATAAGTTCTATATTGCAGTTCCTGAGAGGAGCAAGAGGGTAAATCCATACACAAGTGATTCTCAAGGATATAATATCATACAAAATGGAATACTCTTTACACATTCAAATAGGGAGATTTTTGTTTCCTTAGAAGCACCATGAATCAAACCACAAAATCCTAGAACCTTGGCCCAACTGTATCTCATCTAAAAGAAAAGACAAAATATGTGTTCATCAAAGTCACATATAGATCAAGAACAAGAGGTGAAAGTGCACAAGTACATTTGGATCTGAATATTACACACATTTTAAATTGCCATGAATAGCTTCTTGAACTCTCTATTTCTAAGTGATGCAAATTCTAGTTTCTTCATGCTACAAATTCTTGATGCCACATGTTGTTAATTGGGAGACAATCTCTAGCTATAAGGAGACCATTGCCCAAGACATTTACTGTCACTTATAATTAAAATTATTTGTTGTACCTTCATATTGTAACCCTAGAATTTATATCTTAAACCCTTTAATATTAACAAGAAATAAAACCCTACAAAGTGACTTTAAATGATAAATGTGAATGAACAAAAAAAGTTGAAATGTTGATGGAAAACCATTAACAATATGTTACAAGTACAAAAACTATTATCCCTGGTTTTAGTAGAAAACGGTTGCAAGAAATGAATTCAGAATAAAGGAGTGCATTTTTAAGGAAATTTACTCTAACTCACAAATGTAAGTTAAACACCAGCAGTTGCATTAATTTATCCCAAGAGAAGAAGCATACATAAGATGGAATAGGAAAAACTCAACACATTCATCAATTGCTAGAAAATCCTATGAAAGTTTTATAAATATTATCAAAGACAAAGTACAAAACTTCTCAAAAACTTCTAAGGCCCAAAGTCTAGAACCTCTCTTCTCTTTTGAAAAAACCTTAAATACAATATTACAAAATGAATAGTTATAACATTTTCAACTTCTCAAATAGTTTGTTCTCAGTCATTACATAGAAAATATAAAAATAAAGTTTCTTCAGCAAATAAAGTAAAAGTAAAATAAGAAATAAAATTTGATCATTGAGTGGCGGTGGCCTGAGATCTTGGGACAGAAGAGGTTCTTTCATCTACATCAGTTGCTTCTCAAGACATATACTCTTTACACTTCCTTCATAGGTCTACATTAGAGCTAGGACAATTGGCAAACTTGACATGTGCCATCCTGAAGTCTGTGATCCTGGAATATGTAGGCCTTTTTGAGAAAAATGTCTTCATAATCCATAATAGCCGAAATTATTTTTGTAGCTGATTCACAATGGTGGTTCCCTTTAGGATAGTAGTCTTCTCATGGGTATTTACAATCTTAATTTTTACTTCTACCAATAGTGCCTCATATTTTTACCAAGGCAGAAGGTTTCCTTCCTGATCCCAATAGGATGGTAGACCACCTCTGGTCCTTTTATCAAATAGAATATTAAATTTCCCCACTACTTCTTTAATTTCCGTCATATTTTTCTCTGCAACCTTTCTATATGAATTCTTCATGGTCATCTTATTTAGTTCCAATGCACATCGAGTCTTTTCCTCGATTCCAAAGTATTTCAATTCCTGTGTGGCTTTATAATTTATAAAATTGATTAATTTCTTAGCATATAGAGCCCTATTTTGTACTTTTTCTTGTTTGTCACAATGAATTCCTCCAAGTCTCTTACAATTCTCTTTTATTCCATAATTATAATCAAAATATCCCACACATTCTTGAAAATTTCAATAATTTCATTCCAAATGATCTCCCTAGTATGGATTAGGGACATATTTCCCTTCACTTTCTCTTTGAGTTCTTTGATTTCCCGACATGGAATCTGATAATCCTGTCTATACTTCTCAGCATTGTCCTTTGTTATTTGTACTTCTTTCTCTTCATCTCTTATCACCTTGCATGTTGTTTCTAGTTCCCTTTGAGTCTTTTTTAGATCAATCTCTGCTAGTTTTAACTCAGTCATGACTTGAGTTAATTTAGTAGCAGGGTCTTTAGAATATGATGCAATAACAAGAGTGCACACATGAGAATCTAAATTTTTTTGTAACATATCATTTGCCTCTTTCAACTTATATATTTACCCATCTTGAGCCATCAGAGCTTGAAACAACTTCTCTTTTCTTGTCTCAACTTGAGCTACTTCAGTAGCCATGGGATGCTCACCAATAGGAAGCTTAAGCTTCTTCTTCAAGATCTGAATTTCATATTCAGCACTCTACAACAATTTTTGAACAACTGACTTACCTTCTTGATCAAATCCAATCTTGAAAATGACCTTCTTCAATTCCTCATTTTGTGTGGAGTAAGCTCTGGAGTTTTCTTTCTCCAATTTCAATTGCTTAACTACTTTACCCAACATGTTTTCAGCTTTAGCAGGAGCTGAAGTGGACTTGTTCAAATCATTGAAAATCAATTGTCTAGTTTTCATATGAATGTGTATCTTATCTGGGAGAGGAATATTTTTTGCATCCATTGTTACATTAATAGTTTTGAAAGAAGTAGAAGATGGCACATTCATAGCTGAAGGATGAGAAAAGGCTATCCTTAGCTGGTCTTTCTCTAGGTCCATTGTAGTCAATAATCTAGTCTACTCAGGAGATATTTGAGCTTCTGACTGAGATTCAATAATATCCCTTATCCTCTTATTTCTTTCCTCAATTTGTGCAAATGTATGTTTAATATTAGGAATAATATAATGGCTTGTTCCCTCAGGAACAAGAGATGAGGGAGTAAAAGAAAGTTCAAACAACTACAAAGAATATCCAGACATAAATAAGGAACTACTCTCCTCCATTGTCTTTGCTTTCTTGGATTTATTTTCCACATCACTCTCCAGATCAACCAATTCCTCCCTTCCTCTTTTGAGTCCCTTTTTAGTAGGTTGTGGGGTTTCCACCTCCATCTGCACAGACGTATAATCTAGTCCACCATTTTCCAACTTCTCAACCTCTGGCCTAGATTCATGAACAAAATAAGAATAACCATTCTCCACTCTGTGATTAGAAATGAAATGATATGGGTCATAATCCCATTTCTCTACTAACAATAAATGCATACCAGTCAACACTTTGTGAGCCTCCTCAATGGCTCGTCTGGTATTTACAATGAATGGGTCCACTATCTTAGGCAATTTGAATAATGACCCCTTTTCACAGGTACAAAGTTAATCTGGTCAACATTAAGAATTTTCTTGATGAACTCCAATGCAAACATCCTCATAAGAACAAAACCAGGGAACCTAAAAAGATCTACATCAACTCCATACAATTTGATTTCAGTATTTTCTTCATGGGAAAACCAATCCCAAAACTTTACATCTTTGCTTAGTTTCAGAAATGATTGAGCTTCAAGCAACAACCTTGTTGCAGGTACTCCATTCAAATTGAATACACAATAGAAAGAAAAGAAGAACTAAACTCAAATAGAACATCATTTCCCACCTCCTTTCTTATTAAATTTTTCCAAAACACCACTACCTGATTATTTTTATTCACATCAATAGTATTTAACCCCAATTTGGTAAAATTGTCCACGTGACTGTAAATAAATAAATAACTGACCAAAGATGGAAATCTAAAACTCCCAGTAAGTGATAAACTCATGAACTGACTGTTTACAACATTCTCCAAGTACGTGGGAATATCTAAATCACCCCAGGCTTCATCATCAACGAAAAAATTCCTAGCATAGCCCTATCCATAGTTTCACCATTTTCTTTACCCAAAATTTTAGCCAAAATTTTCAGAATTGACGTCGTGTCTTCAGCAAAGAGGCTCAAAGTAAATTCATTTGAATCCATGGAAAATTTTTCCCTTTCATGCATTAAGTAAAACACAATCTGGGAAAACACAGGTTCAAGAAACTCTTGAAATTTTGTAGAAAGAGATTCATTAGCGAAGCTCACATATGGTTCTATAGAGGGAAAACAAAGAGATTGCCTAATTAACTAAGCAGAAACCTAGAAAATAATTTCCCCTAATTGGTTCATGACAAAACACTTATGAGGGTACATGGCAGAGACCAACCAGTAAATGAACTCTGGGAAAAGGTAAGTCTGTCGTACAAAGACCGATAAGACTCTAGACTTGATTAAGGCAGAGTAAACTAGGAATTTAGACTGGTTTAGGATTACATGTTGGTAAGATATTGGGTGGTCAACTGAGAAAACAATGTCAATAATGTCAATTTTTGTGTCCATTAAAGGAATTTGGGTGGAGGATCTGGCTAAAACACTTTTATTTAACATTTTTGACAAATTCAAGTATGGTTATACAAAATACCTGACTTTATTGGAGGATTTGATGACTTTGATGTTAGTACAAGGATTGGAGAACTTCAGTTTCTCGATAGCATACGTGGATGACAATAAGGAAGAAAACACCTTTTATAGGCAGATAATGACTGGGCGGGAAAAACGTTATATTGAAGTGAAATGAATGATGAAGTGAGTGCAAATACAGGGGAGGTGATGTAGAAGGATGACGTGGAAGGTGACATGGTTGGCTCACTTGCTGACGTCGTAGGCTCACTTGTTGTCGTCACTCTGGGGGGACTCTGCAGTACGGGATTAACTTTAGATCAATGCCTTCACAATTAATCTACGATGCTCGTTCTGGTCAACCAGCCAAGGTCAAATATTCTTTGATAACCTCCAATCACTTTGTGCCACTAAGTTAGCACCATCGCACAAAATATTTTTAACTTGTGGCCCCTACGATGTGACCCACTAGCTCTTTAACATCACGTGCTGAATGTGGTCCCACTCATCTGCCACAAAATACTCCAACGACCTTTAATGCATATTTAAAAAAAAAACCTTGTACATATATATATATATATATATATATATATATATATATATATATATATATATATATATATATATATATATATATATATATATATATATATATATATATATATATATTCAAAAAATATATAAGTCACCATCTATACAACATATATAAAAATTTAAAACAAGCCACGACATCTGGCTCCACCTAGGGATAGTTTTTTTTTCAAAAGAACACTAAGAACCGCAGATTAGTGCCTTCACTTCAAGCATGGAGTGAGAGTTGACTTACACATTGCAATGAGTTACTCACCAACTTATGTACAATGATCAAACCGGTATATACAATGATGAAAATAAAAACTTCAATGCTGAAAATAATGCTTTAGATACAACCCATTCACTAGAAATGGCAGTATTTCTCCATCCAAATTTTCTAGGAAAAAAGTATTATTAGCTCTGGATTTAGTAACCTTGAAAGGGAAATACCAAAGGGGGTCAAATTTCCCATGTTTACCTCTATCTTCCCTTTTGATATCTCATCTTAAAACAAGATCACCTGGCTGAAAAATAACATCCTTGGCTTTTCTGTCAAGAATTGTTTTCATCTTCTCTTCATAGCTTATTAGATTTTATCTGACCTTATCTCTACTCCTATTTTGATCCACCAACCTGTTCATTCTTCTAATTAAAGGGCTTGGTTCCTCCTGGACATATTGAATTAATGCCACCATAGCCTTTATCAACTGACTAGGGAACAATGCTTATATGCCATATACCAACTTAAAATGTGATTTACCAGTTGATCTTCTAGTAGTTACTCGACTTGACGAGGGAGAAAACTTCAATTTTGAATCCCAAACCTTCTTATTTTCTACTATAGTTTTCTTCCAAATTCTTACTAATGTCTTGTTTGAAGATTTTGCTAACCCATTTCCTTGAGGATGATAAGGAGTAGAATGTGATAAGATAAAATTATATTTTTGGAAAAAAATAATTAATTTAGCATATTTAAAATCTTGGGCATTATCAGTTACTCACTTCTTTGGACAACCAAATCTATTGAAAATATTTTCCTCTAGAAATTTCATCACCACCAAGTCATTTTCCTTTCGTGTTGGCACTACTTCAACCCACTTCGTAAAGTAATTTTTCCTTGTTAATATCCACTTGCACTATCCACTAGATGGTGGATTAATTCCTCCAACAAAATCTAACCGCCATTGCCCAAAAGTGTTAAACACCATGTTGAAGCACACACATGGTGTATGAGGAAGATGAGCACACACACAAGAGACTCAACACACAATGAAGGATAAGCGTGAGGCTTTCTTATTTTTTCCATTATACATGATGTACATTTATAGTACAATGGTGTGACTCTTGGTTTCAGATTCCAAGGTCACTTGGACTCCATTGTGACTTTTCGCATTCCACACCTACCCATGTAGGATTAGGTGTTCCAACATCCCCCCTAAATCCGAAGGGGTATGTGTGAGTCCAAGAAGAGAGTTGAAATAAAAATCTACAAAGTATACATGGCAGCACTTGGCTGAATCAACTCTCTGAAATTTTGGAAAAAAGAGGTGGTTTTAGGATGACCACAAACACTGGAACGCAAAACTTGTTGCAGTTCCTGGAACTCTTCCAAAACTGGCAAGAAGCTAAAGGCTTCTGCTAGAGGAATTTTCCCTCATAGAAAAGGGAGACCTTCAACCTAAAAGAAGGAAGGTCTACTACCTGTGATGGTTTTAGGATTACCAACAACTCTGGAATGCTTTGAAGCATTTCCTGGAACTCAACCAAATCTAGAAAGAAGCTGAAGGCTGCTAAGCTGAAGGCTTCTGCTAGAGGAAGTGTTCCTCATAAATGAAAGGGAGACCTTCGACCTAAAAGAAGGGAGGTCTACTACCTGTGATGGTCTTAGGTTATCCACCAACCAAAGATGATGGTTTAAGGTTATCCACCAACCGAAGGTATGCTCATGGGCATCCGTGCCTCTGGCTACATCTCTGAATCCGAAATGACGAATTGTGGCTCAGGCTCGCTTGAACTTCTGTCTACAACTCTGAACATGGAATGAGAGATTGTGGCTCAGGCTCGCTTGATCTGTCGTCGAAGCTTGTACATGACCACCATTTTCCCCCCTGTTAGGGACAAGGTGAGATGATGGCGAAAACTCAACTGCAAGTTTGCTCAATATCCGTGAACAAGTTCTAACATGTGTCATAAACATATTCTTGGCTGCTGATGCCCATTGCCAAGAAGCAATCCATCCAAGATGAATCTTGGTTCTTGCAGGAGGCTTGTGTCTGAAGCATCTGTCTGAAGAATGAGTGTGCCGACCACAGTGCTTGCATGGATGAAGATCAAAACAATGATCTTTCATATGGCCAACTCGATCACAACGTTGGCATTTCTCAATCTGTTGTGGAAGTGGAGCATGATCTGGAGCAGCTGCAGGTGAACTGTCATACAGGAATCCAGCACTCTGAAATATGATGGGCTTTGTGTAGTCTGGAATATGAAAGGACACATCCTTGTCATATCCAAGACCAGTTCGGTGCTTGTTGTGGACAAGCTCTTCCCAAGGTCTGATGATGGGCTTGAGAAGTGCATGTTGAACTGTTGCATCTGCATGTACATCTGCTCTAGTACAAGGCACTGAATGTGGATCAACTGCAACTTTATCTTCTTTCTTCTAATGAGAGTCCTTCACAATATTTTGAACAGAAACAGGTTCATAATGGTGACTCTTTTGCTGAAGTTCGTCTTGCTGAAGCTGAGATTCCAACTGAAAAAACTCGATCTTTTCTTGTGCAGCTTGCAAGAAAATTTGAATTTTACAAAGAGCATTCTTGCTCATTTTTATCATGTCATCAACATTGGAATGAATGAGGTCATTCAACAACTCTAATGCCTCATTGATTTTAGCCATTTTAACAATTTAGGCTCAAAAATAAATGAAAGGGTGTCGGCTTCAACCGAAAATGCACCCGTTTACAATGTGATGCAACAAGAAATGCAAATGACTCAAAAGAATTTCCAACTATGGAAATCTTGAAGTACAAAGTGTGCTCCTCAAATGATGGAGGACAATCAACAATTTTCAACAACTCAAGTTTACACTTCAAGTCTTGATTGCAACTATGAAGAAGAAATCTCTACTCACAATACAATGTCAATATCTTTGCAAAAATATTTGAATGTGCAGCAAAAACACGTGCAAGAGGCCTTTAAGGCAGCTGAATTTTCCTTCAAAGAGTTGTTTTCAATGATGGCAAACTTGTCTTCAAATGTCAATTCTTCAGAAAAACACCCTTATGCCACAAATCACACAATGTAAAATCTTCTCTTTTCACTATGTATTCAGTCCATTTTCTCTTTTTCTGCTGTTTGTTTTCTCTTTCTGCTCTTCAATGTCCTTCCTCTCTCTCTCTGCTGTTTTTTTTTTTTTAATTAATTAAAAATTAATTAAAAAATAAATTAATTAAAAATGGGAATGATGGAAAATTAATTAAAAAAATGTCAAAAGGAATTGTTATAATGGGAAGGGAATTTAAAAAAAAAAGGGAGGGGAGCGTTGGAAGGTTCTAAAATTAAAAAATGAAATGAAAATTTGGCGACGGGCTTGAGTGTAGTGAGGGGGCATAATTTAAAAAATGATTTTAAAATAAAAAAAATTATGGAAGTGTGAGGGTCGTGGGCGGGAAAGGTCGTGCGGCCAAACGAGGGAGGGGAGACAGCGTTGAAGCCCGTGGGCAGAGGGGGGGAAGGGGGAGTGGAACGGTGAGGGGGTGGGTAAGCGTATAGCGTGAGGGTCGGGTAGAGGGAGGTAGGGGCTCGTTGGAGAGGTGTAGTTGCAGATAGGGGAGTGTGTTGGTCGACGCAGAGCTGTAAGGAGGGCCGCAGGGATGTAGGGGGGCCAGCAGGGATGTAGGTCGACGGGTAGGGCGAGTTTGGGATGTTGCAGATTGGGAAGAGTGCGAACCCCAGCGCGGATAGGGAAGGGGTTGAGAGAGTAGAGAGCGTGAGCCGAGGGGAATGTAGGTTGAGCCGAATAGGAGGGGTGTTTTTAATTAAAACGGCGGGTTTGCATAAGGTGAGAGGGAGCTATAGCAGATGAGCGATGGGAGCCGAGGGGGTGCTGTTTGGATAGGAGCGTAAGGTAGTGGGATTATATTGTAATGGAGAGCGTGCAACACTGTAGGATGGGTAGATAGGGAGTAGTGTGAGTTGGGTGTAGTGCATTGGAATGGCTAGTAAAGGGGAGGCCGAAAGGCCAGGTTGCAGAGTTATATATATATATAACAACAGAGTAGAGATAAGAAATTCACTTAAAACAACTGGTAAAAATTGTAGAAATGAGGGCAACTTCAGAATTTTAGTCTTCAAAACAGCAGATTTTTTCAAATATACAACAATCTACTCCATTTTAGATTTTAACAGTATTCAGAAATCTTGAAACTTGTAGAGAATTTTCAATGAAAAAATAAGCAGTGAGAAAACCTTCAGATGCACAAGGCTGCGTCTCCAAACCAATTTCTGAATGCTGCCAAGGATTTTGAATGCTGCTCCTTCTCAAAACCAATGTTGCTCTTCTTCAAAACACCTTTCTGAATCCAGCAAAATGTCTGCTGCAAAAACTTCTCTAAATGCTGCAAAAATGTCAAGAATTTTGCAGATATGCACAGGCCATAAGCACAAATGGCTCACTCAAATTGGAGCAGGGCCAGCAATCACCTGCTCTAATACCATGTTAAACACCATGTTGAAGCACACACATGGTGTATGATGAAGATGAGCACACACACAAGAGACTCAACACACAATGAAGGATAAGCGTGAGGCTTTCTTATTTTTTCCATTATACATGATGTACATTTATAGTACAATGGTGTGACTCTTGGTTTCAGATTCCAAGGTCACTTGGACTCCATTGTGACTTTTCGCATTCCACACATACCCATGTAGGATTAGGTGTTCCAACAAAAAGGTTCTTCTATGAACACATGAATTAAAGGAAGTGGTGCCAACTTATTCTTTTCAACAAAAGTTTGGCATTTCTAACAACCTACTACTGACTTAAAAACATTTGAAAATAAATTATGCCAGTAGAAATCCTCTTTAAAAATATTATGAGCTGTCACTTTCCAGCTATAGTGGCCTCCACACATACTATCATGATATTCTATAATTATTTCAATAGCTTCTCCTTCTGTTAGACAAAGCAACAAAATACCAACTAGATCTCTCCAATATAGCTTCCCATTCACAATTACAAACTTTTTAGCCTTCACCTTCAAAGCTCTGTTTTCCAATCTATTCATGGTAGGAGGACAATAAAGGAAACATAGATAATTTAAAATATCCTTGTACCAATTGGAACATAAGAATTTGTATTGAATTTTATCACCAGATTCAGACCTTTCCTACTTATCAACATTTTATTTTTCTTTAACATTTTCTTTCTCTTCAACTTCAACTAACAAACTAATTACCAAAGCTTGAAACTTAGTTTCTGTTAGAATATTAACTAAACCGTGACCTTTAATTAGCTTAGTTGGTTTTATGTCTAAATCATATTCTTGTATCCTTGCTATCCACTTACCTCTTTTTCCTTCAACATCACTCTGAACCAGGACATCCTTAACAGTAGCATCAGGCACTTATTCAATCACCTAGGACTGAAGAATATAAACTCTAAAATCTTTGAGGGCCTTAACCAGAGCATAGGCCTACTTCTCCAAAATATTTTATTTGAGTTTTGCATCCCTCAAAACATTACTGAAAAAGGAAATAAGTTGTTCTCTCTGCTCCTCATTCTTCTACAAGAGTACATCTATGATAGTATAATCAAAAGCACATGAAAAAATTTGAAAATGTTTTTAATAATTAGGACTTATCAACACAGGAGATTCTTGCAAAGATTCTTTAATTCTTGAAAAGGAATCCCTTGCAAATGCAGTCTACTTGACTTCCACCCCTTGCTTCAACATATTAGTGATTTCCTTGACAATTTCAGCATAATTTGGAGCAAACCTCCTAAGGAATTTAATTCTTCCTAGAAAACTTTGAATTTATTTCTTACTTCTTGGCAAAGGTAGCATACCTATTGATTCTACTCTCACAGGATCTATCTTCACTCCTTATTTTGAAACAATATGCCCCAAAAGTTTTCCATCCTTAAGAGAAAAGTGAGACGTATTTGGGTTCAAGGATAAACCATACATCCTGCACTTCTCAAAAAAAATTTGTAGATCTTCCAAATGCTCTTGATCTGACTTGGAAAAGATAGTTATATCATCTTAAATAGATCACCAAAAACTTATCTTTCTCTCCTATAAATGTTATAACTTATATCCATAGTTAGTTGGAATGTGGCGTCAACATTCAGCAACCCAAAAGGCATTATGGCATACATAAAGGTACCCCAAGGGGTTGTAAATGTTATTTTCTTCTAATCATATTTTTCTACTGCAATCTGATTATAGCTGGAAAATCCATCAATAATCGATAGTATATATGATCCTTTTACCCTTTGCAAGATATGATCCATCTTAGGCAAAGGATATTTATCCTTTAGATATGTTCTGTTCAAATTTCTGAAATCAACACATAACCTTATCTCTCCATTCTTCTTCCTTACAGGTACTAGATTGACTACCCAGTCTAAATACCTTAAGGGAAAAATTATTTTTTCCTGTAATAATTTCTTAACTTCTTTCTCAATTGAAGGCAACGACAAGGGATTAATATGACTTAGCATTTGTATAAAATATTTAACCCTTGGCTTCAAATGGATTTTGTGTTGGTTGATACTAGTATCACAAATCTTCAAATATTCATATGACCATGCAAAAATATCAACAAACTTATTAAAAAGGCTTATATATCTTTGTTTAAAATTTTTAGGAATGCCTTTGAACAATATTACCATCTTGGGTTGCTAATATGTTCCCAAATTACAATCTTCCAAGTCCTCTTCAAGGTCTACTTCTGTGGATTCCTAGCAACATCATCAAAATTAAATAATTTTTCTAGGGGCATCAATCCCTTTGGTATCACATTATCCTTGAGTTGTAAAATATTTTGATTATCGAGTGAATCCTTGAAGGATACTGCTCCTTCCTCCTGTTTCCCAACATCTTAATCCTGATCAATTTCTAAATTAGAAAACTCTCCTATCATCCTCCAAAACTCCTTAATCTGTTCTTCATCTTCAAAAACTTTCCAATGTTTCACATTATCTAGAATTGAAGGTCTATGTCTGATATCCACTTCATATCTCAGCCTAGGATTTAGAGGAGGCTTAAAAGTGTTGGCGGAAACTGCCAGAGAATATGCTATCCTTTTCCCTTCCCTGTGAACAAATTGTATGTTAAAGGAAAGGAAAAAGTTCTCCACTAAGTCGTACACTTCATTTCTATAAGTTCTTAATATTGTGTGTCTTACTCAACAATGATTTTTAATATGTTTAACCGCCAGTTCCAAATCTCGAAAAACAGATATATATTTTACTCCTAATTGTTTAGCAGTTTGTAACCCAAGAATTAGAGCTTCATATTCTGAGATATTATTTGTAAAATTCTAATTTATATGAAAACGACATCAAGTGACCCTTTGGGGTGATCAAAAGAATACCTACTCCAATGCCATCCTTCGAATAAGCACCATCAAAGTAAAGTTTCCAGACTCCATTTTTTGTTAGCTCTTTCTTCTCAATTGCTGAAGGGAGCTGCACCTGGGTATCTTCAGCAATTTCTGCAACTTCTTGTAGCTTGAAATAGGAAAAAGCATCTTTTTCCCAATTGTACACAGGAGAATTACTTTCATTCTCCTCATTAATGGTTTTTAAAAACCTGGTTTCCTTGTATAATCTTCTCTCTCCACCCCCATAAACTGGAATTATGGCATAAGTGAAATTCAGCCTTAAAAAACCACCTAATTTAGCTCCCCAGGAAATGGAAAGGAGAATCCCAAAATGGGTTGGGATATCTACTACTACCACATCCATCACAAGGTTTCTACCTAGAATCTGATCCAATGAAACAACCATATATTTGATCAAAACCACACACTTAACCTTTTTAAAATCAAACGAGTAAAGATCCTTTTAAGCTTTAGTGATTTGTAAATTTAATTGCATCATCATTGATAATGGAATTAAGTTGTGAGAAGCCCCACAATCTAGCATACAATTGTGAAGCATGAAAGAATTTACTAACAAAGAAATGTAAAAGGGAGGAGTGGATGAATCCACCTCTTCTACATGGGGACCAAACATCACCATTGTTCTATCTTCTTGCAAGTTCATTGTATCTACTACATCATTATCTTGAGAAAATTTAACAAAATATATATATATATATATATATATATATATATATATATATATATATATATATATATATATATATATATATATATATATATATATATATATATACGGTAGGGTCTTGACCAACTCAATCAAAGGAATTGTTATCTTCATCTTCTCCAATTCATTTGTTAAGTTAAAATGATTAGTTCATTTTATTAACTTCTCTAGACCTTCATTATTCTTCTTCAAATATGAAACTTTTTCAGATGAAACAACATTTTTTTCTAAATTCTCACCTTTTGATTTATCTTGTGAGATTTCCCCTTGTTGAAATGTGGTTTTTTCTACCGCATCAATTTGTTGCTTCCCTATAACAAGTTTCTTTGAAATTTGTGATCGAGTCGCCATTTGTTGAGGTACTGAATCTTCTGGCACCTCATCACTATTCAAACCTATTTCTATGGTGTATTATCTTGTTAATATATTTTAAAATCAAATTTAATCACATTGTTTATAAGTCATATGATAAATTTACATATGAAATACTAACTTCTCATCCAAGATATGCACTTCTTAAAGCTGTATTTCCTAGTTTGTTCACTAGACTATTAGACTCATCAATTCTTCTTGTCCTCAAAACCTAATTTTACTAGATATACATACCTGAATCTACCTTCACCTCTAATTGGAATTATATTTATCCATCATCAAATGAAAAATTTCACTGAAATTAGTGGTTGTTGGTTTAGGACAACTCTATTATACAAGTCCCACAACACGTTTGGCACTTCATTTTATGGAATTGTATAAATCTATTTTATTTAGAGATATTTTAATTAATAAAATTTAATCTCCAATTGGAATCATTTAAATCCATTGAAAAAAGAAAATTTTATATCTAAAATAGAAATTGTTGGTCAATGTGGGAATTTGAAAATAGCGTTATTACATAGGTTGTTCACAAGAATATTTGACATATCATCTCATGGAATTTTAGAACATTTCTCTACTAGAGATATAAATATGAAATACTTTGGTTTGGGAATCACATTAATCGGACATCAAAAAAATAATCTATTAGCAAACGATTTTCGGGTGGTCTAGCTAGTCAACACTCCTCGGCGGGTAAAAAAATGAATTTCTTTGTTTTTCTTTCTTTGGATCCATATTATTTAGCACTATTTGTTAATTTTTTCAAATTTATTGGGAAAATAAATATTAAACACCTTTATTCTCCAAAAAAATTATGTTTTATTTCATATACGCTCTATTTTGGAGGTCCTCAGAGGAGCAAGAGGGTAAATCCATACACAAGTAATTCTCAAAGATATAATTTCATACTAAATGGAATAATATTTACACCTTCAAATAGGGGTATTTTTATTTCCTTAGAAGCACCATAATCAAACCAAAAAATCCTGGAACCTTGGCCCAACTGTATCTCATCTAAAATAAAAGACAAAAATACTTTTTCATCAAAGTCACAGATGGATCAAGAAGAAGAGGTGAAACTGCACAAGTAAATTTGAATAGGAGTATGACACACTCATTGTAAATCACCATCATTAGCTACTTGAACTCTATATTTCTAAGTGATGTGAATTCTAGTTGCTACATGCTACAACTTATTGATGCCATATGTTGTTCCTTGGGAGACAATCTCTTGTTGTAAGGAGATCAGTGCCCAAGACATTTACTGTCACTTATAATTAAAATTATTTGTTGTCCCTTCATATTGTAACCCTAGAAATTATATATTAAACCCTTTAATCTTAACAAGAAATAAAACCCCTCAAAGTGCCTTTAAATGATAAATGTGAATGAACGAAAGAAGATGAAATGATGATGGAAAACCATTAACAATATGATTTAATCATAGAAACTATCTCTAGTTTTAGTAGAAAACCGTTGCAAGAAAAGAATTCAGAATAAAGGAGTGCATTTTTAAGGAAATTTACTCTAACTCACAAATGTAATTTAAACACCAAAAACTATATTAATTTATCCCAAGAGAATAAGTATACATAAGATGGAACGGAAAAAACTAAACACATTCAACTATTGCTGTAAAATCATCTGAAAGCTTTATTAATCTTATCAAAGACAAAGTACAAAACTTCTCAAAAACTTATGAGGCCCAAATTTTGGAACCTCTCTTATCTTTTGAAAAGGTCTTAAATACAATATTACAAAATGGACAGTTATGAAACTGTCAAATTCTCAAATTGTTTCTTCTCGTTCATCACATAGAAAATATAAAAATAAAGTTCCTTAAGAAAACAAAGTAAAAGTAAAATATGAAATAACATTTGATAATTGAGTGGAGGTGGCCTAAGATCCTGGGACAGAAGATGTTCCTACATCTACATCAGTTTCTTGTGGATACATCCATTCTTCACACTTCCTGCATAGGTCTACATTTGAGCTAGGGAAATTAGCAAGTTTGACATGTGCCATCCTGAAGTCTGTGATCCTGGAATTTGTAGGCCTTTCTGGAAACAAAGTCTTCATCATCCATAATAGCTTAAATTATTTTTTGCATATGATTCAAAATGGTGGCTCCCTTTAGGATAACAGTCTTCTCATGGGTATTTCCAATCTTACTTATTTCTTCTACCAATAGTGTCTCATAAGTTTCCCAAGGGAGAAGGTTTCCCTGTTGATCCCAATAGAATGGTAGACCAGCTCTGGTCCTTTTATCAAAGAGAATATTAAATTTCCCCATTGCTTCTTTCATTTCCTTCAGCATTTTCTCTGCAGCCTTTATATATGAATTCTTCACAATTAATTTATTCAATTCCAACACACATCGAGCCATGTCCTCGATTTCAAAGTCTTTCATTTCCTGTGTGGTTTTATAATTTATAAAATCAGTTAATCTCTTAGCATATAGAGCCTTGTTTTGTGACTTCTTCTTGTTTATTACAATTACTTCCTCCAAGTCTCTTACAATGATCTGTTCTTCCTCAATTATAATCTGTAGATCCCACACATTCTTGACAATTTCAATAATGTCATTCCAAATTATCTCCCTAGTATGGATAAGGGACATATTTCCCTTCAATTTCTCTTTGACTTCTTTGATTTCCTGACAGGCAATCTGATAATCTTGTTTTTACTTCTCAGCATTGTCCTTTGTCATCTCTACTTCCTACTTTGCAACTCTTATCACCTTGCATGTTGTTTCTACTTCACTTTGAGTCTTTTTTAGATCAAACTCTACTAGTTTTAACTCAGTCATGACTTGAGTTAATTTAGTAGCAAGGTCTTCAGAATCATATGCAATAAAAACAATGCACACATGAGAATCTAACTTTTTATGTAACATATCATTTGCCTCTTTCAACTTAGATATTTCCCCATCTTTAGCCATCAGAGCTTGAAACAACTGCCCTTTTTCTGTCTTGACTTGAGCTACTTCAATATACATAGGATTCTCACAAGTAGGAAGCTTGATATTCTTCTACAAGATCTGAAATTTTAGATTCAACATTCTACAACAATTTCTAAATAGCTGACTTATCTTCTTAATCAAATCCAATCTTGACGATGATCTTCTTCAAATCCTCATTTTGTGTGGAGTAATCTCTAGAGTTTTCTTTCTCCAATTTCAATTGCTTAACTACTTTACTGAACATGTTTTCAGCTTTAGTAGTAGCTCAAGTGGTCTTGTTCAAATCATTGAAAAGAAATTGTCCAGTTTGCATATGAAGGTTGATCTTATTAAGGAGAGGAATATTTTTTGAATCCACTGTTACATTAAAAGTTTTGAAAGAAGTAGAAGATGTCACATTCATAGCTGAAGGACGAGAAAAGGTTATCCTTAGTTGACCTTTCTCCAGGTCCATTGTTGTCAATAATCTAGTCTGCTCATGAGATATTTGAGGCTCTGACTGTTGGCGAGAAAGAAGGTCTCTGAGCAAGACCCAAGTTTAGGATGGAGGCCAACAAGGTTTCCATAGTAGTATAGTACAACGCCAAAATTTTCACTCTGCTCCGAAGAGCAAAGAGTCTCACCCGAGGTGTGTCGTGACCTTAGTAAGTTAGGAACAGATCAGATATTGCCCAGTCACAACTACAGAATGAAACAGATAGAACTGCGTACCCCAAACAGGTTTAAATACTTTGCACAAAATGCTACTCATAAACACATTTAGGATGGAAAAAACAAATTTTAAAGCGACCAATACATTCATCTTAAACAGATACACATTACATAACTCAAACCATCAAACACAGATAAGAGTACATTGCATTAAAAGTAGTGGATAGTTACAATGCTCCTCAGAGTGATCTTGGCAAGACCGATTACAATATCATCACATAGAATAGACAGAAATAACAGAGTGAACGGAATAATCAGAATGACCAGACCGAATAGGACTCTCCTATGGCTCTCTTCCTCTGCTCTCCATTTCACCAACCCCATCATCTATGCTGGTCGACTGCCTATTTGTTCCTTTGCCAACGTGACAGACAATTTTCCCTTCTTTTAATTCTGTTTTTTTCTGCATCTCCCTGACCACTGGGAGTTCTGTTGTTTGTTCTTGTCGCTCCCTTCTACCATATATGCTAGCTTCCGAAACAGTCACGCCACCTGCTCTTAAGCTCTTCGCAACCGTGACAACTCTCTATCTACCATGGTTGCACTCTACCACTTGTATCCGCGACTCAAAATCATTTTATTTTCAAAACAAGGGCCCCAACAAGCCCCAACCACAAGCTATTGACTCATCCCGAGTCAATCATTTTCTGCTGCCTCGGTCTCCATTGGTCCGCTTGACTTCATGGCTAACCTTGCCTTCTCCTTTTCCTCTCCTTGTCCAAACAAGGGCCCAAACTTGGGGACATTTGCCAACGCTGATTCTTTGAGTTCGGCGAAGTCGACCATAGCATGTTGCCATCATTTCATGAGTAGGTTTGTTTCTGTGGTGACTTGCTTTGCTTCCTTTTCTCCTGATATGGCCGGCAGCTTGTTGAATACTTCCGCAATTTTGATCTCGGCCTCAATGGCCATTTGCTGTATTTTTTGTGTAGTAAGCTTCACTGGTTGTCTCAATTCTCAAAGGACCTATTTCGTAGCTGCTGATTGTTCCTCGATCCTTTGTATCTTAGTCTCCAGCTCCTCTACCTGGTTGTACAACTAGTTCAGGCCATCAGGGTCTGTGGCCTCTTTTATTTCTTTGTAGACTTGCTGCATTTGTTCCAAGATCGGTTATGCCTTCATAGAGAGTGATGTTGAATACTCCTGCAAATGCTTGAGAAGGTTGTAGGCATCCTTCACGGTAGTGCCCAGGGTCTCCTGCATCCCGATTACTTATTTTTGCCTTTCCATTGCCTTCTCAGTGTATATGACAGTGGGGTATGACAGCATCGACCTGGTTGCCAGTGCTGCTTTCAGTTCTTGATTCTCCCTGCTAAGATTCGAACATGTTGTTTTGACCTAAACTGGCCATTTGATCAGTGTGCCAGCCAATCTGTCGCCTGGTGTCTAGTCATCCTGAGGCATTATGGTTGGCTAGAGATCCCTAAAAACCTCTGTCACCTTCTCCATTTGGTCCTGCAATTTATCTTTTTATACCTTCAACTGATCACACTCTTTAGTAAGCACAATGATCTGTATTTGTTGTTGCTCAACCCTCCACTGGAGGTCGTTGTCGACGCCCTCGGCCTGCTATGTTTCCCGCTGAATAAAATTGTATAGTTGTGCCATTCCCGAGGTCTGTATACTCTCAGCCCCTGACATATCTTGATTTGGTGGTTTCTCCCTGAGTGGCTAACTGCTGGCTATTGACCTAGCTGAGTGCTCCTGTGGTGATGTCAGCTAGGTCTTTCACGGCAGCGAAGTGCTTGCATTACCCATGCTTGGAGTAGGTTGAATTTTTTGTAGTATCATGTTTTCTTCTTGAAATGGGTTCAGCTCTTTAGGCGAGGGTGTTGTATCTACAGTGACGGATCCACCTCGACTTAAAAGGTCTTGAAAAGTGCTCTATTCAACAAGGGGTTGGTTAACCTTAGTTACCAAGGCTGTACTGGATTTAACCTCTACTTTGTGGTCTCTATTTGTTTTTACTTTTTCTCTTACTGGGTCTGAAATGGTGGCTAAAGTGGATGGATTTCAGGTTGAATGGTATTTGGAAGTGAATGATGTGTGAGGCGATGAGTGATGAGTGCAAGGTGGAGATATATGAATATTTAAAAATGAGTAGGGTTTGAAAATAGGTAGCTCCGGAGTTACCTGGGGGGCCGTCACTGGCTCCTCCTGAATTTGGGCTCCTGTATCCATTGGTTGCGATTGATCCTCCCCGGTGAGATCAACAACTTGGCTAGACACTATAACCTTTGCCTTCTTGGCCTTTGGTGCAGCTACGGGTGTCTTAGGTTCTTTATTCTTTCTTATTGGAACCGTGGTGGTTGCCAGTGGTGAATTAAACAAGGTGGACGGTAACGTCGTGACTATGGGTCACTTATGGAAGAAGATGCTAAATTGGAGGCCTAAAACTCTGAAAAAGTAGGAAATAGGGGAGAAACACTGGTTAGAGTCTGCATTTCCTGATTAAAGCCTTGTACCTTAGTGTGCAACTCCTTGATTATTGGCATCAGCTGCAACCGAGACACTCTGGCTAGTGTTTCATCCGACGTTTCTCCTGGTAGTGGATTCAGAAACATACCATTAAATGAATAGTGATAGACCCCGCTTCTAATCTCCATGTCCACCCCTGGCTATGAACATACTTCGGTGTGGAATGTTCGCTCATCAATTTGAAACTTCAACGGTCTCATTTTGAATCTCATTTCTGCCACACATATAGGTCAGATGTAGGTTTTCTTGTGGCTAACTCCAAACCATATCTGCGCAGAATAATTATCTAGAAAACTCTTTGGGATTCTTTGCGTTCTCGCCACTATGTCCACCATCTGGTTATACTAGAATTTGAATGCCTCTTCGTTCACCTCCTTAGTGCTGGGGTCTCCTGAAAACTTCCAGAGCATAAATTTCGTTGCCAGTGGTTGACTTGTTGTGAGTTCCACGAGCTGTCTGATTCCTGGGAAGGTCCATTTCCACATAGAAAATGCCATGATAAGGTAACCGTAGATGAATCCTGTGGCTCTCTTATAGTTATCTTCACATGCTTTAAATAGTTTTTTCAAAAAAAATGAACACCAATTCAATTGTGTCCCCTAGAGACAGTGCTCCGCGACTGAGATGGTATCGAGTGTACACTCACCCTTTGTATAATGCCTCATGGTTTTTTTGGCTATCAGATAACAGGCGAATTTGACGGTTGGCTTGTTTATAAGGTCTATTTTTCCCCCCTTTCCACCTCTCTTAGTGTCATATTTCCTATAATAATCACCATCTCCTGCCTTCTTTGCTCTCTTGGAGACAGTTTGAAATGTTGTGGAGACGTCTCTTCCTTCTTCTGATAATATAGTGATCCTGTGAATATCTTCCGTGTGTATTGGTATTTCCCTTCCTAGCCACAATAACTCATTCTGGATTCTGCTTCGCAGGAATTTTGTACACTGCATCACAGCTCCTGTGGTTCTGAATACTAGAAGATTTCTAAGATTCAATATTGTCGATTGATGGATACCTCTAAATTCTGGGAGCACTCTTGCTGCCTCTTCTCCTGCTTCAGTAGCATAGTTTTCCATATAGTATTGCCTCTTCATTGCTGGGAACTGGTAGGAATCTGTAAGGTCTGTATCGATCAATGACGCATTGTCGTATTTCCCCACTAGTGACTCCATTTTCTGGATTCTCTCGTCGAGCTCCTGCTTGATGACTGTTGGTGCTACTTTAGTCATCTTTTCTCTTCTTTGGTATACTTGCAAAGCTGATCCTACTCTCTCTTTGTAAATCCCTGCCTATGGATGCTCGCTCTGGACTTCTACTGATGAAGTTTCTCTCGCTGCTGCTGCTATTTCTGGTTCTAACTTGGACTTCTCTGGCATTCTCACGCTTTTTTTTCCATGTAGGTTATGTAAGTAACCGACACAAATGATGTTGATAAGACCCCATAACGAATTAATTTTTTTTTCTTCCCCCGCGTCTATAATCATGTGATTAGTTACCGAGATGAGGTGGGTTCTGACATGGCTGACTGTGGCTTTGGGATTTGGGTAGACGTGATGGGTAATGATTATGGCCTAATATGGAAACTTTATTGCAGTATGGACAATACTAATTATAACAATTACTTCTCAAATCTCGGTAATCCTACGGACTGACATGGGAATGATGGAATGATATTTGACATGTTTGGCTCTCTACATGGATGACACGCTGGACAATACCCTCCCCCTGACCACAATTGGTTGCGATGCGGTCTTCGCATCACAACTGTGAGTTTCTTTTATTATTACAGTGTTGCTTTATTTGTACTTCTATCTATTCTCTTTTCGGTTGCGAGAGAGTTATTGACTCTACCTACTCTAATATACCCTACTGATTCCTCTCGGTTGCGAGAGTTATTGAGGAATGAAATAATAGAACTTACTCGTGATAGGGCTTCAAGCGTGCGCCGTTCACCCATCCTGGTAACACCTAGCCATCCAATTGTGCTAACCAAACTGCTCCTGAATCTCTGACTTCAACCACATGTTGTGGTCCAAGACAATGCATTCTTAGTTTACCTAGGAATTTTTTGAACTTGCTGTCATACAGTAAAACTTTTCCTTCGACCGTAAATGTTTTACGCTTGATATGGCTGTCATGCCAGGCCTTTTGTCTGTCTTTCTGAACAGTCTGGTGGAACTCTGCTAGAAACCTGTCCTCTTCCAGTTCTTGTAACTCTCGTAATTTCTCTTTCAGTGAGTCTTCCTCTGATAAATGTAGTGATGATGTGATTAGCAGTCTCGGTATGACAAATTCGACCGGTACCACTACTTCTCTCCCGTACACCAGCTAGAACGGGGTCTAGTTGTTCAGTCTTTTGACAGTTGTTCTGTACACCCACAACATTGTTGGTATATGTTCATCCCATTCGTCTCTATCATCATTGCAAATCTTCGTTAGGCCCTTTTCTAGAATCTTATTGAATGCCTCTACTGTACCATTTGCTTGTGGATGGTACAGTCTACTTTTATGATGTTGTACCATGAAATTTTCTCGCAGCGATTTGATCGTTTCATTGATAAAATGTGTACCTTGATCGCTAGTCAGACTTATTGGGAAACCAAATCTGTTGATAATATTCTCAAATATGAATCAAGTTGTTGTTTTCGTTGTGCAATCCTTCACTGGTATCTCGTCTGACCACTTGGTCAAATAGTCTATTGCGGTTATGATGTACCTGGCCTATGAGTATCTTGCAACAGGTGCAATCAGTCCTATGAAATCAACGGGCCACTTCTCAAATGGCTGCAATGCTTTTATGAGGTGAAGTGGTAGCTTGTCTTTGTGCGATGGACGTCCCATCCTCTGGCACACATCGCATTTTTTTATAAATGCCGTACTATCCATGTGTACTATCGGCCACCATAAGCCTGCCTGCAGTATTTTCCTCGTTGTTGGTTTTTCTCTGACATGCCCTCCTGCAACTCCACAATGGCATTCCCATAGTATGTCTTCCCTCTCATGATCTAGGACACATCTCTGCAAGATTTGGTCTAGTCACATCTTATACAGATGTCCAACTATTAGCTGATACTCTGCTACTGGACTACAAGATGTTTTTTCTGGGCTGCTGTATATTCATTCAAGCACTGTCCTGTTGTCAGGTAGGTTGTTATCTGGTCTAAGTAGTCTGGGATGGCTTCTACTCTAAAAATATCAGCATCTAGTAGTTGATCATCCAGAGACCCTCCATTTTCTCTATTTTCTAGCCTTGACAAGTGGCCAGGACCCACGTTTAGTCTTCTCGGCTTCACTATCACCTCGAAGGTGAACTCCTGAAACAATAGGAGCCATCTGCAGATTCTTCCCTCCAATACCGGTTTGTTAACTAGGTACTTTAAAGCTAAATGGTCTGTGAAAAACTTAAACATACCTCCTAGTATGTAGTGGCAGAACTTTTGAAGGGAATACACCATTGCCAATGCTTCCCGTTCTGTTGTGGTGTAGTTCTTTTCAGCTGTTGATAACTTGCGACTTGCAAAATAAATTGGGTGATCCACTGAAGTATCTCCTGGTTGAGCCAGGACTACTCCAAGTGCGATGCTGGAAGCATCAATGTGAACATGAAATTTCTTGTCCCAATTAAGGTGAACTAGTATGGGCGCTCTTACCAACTTTTCTTTCAAGGTGTTCAGTGTAGTAGTACAGGATTTTGTCCAAATAAATTTCTCCGATTTCCGCAACAACTTCTCCAATGGGGCTGTTATCTTCGCATAGTTGTGGATGAATCGCCTATAGTAGCCAGTGTGGCCTAGTAATGACCTTAATTACTTCACTGTTTCTAGTGCCTCTATGTTGATTATAACTGCCAATTTTTATGGATCGACACAAGCCTATTGTTTGCATACAATGTGTCCTAGCAGCATCCCAAAGGGTACTGCAAAGATGCACTTCTTGAGGTTTAATGAAATCTAGAGTTTCCTACATTTGTCAAACATTATCCTTTACAGCGTTGCATGGTTCTTTAACAAGTCGTAGACTGTCTAGTCATCCATATAGACTTCTAGGAATTTAAGGATGTATTCCCGAAACTCTGCTATAACAATCCTTGAAAATACTACTGGTGCATTTTTCAATCCGAATGGAATTACATGATATGCAAATGATCCCCATTCGGTTGTGAAATTTTTCTTCTTCTTATCTTCTTCAGCTATCCTTACTTGATGGTATCCTGAAAATCCATCTTTAAACGAATATGCCTCATTCCCCGCAACATTGTCGAGAAATTCTTCACTGAACGAAACGGGGAATGAGTCATGTATGCATGCATTGTTCAGGCTCCTGTAGTCAACACAGAATAAAATTTCAGATTTTTCCTTTTTACTTTGTATGACTATAGGACTAACCCACCCTGCTTCTTCCACTGGGAATATCAATCCTACTTTTAGCATCTTATCAATCTTGGCCTTGACTTTTTATTTCACTCTTGGATTCAGACAGTAGGGTCTATGCTTCACTGGTCTTGCGTCATGCTTCAAAATTATACGCATTTCCCCCATGTCTCCTTTTATTCCTTTCAGCTCCGCTACTGAGGATGGGAACAAGTCGTCATATTCCTGTAGCAGATTGAATATCTCCTTAGTTGTTTCAGCATCCTAGTAGTCGCCAACTGATGCAAGTTTGGACTTTTCTGGTGTTCCGATGTTCAGCTTCTGGGTTTTCAATGGTAGCAGATGAATTCCCTCTGTTGTTGGTTCTTCTTGAATATCTCGCTCTCCTTATTTTTCTTCAAAATATAGATGTCTAAGATCTTCTAGATCATCATCATACATTTCACTGTTTATCTTCTTACATGCTACCAACTGTTTGATGCCTTGTTGTGGTTACAGCGGTTTTTCTTCCTCTTCCCGAATCTCTGGAAAGAATAGTACCCTTTTAATAGCCTGCAATTCTTGTGTGACTGGTTCTATTTTTCCTTCAAAGAAAAAGCATTGTGTAAATTGATTCACAACTGTTTGCCAAGTATTGGTTCCTCTTTTCTTCTCTTCAGTTAGGTACCAAGCCTATGGAATCGAATCCAATGAATGTACAAATTTGTGTACCCACAGTTATTCTGGGTACCTTGCATTCTTCCATTGGTCCTCACAATATTATAAATGTTTTATGGGGTCGGAGTCCCCTTGGTATTTTTCGGTGAATTTTGGGCCCTCCTCCTCCTTGAATCTGGCCCTCAACGCTGTTGTAAATTTGTCCCATCGTGACAGGGAGTTGCGGTGGTTGCTCCACCACCTTGCTGATGTGGATTGTAAAGCCACATCCATGAGTGGGACCCTACGGTCCACTGGTACTTTATCTTCTACTCTGGAAATAAAGGTATTCACAACATTCATATTGGATAGAGTAGGGTATTCTCTTGCTTCAGTTCTGATCCAATTGATCCTTCTGATATTAGCGCACCTTCTTGTATTTGTCTCATAGCCCCCCTACTGCCAATCATCCCAGGCTATTTCTGAACCTAAGTCTAATCTTTGAACACTTCTCCATCTCACCGTCCCCCCCGCTGTTGGGTTGAGATAATCCTCTCTTTTCCCCGCTGTCATTTGATAAAGATGATCAAGAAGCTGAGCATCTTCTTTGTTGTCGACAGACTCTGTATATCGTGGTCCTTGATAAGGGTCAAGTGGCTATGTGACTCTGACTTCCCTATCTTCAAAGATCATTAGTTCCTTCTTCAAATATGTTACTTCATAGTTCTAAAATGCCTAGTCAATCCCCAATAATGCTGGGTAGGGATCCCTATCCCCCATTATGTCTATCACCTTGAAGTCCATGTATGTCTTAACCCCTACAACATCGATTTCGACCTCCTATAGCCTGCCTATGTGCACAATGCAGTATTGGTTTTCCATGCGGAGTTGGATTGGTGAATATGTCAGCTTTGGTCTTCCCAATGCTTCCCATGTCTTCCTTGGTAGAATGTTGACATCGGATCCTAGGTCAAGCATTATGTCCTTAATCTGGAATCTCGCAACTTGGGTGTTTATGCGGAACTCTTTCCCTGTTCTTCTCTTATTTCTTTTGACTCTTCATATGTATTTTTGTGTCATGCCAGCTGATTCTTTTGGTTTTGAGGCTTCTTGCACCACCATCTCCAAATTCTGCTTCAATTGTTCTAGCATTAGTGCATTGGTAGCAATTTTTATAAATAATCGGAACCATTCTTCAATCATAGTGCTTGTGCTAGCTTGGTTCACATTATCTACCCGAGGCTATGGTAACCCAATGCCTTTGCTTCCCCCAAGTTGGGAAAATGTTTCCACTGCTTCTTTAAAGTATTTCTTCTGTGTATCAGGCCTTAAAACTGGCTTTGGGGATGCTGGCCTTATCAGCTTTATCGGGTCTGAAGTCTGCGCATCTTCCCCAGTTCTCTTTCCTCCTCATGGCACTATGGCTACATTCTGCATAGCCTAAGCTTATACTATTCTTGGCTCTGCATTTACCAAATTTTCTCCTCTTTGTCTGGCTCTTTCTTCCCATCTTTTAATCAGCTCTGTGTAGTCTTCTGTTGCATGCATGTTAACTCTACACTGAGAGTACCATGGTCTTCTAGGAAGTGGACATTTCCTAGCTACAATATGGCCTTCTTGGTTATAGTTGTAACATCGTACCGGTCCTCTTCCTCCAGCTTGGCCTCCTCTCATGCCCCCTCCTCGTCCCCTGGGAGCCTCATTCACCGTATACGAAGGCTTGTCCAATCGTTCCGCTAAAGCATCCAGGGCTCTACACTGCTTTGTGTTGTGTGTTGTGGAAGCATAGAACTCGTAGTATATATTGTTTGGAACATTAGAGTATTTTTGAAAGATTGGGCATAGGCGAGGTGGATGTCGAATGCTCTTGCATATCTCGCAATATTCAGTTGCGGCATGATTCTGTTGCACGGGGAACCCTGGGTAATGGGGATATAGTCCTTGTGTGTATATCTACGCAACTCCTCTTACTGGTGGAGCTCCCTGGGCCCCTGCTGTTGATGTCCCCACATTCTACCCTCGCAACCTTCAACATTCGGTGACCACATGTCCCTCCATGAGACAGTGCATACACCATACATTGGGCCTGGCAGGCCTCATTGGTTGGATGTCCTTCAACTTTTCCGTCAGGCTAGCTATCTGATGTTGTAATCCCAATATGGAAGGGTCTTGAGCTACGGCCCCTCCTTTGAACTCTTGCGGGTATCCTGCCATGGCATCTATTTTCATAGCTTGCTCCAATGCGTCTTGTAATGTATCAATATTTTGATGCATTAATGGAATTCTTGTCAGCGGAAGAAGGGCCTTGATGAACCAATCTCTCTGATGATTTGGATCAATTGGGTAAATCAGTTTCCCAACTGCATCCTTGAATCTTCTCATCAGATCCCATGCAGTCTCTCCCTCGCGCTGTTTAATCTCCCACAACTCTGACAAACCTTGTTGATCTATCTGAGGTAGCTTGAATTATTTAACGAATTCACTCTTGACATCATCTACTGCTGGGTTCGGATGAGCCTCAAACCATTTAATAAACCAGCATAAATCTCTCTCTCTGAGAGTAGTTTGAAACTCGATCAACTTCACTACCTCTGGTGTCTGCCGAGCCCTCATATGGCTTCGCAGAGATACCAGTGATGCTCCACGTCATCATTACCCCTCCCCGAGAATTATGGGTATTAGGTAAATGATCCCGCCATGCTTCTTTATGTGGGTGATACTAGAATAAAACCTCTATCTCCTAGTTGTGAAATGGTATTACTAGCACTACTGCTAGTGTGTATTACTGTTGTGGATTGAACACTATTCAACTTACTCATTTCTCATAACTTAACAAAAATTTCACCTAGTGGATGATAGAGTACTAGGAGAAGGTCGGGACTAGAGCTACTTGAACTTTGGGGAATAGAGTTACCTTGATTTATGGGTGTCGGCCCCTCTTGGAATAGTTGCTCCATCACAACATGCAACTCCACATCGGACATCTCCTTGGGGCGTGTGTCCTCAATGTTGGACTTTCCTCCCTTTTTTGCTTGGGTTGGGCTCCTATACACTTTCCTAAATTCCTTCATGGTCCCTCCTATTCCTTGGGATTCCATCTAACCTTCCACCTCCTTTTTCATCTACGAGACCTTCTCTTTGTTCTTTCAACTGCTTTCCTGTTTCTCCAAATCCTTCATCACTCTCTCGCGCCACTTCTCAGCTATCTGCGCCCTATAATGTGCTCATCGCTCTCTCAACCTACTGGAGGTCTCAGCATCCATATCCCTACTCCCCTTTCCAACTTACTTGTAGAATCTCTCCCTCAGCTCCTTCCCCCAGTACTGGAGGTTTAGGTCTCCATCTCAGATTTTTAAAATTCCATCAGTCCCTCGTCTACCATTAAGGCTTTAATCTACAAGGGAATCTCCTTCAAAATCTCTCCTCGTAATCCAAATTTGAACACTTCTTATTCTTTTGAAAATGACTGGTAACTCTCAGTTGCAAATTCCACTACATATCCTTCCAAGGTAGATTGCACCCAGAAATCTACAACTCGGTTCAAATCAGTATCTAACCAATGGAGGGCAACCAAATCCTCGTGCAGCCACTTGCAACAAAGCTTCCACGAGCTATCTTGGATTGTCTTGACTTGTAGTCTCTGCAACCAATAGAGTTCCTCTAGAAACTTTCCCCAGAAAATTTCGTAGATATCACTCGCAGATTCAGAGAATAGAACCTTATTCTTAACAGTTTTCTCCCTCTGTTGTCTCAACTCAGCTTGTTTCACTATGAACTGATCTAAGTGGTTATCCCACCAGCTTCATATTTCCCTTTCAAAGATCCATGATACCATGATCTAGCTCCTAAATAAAATTTGGAGGTCCCGAAAATGGAACCATTTTTTGGCGAGAAAGAAGGTCTCTGAGCAAGGCCTAGGTTCAGGATGGAGGCCAACAAGGTTTCCGCAGTAGTCTAGCAGAATGCCGACATTTTCACTCTACTCTGAAGAGTAGAGAATCTCAACCGAGGCGTGTCGTGACCTCAGTAAGTTAGGAACAGATCAAATATTTCCCAGTCACAACTACAGAATGAAATAGATAGAACTACATACCCTGAACAGGTTTAACTACTTTGCACAAGATGCTACTCATAAACACATTCAGGATCGAAAAAAAAAAATTTAAAGCGACTGATACATTCATCTTAAACAGATACACATTACAGAACTCGGACCATGAAACTTAGATAACAGTACATTGCATTAATAGTAGTGGACAGTTACAATGCTCCTTAGAGCAATCTTGGCAAGACCGATTAAATTATCATCACATAGAATATATAGAAAGAACAAAGTGAATGGAATAATCAGAATGACCAGAGAAAGCAGAGCTCTCCTATGGCTCTCTTCCTCTACTCTCCACTACACCAACCCCCTCGCCTATGCTGGTCGATTGCCTATTTGTTTGTTTGCCAATGTGACTGACAATTTACCCTTCTTTTTCATTCGGTTATTTGTTGCATCTCCTTGACCACTGGGAGTTCCGCTTTTTGTTCTTATCGCTCCCTTTTGCCATTTGTGCTAGCTTCCGCAACAGTCGCGCCACCTGCTCTTCAGCTCTTCGCAACTGTGACAACTCTCTGTCTACCATGGTTGCGCTCTGCCACCTATTATCCGCGACTCAAAACCATTTTATTTTCAAAACAAGGGCCCCAAAACTGAATAAGATTAAATATTCTCCCTTATTCTCCTATTCTTTCCTCAATTTGTGAAAATATATGTTTGATATTAGGAATATGATAATTCTTGTTCCCTCAGGAACAGGATATGAGGGAGTACAAAAAAGTTCACCCAACCACAGATAATATCCAAGCATAACTGAGGAACTACTCTGCTCCATTATCTTCGCTTTGTTGGCCTTATTTTCCACATCACTCTCGAGATGAACCAGTTCCTCCCTTCCTCTTTTGAGTCCCTTTTTAGTAGGGTGTGGGGTTTCGAACTCCATCTACACAGATGTAGAAGCTAGTCTTCCATTTACCAACTTCTCAACCTCTAGCCTGGATTCATGAACAAAAGGAGAATAGCCGATCTCCAATCCATGATTATAAATGACATGATATGGGTCATAAGCCCATTTCTCTACTAACAATAAATTCATATCAATCAAAAATTTGTGAGCCTCCTTAATGGCCTGTCTAGTATTTACAATGAATGGACCCATTGTCTTGGGTAATTTGAATAAATGACCATTTTTCACAGGTACAAAATGAATCTAGTCAACATTAATACTTTTCCTGATGAACTCCAAGGCAAACATCCTCATAGGAACAAAAACAGGTAACTTAAAAGGCTTTACATCAACTCCATACAATCTAATTTCAGTATGTTCTTCATGGGAAAAAAAATCCCCATAATTTACACCTTTGCTTAGTTTCAAAAAAGACTGAGCTTCAACATAACAACCTTGGTGCAGGTACTCCATTCAAAATTTAATACACAATAGGAAGAAAAGAAGAAGTAAACTCAAACAGACCCTCATTTCCTATCTCATTTCTTACTAAATCTGTCCAAAAGACCACTGGTTGTCCAAAATTGTCCACATGACTGTAAAGAAATAAATAAGTGACTAGAGATGGAAATATAAAACTCCCAGTAAGTGATAAAGTTATGAACTGATTGTTTACAACATTCTCTAAGTAAGTGGGAATATCTAAAATCACCCCAGGCTTCATCATCAAAGAAAAAATTCCTAGAATTACCCTATCTATTATTTCAAAATTTTCTTTACCCAAGGTTTTAGACAAAGTTTGGAGAATTGGCTTCGTGTCTTCACCAAAGAGGCTCAAAGGAAATTCATCCGAGTCCATGGAAAATTTTTCCTTTTCAGGCATTAAGTAAAACACAATCTGGGCAAACTCAGGTCCAGGAAATTCTTGAAAGTATGCAGAAAGAGATTCATCAGTGAAGCTCTCATATGCTTCTGTAGAGGGAAAACAAAGATAATTAACTGAGCAGACATATGGAAAACATTTTCTCCTAATTGGTTCATGACAAAACACTTCTGACGGTACGTGGCAGAGACCAACCAGTAAATGAACTTTGAGAAAAGGTAAGTTTGTGGTACAAATGCTGACAAGACTCAAGACTTAATTAAGACAAAGAAAACTGGGAATTTAAACTGGTTTAGGATGCCATGCTGGTAAAATAATGGGTGTTAAACTGAGCAAACAGTGTCAATAATGTCAATTTATGTGTCCATTAAAGGAATATGGGTGGAGGATCGAGCCAAAAGCATTTTTCTTCAATATTTTTGACAAATTAAAGTATGGTTATACGGAATACCAAACTTTGTTGAATCAGTTGATGACTTGGACACTCGTACAGGGGTTGGATAACTTTAGTTACTCGGGAGAAGATGTGGACGACTATAAGGACGAAAACCCCTTTTATAGGCAGAGAATGAGTGGGCGGGAAAAATGTTATATAGAAGTGAAATGAATGACGAAGTGAGTGAAAAGACATACGAGTTGATGCGGAAGGATGATGTGGAGGGTGACATGGATGGCTCGCTTATCGACGTCACAGGTTCGCTTTCTGTCATCACTGCAGGGGGACTCTGCAATACGAGATCAATTTTAGAGCAATGTCGCCGTAGTTAATCTGAGTCGCTCGTTCTGGTGAACTAGTAGTGGTCAAAAATTCCAGCAGAGGCACTCTATTTGATAAGCTCCAATTACTTTGTGTTGTCGAGTTTGCACCATCGCGCAAAATATTTTTAACTTGTGGCCCCTACGGTGTGACATGCTCGCTCTTTAACGTCACGCGCTCAATGTGGTCCCACTCATTTGCCACATAATACTTCGATGACCTTTAATGCATATTTTTTTTTCAAAACCTTTTACATATATATTTTTATATTTTCAAAAAATATATAAATCACCATCTATACAACATATATAAAAAAATTAAAATACTGACACAACACCATATTAGAGGAATTTTGAGGTTTAAAATGGGGCTCCTAAGAAAATTATAAAATAATTATGGAAATGATAAAATAAGATTACATTACATCATCAAATTTTAGAGGGAAAAAAGAAAAAAAAATACTTTTTCAACTCATATTTTCAAATTATCTATCTATGGGTCTACTCAAATTTTGAGTGGGAACACTCATTGGATGTAGAATTTGATTCTTCATTCAAGGAGTACCCATGTTGCATACTTCTTGATGGATCCTGCTACATAAAAAATGAAAAATACATGAAAAAACGTGATTGCAATCACGTTTTTTCATGTATTTCTAATTTTTCGTGTAGCAGGGTCCATCGGAAGTATGCAACATGTGTACTCCTTGGATGAGGAATTAAATTTTGCATCAAACGAGTAATCCCACTCAAAATTTTAGTAAAAACTTATGGAGATAAGTTTAAAATACTTGTTGGAAAAGTAGTTCTATTATTTTATTATTTTTTAATCTTTTTACTTTCTTACTCCAAAAATGGTGAACCATCCCCTATGGTTGACATCATTATCTTAAATCCTATTGGTTCTTATAAAGTTTATTTTCGTTGTAAATTTTTCTTAGGAGGCCCATTTTAGACCTAAAAATTTCTCTAATGGATTCTACAACTCCCTATTGCTAATTGTTACAACTCGTTGTTGGTTATTGTGATGCACCATTCCAGCGTAGTGTTGTAATTCCAAAGTTTTGCACCTCCAATATGTTGGAACTCATGTCGCGACTTCGATATTTTGAAACTTTTTCTACAACTCCTTTCTACTACGATTCATATAACATCGTTGCTACAACTCAACACAGTGGCATTGTTACAACTCATTGCTCAAACACAAGTGTTGCAACTCCTTGTTGCTAGTTGTTGCAACTCACTATTCCAACAATGATGTTGCAATTCTGAGTGTTACAACTTCAAATTGATGCAACTCAAAAGTGTTGCAACTCTGAATAACCTCCACTTGTATTATGACTCCTTTCCACTACAATTTACATAGCC
This sequence comes from Pinus albicaulis, assembly GCA_034641835.2. Classification (NCBI taxonomy): domain Eukaryota; kingdom Viridiplantae; phylum Streptophyta; class Pinopsida; order Pinales; family Pinaceae; genus Pinus; species Pinus albicaulis. The sequence continues at coordinate 521,199,867 of CM076579.1, forward strand.
CTATCGTTGTAACTCTAAGATAGTTGACAATTTGTAAAAGGTGTTGAAACTATTGGATATTTGGTAATGATGAAGCAAATAATAGTGTTTCATAAATTAAGTACCATCACTACTCTACCAACTCCCTTGCCACATATGAATCTCTTCAAAGATATACTATTCATCATGCTCATTCATTAGAACCATGGAATTCCCATGCATTTCCTTCTTCCCAACTCAAAATAATTGCATACTAAATTTTATGAAGTTTCGGTGTTTATGTGTTTTCCCTTGAAGCTTAATTTTTTTTTTATTACCACTCAATCACAACTTCAACCTCATTTTTTCTCACTTCCTACCTCATCCATCCCTAATGCATGTAATTGTAGAAATTATGATGTAGATTTGCAACTACTCATGAAGTTTTAATCAAAATCACAAGACGGAAACCTACTCTATTGCTATATGAAATTCAATTCAAAATTTAGAACATCAATCACAAACATGCAATGACAAATAACACACATGCACACAATATTTTTTTTGGGGAAAGCAATCTGCTAAAAATCCTAATGCCTGATTGCATTAATCTGATGAATAGAGATGTATTACAATTTCTTTGCTCAACTGAGCACATCTTGCAAGTGAATAACATATCTCTCTACTCATTGAGAAGCTTGGACCCAGACTTAGTCAATTTCTGATCCAGGTGGATATTGGTGGCCACCCACCTATTCCACTTGGGCCCCCACCATTGTCTCTTTCAGTTTTTTTTTCAGTTTCAGCATAACTTACTATTTTTAGCAGTTTTTCGGGTCCTGAACTTCCGGAGCCATTTTGAGGCCCTAAACGACGTTTTTTGGGCATCGTGCTGCCAACAAATTTGATCATCAAATTCATCCCGAAAGTTGTAGTCCTCGGATAGAGCTTTTTAATGATGTATCATGTGCGTCAAACGGAGATAGTATGCCAAAGTTACGTCCCTGGGAAGTTGAAACACCAATTTACCCAAACGGGGCCCATAGTTTTGGCGCTTCATCTCCTAGGGTTAGGTTTTTGGGATGTTTAGGGTTCCCCATTGTTTCTCAATAATAAATAGGCCCTCGCGCCTCATTGTAAAGCAGTTCAGAGGTTTGTAGCCACCACATCTCTTCTCAGAGATAGCTACCAGTACCCTAGCTAGTTTTATTTCCATTGTCTGTAAGCAAATTTCAGTTCTTTGATATTAATGGAATGAAGTGTTATTTCCGCTGCATCTCTGTATTTATGGTTATGTGTTTATTCTGTTGCGTTCCTGCATAAATCCGGATCAGTGGTATCAGAGCGGTCTGCTTTTTCTCGATACTTCTTTGCATGTCCCCAACGAGGTCGGGGTATAAGGAGCTAGGGCTTGATCTGGTGGAACCTTTGCAAGATCAGCCTCGCAAACCTCGACGGACGCCCATGGGGGACGAAAAGAAAGATGAGGGAGCAGGAGATCCTATCAAAATATTGCTCGAGGAGGCCCTTGAAAAACAAAAAAACGTCGTTTAGGGCCTCAAAACGGCTCCGGAAGTTCAGGACCCGAAAAACTGCTAAAAATAGTAAGTTATGCCGAAATTGAAAAAAAAACTGAAAGAGACAATGGTCGGGGGCCAAGTGGAATAGGTGGGTGGCCACCAATATCCACCTGGGCGGTTCTCGGCCGTACCAACTTGGAATTCTTTCCGAGACGCCGTCAAGGAACAGTACTATCCCGTGGGGTGCTATGAGGACAAGTACATACAATGGACCACGCTGCGACAACAAAGGGATCAAGATGTGCACGAGCTGACGAATCTGTTCCATACCCTGCGCACAAAGTTGGGTATCAAAGATTCAGAGAAACATTTGGTGCTAAAGTATCGCGGTTGTCTGCACAGATACATTCAGGAGGAAATGGAGTTCCTCGACATCTCCTCGCTTGGTACGGCATACCGGTATGCTGCCAAGATTGAGCAGAAATTCAAAGAGAAGAAGCGAGACTTTGGATCTGTGAATCAAAAGCAAGGAAAAGGTGCTTCCAAACCGCAGAACAAAGGACAGAGCATGGCGGCTAAAGACAACCCGTCAAAGCCACAAGAAAAGAACAACACCGTAAAGCCAAAGAAGGACACGGGAAAGTGGTGTGAGTTCCATAAGAGCTCCACTCACAACACAAGTGAGTGTCGGGCCAAGTAGTCGCTAGTGGCTGAGATGAGGGCTTCTGAGTCAGATGCATGCTCTGACTCCGAATCAGAACCTGAAAAGGGGAATGAAAAAGGGAAACAGATTATTGATGCGGAGCCCAATGCCACTGTTGCCACTACAAAGGTCCAGAAGGAGGAACCGGAAGATCAGAGGAGGAGGAACGTCTCTTCCACTCCCAGATGTGGGTAAAGGGCTCCCCTGTACAGTTCATTGTCGACAATGGGAGCCAAAAGAACCTCATTTCAGCAGACGCCGTGAAGCGGTTGGGCTTGCCGACCACAGCTCACCCACATCCATACACCATCGGGTGGCTTCACCAAGGACGAGATCTCCGCGTCAGCCAGCAGTTCCGCCTTCCCTATAGCATCAAGCCCTTCACGGATGAGGTATTATGTGATGTTGCTCCTATTGATGTTTCTGATGTATTATTAGGACAACCATACTTGTGGAAGCGTCATGCTGTGTATGAGTCTCGACCTCGTGATGTTATTATTACTTTGGGAAATAAGTTGTACAGGATACCAGAGGTACCACCTCCTACGACTATCTCTTTGGTTACTGCAAAACAATGCAGTAAGCTCATTTCCCAAACCAGGAAATTCGTTTTCTTGATGATCCGCCCCCAGGGCAAGAAGAATACTGTGGCCACGACCTCCAGACAGGGCCCCTCTGCACGACAACAACAAATGGATAAGGTCGTGGAGGAGTACGGGGACATCTTCACCTCACCCACGGGGGTTCCTCTGCACTGCCATGTCAAGCACCCGATTGATCTGACCCCAGGTGCGCCACTACCCAATGGACCGATCTATCGACGCTCTGTTCTGGAAAATGATGAAATCAAGAGGCAGATTCAGGAGCTGTTGCAGAAAGTTCACATCAGACCAAGTTCATCACCATGTGGGAGCCCGATCGTGTTGGTACAGAAAAAGGATGGGACGTGGAGACTCTGTATTGACTATCGGGCGCTGAACAAGATCACTGTCCGGAATAGGTACCCAATCCCACGGATTGATGACCTTCTGGACCAACTCCAAGGTGCAAAATATTTGAGTAAGATCGACCTGAAGTCTGGGTATCACCAGGTACCAATTGAACCCTCTGATGTGTGGAAGACTGCCTTCAAAGCTAAGGAAGGCCTTTTTGAATGGCTGGTCATGCCTTTCGGGTTGACGAATGCTCCCGCAACCTTCACGAGGATGATGGACGACATCTTGCGGCCATTCACCAACTCATTCGTAGTGGTGTACTTGGATGACATTCTGATCTTCAGCAAGACTTGGGAAGAGCACCTTCATCACATCCGACAAGTCCTCCAAACACTGCGGCAACACAAGTTGTGTGCCAATTTGGAGAGGTGCACGTTTGGCATGACCCAGGTTCAATATCTGGGATACATTATTGATGAAAGGGGGGTGCATGTGGATCCAGCCAAGATCCAAGTCATTCGGGATTGGCCAGCCCCGACTACTATAACAGAGCTTCGCAACTTTCTGGGTCTTGCTAATTTCTACCGTAGATTCGTGTTTGGATTCTCTCATATCACTTGGCCCTTGAGTCAAGTCACCAAAGGAGGAGCGAGAGCAAAATTCTTTTGGTCGGAACCTCAACAGAAGGCGTTCAAAGAATTGAAAAATCGCCTCTGTTCTGCCCCAGTGCTCACCTTACCAGACTTGCAGCAGCCATTTGAGATCGAGACAGATGCCTCTGACTATGCTATTGGGGCAGTTCTTACTCAACGGGGACATCCAGTGGCATATCACAGTGAGACATTGTCTGAGACAGTTCGCAAGTATCCCACCTATGACAAAGAAATGTATTCCATTGTGCAAGCCTGTCGACAATGGAAGCATTACATTTTGGGGAAGGAAACAATCATCCACACGGACCACCGGCCCCTGCAGTTCATACAGACACAAGGGAAGTTGCAGAATGATCGCCATCAGAAGTGGTCCACATATCTGCAACAGTTTCATTTGAACATCAAGTACAAGAAGGGTAGCACCAATAATGTTACAGACTGCCTCAGCCGACCACCGATCGTGGCGCTCACCACCGTGCTCAACTCTTGTGGGCACGAGACTTCTGATTGGCCACTTCTCTATGAGAGTGACCGAGAATTCGGCCACACTTACAAGGCACTCTTGGGGGGTACGCAAGTTCCAAATTTTCACCTCCAAGATGCACTTTTATGTCACCTGGGACACCTTTGTGTTCCTTCAAGCGAGCGTGCCAAGATGATATGGGAAGCACACTACGGTCGAGTCGCTGGGCATTTCGGGGTCGAGAAAACAGTAGCAATACTACAGAAGTATTTCTATTGGCCGAACCTTCGAAAGGATGTCGAGAAGCACATCAGATCCTGCACTGCTTGTGCCATTGCTAAACCGACCATCAAGAAGCAAGGCCTATATACTCCACTACCTACCCCTAGTCGACCTTGGGAATCCATCTCCATGGATTACATGTCGGGCCTGCCTTCTACTAAGAATGGAAATGACTGTGTTTTCGTGGTCGTTGATAGATTCTCGAAGATGGCCATTATGGCGGCCTGTAAGAAGAATATCATAGCAGAAGCTACTGCTAAACTCTTCTTTGAACGAGTATGGGTGCACTTTGGGATCCCACAGTCTATCATATCAGATCGAGACAGCAGGTTCCTCGGCACATTTTGGTCCAGCCTCTGGTCAATGATGGACACAAAGCTCACCAAGTCCACAGCTTTCCATCCCCAAACAGATGGCCAGACAGAGGTCGTCAACAGAATGATTGTACACATTATGCGCATGTACAATTCAAAGCATCCACGCACATGGGACGAGAGCCTCCCTTATGTACAACATAGTTATAATCGGGCTCTCCACAGTTCAATCGGCCATAGCCCATTTCAGGTGGGCTTGGGATTCCAGCCACTATGCCCCATTGGCGTAGCCATGTATTGCGGTTATATCGAAGCAGTTAGTGCCATCGATGCGAAGTTGACAAACAGTAGCTTCATCAAGCTGCCCATTCAACACATGCCAGCAGTTCATGATATATTGGGCAGTAATGAAGTACAGCGGCTTTGCATTCTTCCAAAGATTTACCCAACTTCCCGAGGTGGGCGTCGTATCAGCTGAACCTGAAGGACGCCTCTGGCTGCTGTGGACCTCATAAGCTTAACCGCTCCCGTCAGGCGTACCCATCACAGGCATGGGAGTGGATGCTGAGCTTCCAGTACTTCATGAACCAACCAGCCGCACCGGTCTTCAATGTGGATCGCCTTCATCCTTACTTCCCACCTCTACTGGACACCTCGGACATTGCAGAACAACTCACACCAACTGAGTTAAATCCAGACTGCATGGAGCAGGCCACCACAGATTGCATCATGGACATGCAAATCAAGAACACTCGCCAGCAGAAGATCCAACTATATCGGGTTGTCACTCCAAATACAACCTCTAAGAACTAGTAGGGTCTAAGGAAAAGAGCTACAAGTTCCCCAAATCCGATCTACATTTTATGGACAATCACATTTCCCCCAAATGTCCTCCACATATTTTCCTTGGTGTACTGGAGTTTGAAAAATGCATAGGATGCCACAAGTAATCCTAATCATAAGACTCAACTTTCCTAATGACTAGGAGGCCTTAAAAATAAATAAAAACCATCTTAACTTATGCCTTAAACTACTAAAATTTCCTATCCCAAATATGAAGTTAGAAATTCTACAAAATTATAGGGCAACAAGGAAACCAACTTCCTCTTCTATAAATCTCTAAGACTTTATGGAGGACAAATACAAATTTTGAAATAAATTGTTGAAATTATGCTCTTGCATCAGTAGCTACCAATGTATCCTTGTAGGCCACCCCATTTAACAATATTAATACCAATGGCCTTTACCTAGAAGGAAATCCTTACATATTTCTCTCTTAGATCCCCTTAACCCATTGCAATGATTTTCATTGATGCCTACCTAGTTGCAAGCACATTAAGAAGCAATGTAGCATATTCCTGGTTGAGGATTTCGATAAGTATCTGATTTTTTTGACATCTTGTGACTGTCTCGTATGTGAATATATAAAATAAATTTTTTTTTGTACCAGTTTAAGGACTGATACCATCAAGTGTGTGCGCTAACATGGATGGAACACTAACTGCATGTTGTATATATTGTAATGTAAATGAATAATCTCTTTTGGAAAAGGCTCCACTCATAATGCCATTTCACAAATGCTTGCACTCAAAAATCGTGGTTAGATTATTCCCCTAACTCGAATCCCTAATCTCTTAAATACGAACTCATTATTCCCCTAACCCCTAAATGCGCCTAAATCCCCTAACCCTTAAGCCCCCAATCCCTAACCCCTTAACCACCAACACATTATTCCCCTAACCCCTTATTATACCAGGCTCGTGGTGCTTTCTTGAGGCCATACAAGGATTTTACCACTTGCATGCTTTATGTTCCTAACCCCTTCACAAAAAATCCTTCTGGTTGGGACACAAAAACATTGTCTTTCATATCTCCATTCAAGAAAGAATTTTTTACATCCATTTGATGGACTTTCCAACTTTTTGAGTGTCTAGGGCAAATAATGTCCATATGGTATCCCATTTTTCTATGGGGGGGAAAGTCTTCTCATAATAGACCCCTTATTTTTGTGTAAAACCTTTTTCCACAAGCCTAGCTTTATTCTTTTCAAGTGAGCCATCTGCGTTATACTTGTTTTTGAAAAATGTTAGCGCTTAATTTAGCAAGGGTCCTAGGAGGGGTTCCAAAGGGACTACTACTAGATCAAGTGGAAACAATGGTACAAGGACCCATTGTCACCTCATTCAATTTCCCCTTCTCTTTATGAACTTTCATTGATGGGAGGAGTCTCGGTATAGGGAAATTACTAGAATGATGAGACCAATAACAATGCACAATGTGATTTCCAATTCCCATTCAAAGAAGAGGATCAGATAATAGGTTCCCTGCTTAAGAAGCAAAAGAAGGACTCTCCAAGAAAGGTTTGAGGGAAAGATGACCTCGGGTTTAGGAATATTAAAAAATGATGAATGCCTAAGATCAAAACTTCCAAAATCCCTCACTTGTGATTTACGTGTTTATACTAGGCTTCAAAGTGAGGCAAGGAAAGATTCAATTAAAGTGTGAGCTTTGGGAGAATCTAGGGTGACTTTCCATGAATTTTTTTTGAGAGAGAAATACTATAAGAGACTAAGGTTTGGGAGATATATCATGGTAAAGGCTCATCCAATGATCATTTATAGTTAAGATAATCGGTTTTGAATGATTAACTACAAAGTGAAAACCTTCAAGAAATCCTCAATTCAAAGTAGCATCAAGGGTTCCCTCTTGGTGTGATAGTTAGGGCATCAAATTATTTGAAATTCCACCATCATATTTTGTTCAAAATTGGAGGATGCCTAGAGCTCTAATCTAGCCTAGGAAGCAATGCCTTGCTTGAGGGCCTTTACACTGGCACAAATATCTTAAAATAATCCTTATGAATAAAAATAAATAGGAATAATCCTCATTAATTAATAAGGTTACTTAACTATTGATAAAAACACTAAATGATGAAACAATAACAACAATTATATCACTATCATATAAAGATACTTTAAAACATTTTTTTAAGCCAAACTAATATTTTGTCTTAAAATCCTAAATTATCATTTGAATTATTTTAATTTTAAAATTAAAACTTTTTAATGGTCTTAAATTAGAAATTAAGACAATTCGTTCCATTAAATTAGAAATTAACACAATTAATCCAAAGAGGCGGAAAAATTCTGAAAAAAAAGAGGGGAAGTAAACAAATTCATTCGTTTCATTTATTGCCGCCAAGTCTTAATCCAACCTAAAAGAGGTCACATGTATAACACTCCCATGAGACCGTAAGTCATCTGGATGAAGGCGGTAGAGGACACTCAATCCCAGCGCATGTTCATTTGTCCCCCCACCCGCTTTGAAACATTTTGTTTCTCTTTTACTGTTTTAACCAATCCCTCGCTTTACACTCGATCCTTTCGCTTTCTCTGCAACAAATATTTTCTCGGTGGACAGAAGCCTTTGGGGGAAAAAGAGGCGAACAGGCGAACGTTTCTACACTTGAAGCTTCCTGCTCATAGACATGGGGGTAAGTTCCCACGTTCCCTTGCTTGCTTTCATGCCAATTTTCTGAAGTTAACATCACCCCTTTTGATCCCCATTATGCAATTGATGGACTTGCATCAGTGATAGGGTTCTACAATTAAGGGTTAGGGTTTATAGTTTTTTTTGTGCTTTGATGCAGACTGAAAGGTTATTTAAAGACAATGCCAAGGATGAGAAGGGTGAACAGTAGTCACCTAAAGATCCATTGAGAAAAAGAATTATGTCATCAACAAAAAGTTACCACTGTGGAGTCACCTAAAGATCCATTGAGAAAAAGAAATATGTCATCAATAAAAGTAAGTGTGTGAGGATACAGTCCTCCACAATTCGAATGCCTTTCAATCTACCTCTGTCCCTTTCATCAATAATACATCTGCTGATGCCTTCCATTATCAGTAGGAAAAGACGGGGGGATAGTGGAAATACCTGACGGAGACCCCGTTCCGCATGAAAGAAGTTTGTAGCATCACCATTCATGAGGATACTATATGAAACATAGGTGATGCAGCACATGATCCAATTGATAACCTAAATGGGGAACCAAGATGAGTAAGGAGCATGCAGATGTAGAGTCAACTGGCTTGATCAAATTCTTTCGCAAGATAAATATTGAGGATCAGTCCTTTGATCTACTTGGTGTGCATGGAGTGTAGGCCTTCCTGAGCAATGCGGATGGCATCATGAATCTGTATGTTCTCAAGAAATGCAAATTGTCCAGGAGAGATAAAGTTAGATAAAATAGGTTTCAGCCGATTAGCAAGTATTTTAGCCATAATCTTGTAGATGCAATTACACAAAGAGATGGGGTGGAAATCCTTAAAAGATGAGGGGTGATCCAATTTCGGGATGAGGGCAATGAAAGTGGAGTTGAAATCCTTATAGATGCAACCAAATTAAGAGATGCCTCTCGAACCAATCAACTATATGTATGAGCCAAGATTAAGAAGGATATCCTCCTTAATGAGGAAACGATCAAGCCTAAACTCAGTGGAGGAGGGCGCAATGGAGGAGGGGTGACTTCTAAACTCAGGTGGGGGGATGTAGAAATGGCCAGAGGGCCGGCAAGGGGATGGGATTGCGGAGCTGGGTGGATTGGAGATGGGGGGAGGGGGTAAGGGGGTGGTCAATAGGGGGGGCCGGTAGTGGGGAGGGTGGACGACGTGGAGAAAGGAGGCAGGGGGAACAGAGAGGATGTCTGGGGGAAGGTGAAAGAGGGATCGATGACCAAGAGGGGGAGGCTGTGAGAGAGAAAGGAAAGCGTAGAAGAGGAAGGAGGGCAGAGGTCCAGGGAGGAGATGAGATCGAGGTCAGTCACAGATAAGATAACAAGGGAATTAGGGGTGAGTTCAGGGACCAAGAAGGAGTCGAGGCCAGGGAAATATTGAAGGGGGGTATATGGAGAGGGTCAGGACCCGGGTTCAGCAGATAATGAAAAAGGAGAAGATGTCGGGTGTGTGCCATGAATACCAGAAGAGAAGCGTCAGGATAATGCCCAGATGTCCACCGAGGCATATGGGTCCTCCGAGTAGTCAACTAACTCTTCGTCTTGGGTCCCTTCCATTGATAACCTCAATGAAAACCATTGCAAACTGATAGATGTAAAGAAAACAGAAATGGGGTGCAATTGTCGGAGAGTGTGCAGAAGCAGTCATGTGAAACAACAAACCCGTAAGACTTCCGTGAGCGACGATAATGGATGTGCGCCACGGGGAGAGCTCCAAATAGATGGAGCAAAGAGTAGAGATTATCTCAATGGTCACGGGGGCGAGGATGCTACCCTGCCATGAACACCAAGCAACTCGAACCCTAGTTCAACCATCGCCACCACCTGTTCAGCTCTGCCTCCTACAACCTTCTTTTTCAATAATCATATCTTCTTACATAAGTCTACTTAACCATTTCAATTGACTAGTGTTAATTAGTGGAAGACCGAGTTTATTTTCTTCTAGTGCAAGTTATTTTGGCTAAAGGACAAGTTGATTGAGTCAGGCTCCTGAATTGTAGGAAGGAAGAGTGAACACAATCAATGATCTTTTGTTAACTAGTCAATAAATAGTTCTACTTTCCTAAAATAGAACTTGCTAGTAATAGCCTAATTGAGGTTCTTATAAGGAGGAATGAAAGCACAATTTGATTATTGTCTTGTGAGCATGAGTTGGTAATACAAGATAATAGAGCTCACAGGTTTATGGAAAGGTTGTACATGGTTGTGCGTGGAGTTTGAGAGAGGAGAGTGTGCAAGAGAAGCTTGTGCACAAATTGGTAGAGGGAAACAAAGATTAACAATCTTGAAAGAGTTTCATGTTTAGAACAAGTAGGGAAAACAAGTGTGTTTTCTAATTGAAATAATTATTTTGTAAGAGATCTATTACTCAGTTTTTTTCTTCAATAAAATTCTCAAGCAAGCATAGGGTTTTCCTAGTTGGGTTCCCTAAAAAAATGTGTTTTGAATTGTGTGATTGTTGTTATTTCTGTCTATTCCACTCCAAATTTGAAGTACATAAATTATGAGTTTTAGTGAAAAGAAACTAGTTTTCAGTTTTCAGATTATTCACTATAGTAGTTGCAAAATTTCAATGAAATTCTACATTTGACATCATCTTTTCATTTTTCTAGCTCAAGTGGATGCTTTACACAAAAAATACTTCATTTTACTCGATATAAGTCCATGATATGGCTATGCTCTTCTTCTGTTAGATCATAATATTCTTCATGACAATGTTAAGGGGAAATCATATTATCTTATACCCTAGAGGAATGTGGTATATCTACCTCTTCTTGCTTTGTGTCTCTTAACAACACATGTGAAGACCTTCTAAACTATGATTAGCTTTTAATATGGTATTTTGAGCTCTAAGTGAAGTTCTCCAAAAAATTATGGGGTACCTACAACTATTGAGTTTAGTGATCATTATTCACAGATTTGAGGATATTTATCACCCATCTTAAGGGTTAATGGATGTTTCCCTTATGTGAAGACCCTATGTCCCCTTTTCCTCCTTATGTCAACATAATTGATTGCATTAGGGAGGTCTTATATCTTTTTTATTGATGCCCTTAGGCCTCTAGAAAGATCAAATATATTAAAATGGCAATCTTTTTTTTAAGTGAAAATAGATTTTACAATAGCAATTGATAAATACAGAGTTAAAATAAATCTACAATAATTAATTAATTAATAATAATATTTTTACTATCCTCACAACACTTGGCAAATACAAAATTAATATAAATATAAAATGATTAATTAATAATAATAAGTACGTTTATTATACTCACATTCAATTTTTGTTGTTGTTTAATAAGCTATTATTCATATTTAAGTTAAAAATTGTACGTAGTTTAATTTTTAATGTTATTTATTTTAATAAAAGTTTTTTTAACAAATTGCAGTTTAGCCTTACAACTAATATTTTATAATTTTTAATATTATTTATTTTAATAAAAGTTTCCCTCCAAAATTTTTCTTTGCGCGGATGAGATAATTTTCAAATCGTCATCTTGCATTTCATTAGTTTCTTCTCTATCCTGCCACTGAAAATATATTCCTGCTTTTAGTGCTATTACTTGCATTAGTTTCAGCCCTTTCCTGAAAAGTTTTCCTCTGTCATTTTTTTTTGTGCTACTGAGCAATTTTTCTCTTCCTCATCTTGCATTGCATTAGTTTCATCTCTTTCCTGACACTGAAAATATATTCCTGCTGTTACTTGCATCAGTTTCATCCATTTCCTGCAACTGAAGATCTATTCCTACAGTTACTTGCATCGGTTTCATCCCTTTCTTGCCAATGAGGATCTATTTCTGTTGTTACTGGAGTATTAGATTACTCTATATGGTTTCTAACCCTATTAACTTTCGAGAGAAAAACATATTCTTCTGTTCACCTGGATTCCTGCTCGTAGGTGATTGTCTGCAGACCTCATTTGCCTTCAATACGGAAAAATCTTCTTCGGGTTTTCTTCACCGGTAAGATTCTTAGCTGGGATTTTGTTATTTTGTACATGCATAGGTTATAAAAATGTTTTTTCTTGGCTTTCAATGTTTAAAATATTCATTTAGTACTTTCTAGGGTGAAGTCTCTTGCTAATATTTAGGCTATAAATTGCAGTTATGAGTAGCTTATGTTCAACTTCCCTAGGGCCAAATTATAGTTTATATCATTGTGCATTCATTTGGTAAACAAAAACTATCATTTCACATTCATTTGGTTAACATTAGGTCTCAATTTTCTTTCTAAGCTTCCCTATTACTTCGGGGGCACGCTTTTGGTCTGTTCCAGATTACTTAAAGTAACCATATGGAGGATCACTGAAGATGAATCGAATGCCCAAGTATTGCAATGACTGCCACCTATGCCAATTTTCAAGCCCTATTTGTTCCAAGTTCAATTGTAAAGGATCTAGAAAGCTTTGAGGAATCCGAAGAATCATGATCAATGCCACTGAGATCCCCATCCTCTATTACATAGCTAGGATAGGATGGCTTGTAAGCAATTTCTATTTTAACCCCCAGTCCAGTAATTACATCATTGTGCTTTCCTAAAGCAGAACGTGTTTTCACTGCTTGTTTAGATGGGTTCTCCAGTTTTTGCAAGACAGCATGTCAATGGACCTCCCTAACACCTCGAATATCTAAAGATGATAACAAAGCATCAAATGCCTCAGCAGTGTCAATGACCTTCTAGATGCCATCCTCATGAGACTCAAAAAAAGAAAATCTACCAGATCCAGGATCATTCTTAAAGAACATGTTACAAATTACCAATAGCAATTATGTCTGCGATCTTGGCCTAGTGGAATTCTCCTATAAACATATAACCCTTCTCCCTTCAGTCCTATAGAAGCTTTTAACTATGCACGTGATTTTTTCAGTCGTGTATCCAGTTTGTTGTGCAATGGAAGTGTCCTGGATAAATGATTTTTCTTACAATGGAAAACATTTTTTGACTAAAGCATTAGAGTTTGATGATGCTAACAAATGGTTTGGAACTAAGATCAGGTCTGTTGATGCCTCACATTTGGGTTGAGAGAAAACAGATGCCTCAGTTCCCTTGATATCCATTCCAACAAAAGGGCTCTGCCCACCCTCAAATGTGGGATTAGCATTAGTTCCTTCAGAATTTATTCCCCCAAGAGCTTGAGCTGTAGAAAGTTATTCTTCTTTTAGCCATCTTCTATCGCTTTGTGCCTCTGCCCACATTTGGCATTTAGAAGCATTTGCAGCTTCTAGTCATTCCTCAAGCACAACACGTATGTTATTTCCTTCATTTGCAACACCAATTAAACAAACAAGAGCATTTAAATGCTATTCAACGCTCAGATCGGAATATTCCCCTTCCATCAAGAGAAATACCATTATGGTTTACTCCAAGCCCATTAGAAGTAGCTTGTGCCACATCATCAATGTATTTAACAATTGTTTTCAAGAGATTAGTCATGGGTGACTGACGGTAATTTGTTTAGGGAAGGTGAGACTGAAAATGAGAACGGGTTCAGGAAGAGAAGGGTTTGTATCATAGGTGCAGGGATGAGTGGTCTCCTTGCAACCAAATATTTACGAAGTCTGAATCTGAATATCATAGTGTTTGAAGCAAAACCAGGAATAGGAGGCGTGTGGAGAGAAACATTTGCTTCAAAAAAGCTATAGACTCCTCGCTCTGCCTTTGAATTCACTGATTTTCAATGGCCAAGCCATGTAACTACCCAGTTCTCCTCTCACTCTGAGGTAATAGACTACTTCCACAGCTATGCTGAGCATTTTGGATTGTTTGACTACATTCAGTTCAATTCCAAAGTGGTGGAGGTTCGATATAACGAAAAGTATTTTGAAAAGAGTTCGGCTCATGCTGGATTATGGGGTAAGAATGGAAGCCCATATGTAGACAATGCAGTTTGGGAAGTGGGTGTGTAGAAAAACAATGCAGAATCCATAGAGGTACAGATTGAAAAGCATATAGAATATGGTTGCTCCATGTTACGCATGGTATTATTTCTAAATTTCAATAACATTATCCCTTTTGATTACTATTGACTAACTCATGTTTGATGGGGATATCAATCATTGTGAGAAGGGAAATGCAGGATTTGTTTCTTTGGTTTTTGACCTTACTCATTTCAAAGAATTTACCTTATCTTATTGTGGAGGGCCTTTTAGAAATAATAAAAGTTGACCATGAGGGAGCAACTTTTACTTTGTATTTATAGCTTGTCCAAATCTATCTAAACCTCAATTTCATATGTTCAAGATTGTAAATATTGATTTCACCATGTAAGATATTAGCCATTTTGAGTAACTCTGGGATCAGCATCCTGGGATTTCCTAACCTCTGAGGAGGATATGGGCACTGTTTTAGATGTGTATGAGCTAGTGTCTATATTCCAATACATTTAATGCATTGTTTAGTTTCAATGTGCCATTACACTGCATAACACATGTAAAGAGTTAATCATTCACCACCACGCCATTTAGGTTGTATAATGCACTTTTGATTTCTGCATAAAGAATGCACCCTGCTACTCTGCATGTTATTACTCACAACAAATTTTCCATCCCTGATCGAGGTTATAATGAATGTGTTTGTTTTTGTTACTTAATGCAGTGGCATCGCTTTGATTTCTTAGTCCTGGGATGTACCCAAGACCCCATCATTTCCTCTTAATAAAGGTCCATAAGTATTTCAAGGAAAGGTTTTGCATACCATGGACTATTCAGTTTTGTATAAAAGGAATGCTTATGAGCTTATCAAAGGAAAACGAGTTGTAGTTATTGGATTCCAGAAGTCAGCAATGGATTTTGTCGTGGAATGCGCTGAGGCAAATAAAGATAAATTGTTAGACAATACAAATGCTATAGGAGTTGTCTTTTTCATCCATACAATTATAGGGCTATTAATGGCTTCTTTCTAATTATTGGGGGAAGGAGGTGGCTATCCTTCTACAATGGTCTTCATAACAGTGCACTGGACAATTCCTTCTTACAAGGTTTTGGTAGTCCCCTTGTCATTTATTTATGGTACACGTTCTGGGCAATTGTTACTTGGAAAGCCTGGTCAGAGGTTTC
This sequence comes from Pinus albicaulis, assembly GCA_034641835.2. Lineage (NCBI taxonomy): Eukaryota > Viridiplantae > Streptophyta > Pinopsida > Pinales > Pinaceae > Pinus > Pinus albicaulis. The sequence continues at coordinate 521,215,264 of CM076579.1, forward strand.
TATAGAGAATAATGTTGCACTTATTTACACCTATGGTATGGTTTTCTTTTAATTCATTGGATTCCTTAAAGCATATATCATGGATAAGAGTCAATGTAATTTGTTGAATCTGTTCGGTAGACTACAAGATTTTTTCTAAGCATTGATAATGTGCTTGAAATTTACATTAACCGCTACTCATCATCCAAAATTCTGTGAACAAAGTGAAATATATGTCCAGAAATAATGCACGAGTGTCCTTGAAATTTGCAATAGATAATTAGATAGGCAGAACATTACAGTATAAGACATATATTTTACTTGTAATTTCATGTGAAATTAGCCCCCTGCTGAACAATTATATCATTTAAATCCACGTGCAGTGTTGGAGTTCATTGTTTTTTCTATTTTTTCTGCAGATATGGGCAATGTCCATGTTTGTGGAGCTCTACCTTCTTTGGAAACTTCCCTTGCGAAAGTATGGCCTTGTTCCAGATCACAGCTCTCTTCAAGAAATTTCTTCTTGCCAAATCGCATCACTTCCGGATAATTTATTTCCAAAAGCATAGGAGGGTTTCATACTCTTTCGGAAATCTTCAAATTTCAGTTTTTACAGCAGGGGGATCGTACTAGATGATGGAACAGAGATTGAAGTTGATCTTGTGGTATTGGGCACTGGTTATGATGGGGAGAAAAAACTGAAGAGCATACTTCCAACGCATTTTGTAGACGTCCTCCAGGAATCAACTGATCCACTTCCTTTGTACAGGTCTGTTATTCACTACAACCCTGAATTATTTCTTACTTTTTTCCCATTGTTAATTCAATCACTTCAATTAAGTGTGAAGAAATTCATAGACCATGCTGATGAAGCTCAGACACTCAAAGCCTAAGTGCCTTTTCCTCTGAGAACAAGCAGGGGGCTCATCCATCCACGCATTCCTCATATGACAATCCTTGGCTATCCAGAAAGTTTATCAAATCTACATTCTTTTGAAATACATACATAGTGGCTGGCCCATTTTCCGTCTCGTGAATTTGTCCTTCCAAGTATCAAGGAAATGGAGGCAGATACAGAAAGCTACTTCAATTATATCAAGAAAATCACACCCTTCTATTGGAAATCGTGTCTTGCCACTTTTTAGAAATGGTACAATGATAATATTTGCAGGGACATGGGATGGAATCCAATGAGAGAAGAATTGGTTTTGCAAGATTTTCTCTCCATACAATAATCTTGACTAGCAAGAGATGTAGACAGTGGGATGACAACAGAAACACAATTTCAGAATATTTTTTTATGTTGAACACTGGAATGAGTTTCCTTGCTTGTGAATGTCTTAGTTCATTAATCCAGCTCCTAAAAATGTCCTGGCAGTAGTTCCTTTCTTAGTTCATTAGGAGTAGTTCATTTCCTTGTGGAAGGTTTTTGGTACAAACTTTTGTGGTGATTTTTGGTGGAACCCTCATAGTTAGAAGATGAAAAACTTTTATGGATGATAACCATGTTCTAATGATCAAATGGCCTGTGTTTAGTTCAAAGAGCAAGAGTTTTTTTAATTTTTATGAGCACTTATATGTTAGAATTTTTTCTAATTGCTAAGTTATCAACAATGGGTGATACACAATAGTCATCTGATATGTTTAAGCGGGCAAGACATTTTTTTCTAGGAAGCCAAATGTGTGTTAATGGGGATTTTAGTGTTGTAACTTCAAAATATTACATTAAAGAAGTGGTCAAAGAAATTAGTAACGGTGAATGAGGAGAGTGGCCAATCTGTCTTGAATGGGTTGACGATGCATTCATGGCTTATTATGTACATCATATGTGTCATCAATGCTTACTATCAAGCTGGTGTAGCTCTTTGGCTGGTGGTTGTATTGCTTGTGCTAATTCTAGTTAATTTTCTTTGTGTGGCTCGATTAATTTGTTTGTAGATTATTGTTTATTATTAGCTTTTTGTGCAAGTCAAGCTACAAGGGTGTCACTGTGAGCTAACTCTATCGAGTAATTTTTTTATTAAGTTAAAAATAAGGGCTTGCATGAATATATATTTTACAAGGATTATGCCATTATGTGTTGAACATTTTTTTAAAATCAATGTCTATTATACAATTTCAATGGTTGCCATAACTCCTCACCTAATTCTTTAAAGGGTGCTAGCTCAATGGAAGAGCACCTGCCATGTAGGAGGTTGGTGGTTCGATTCCACTATACCCTAACATGAATTATTCAATGATATTGTAGATTTTTTTAATTAAATATTTTTACATTGATTTATTTTAATGGTAAGATATTTTTTTGGATTCATTGTTTTATATTGTCTCTACAGAAACAATAATGCTCGCGTTATATATTGTCTTTATAGAGACAAATTTTTAAGACAATAATTTGAGACACCTGCTTAAAGATAATATTTAAGACAATACAAAAGTTTATTTTTGTCTCAAGTTAAGACAATTTACCGAAAAATTGTCCTAAAACCCCTCTTTACGTTGTAGTGCAACTATTGTCTCTAGAGAGACAAAAATGAAACTGTCTCTCGAGAGACAAAAATGAAATTGTCTTTGGAGAGACAAAAATTCTTGTGTTATATATTGTCTTTATAGAGACAATATTTTAAGACAATTTAATTTTAAGAAGATTTAATTTGAGACATCTGCTTAAAGGCAATATTTAAGACAATACACAAGTTTTCTTTTGTCTCAAATTAAAACAATTTACCTGAAAATTGTCTTAAATATTGTCTTAAAACCCCCCTTTGTGTTGTAGTGATCATTGCTAAAATTCTTCAAAAAATAAGGATTCTAGGTATATATGTAACTGCTCTTTGACTTAATCTGTAAAAAAAATGCTTACTCAGAAAAATTTCAGTATCAGTGACTTCTTCGCAAAATCCAGTGGTAGACTATAATACCAAATTACTCTTGCACTTGGTCAAACACGAACAAATATGGTGAAAAATACTCGTTTGCAAATTTTCAAAGAAAATATAATACGAATACTCACTAACCATGAAACTTAAATTCTGTTAATATCCTAAAAAACTATGAAAATGAAAAAGACAGATTCTCGATGTTGATTCTACTTAGGGCTGCACGTTCGAACCAAAATAATTACTATTGAACAACGTGTGGTGGCCCACTTGAACTCGCAAAATAAAAATAACCATATAATTTAGCCATTGCTATCAGAGATAAAATGTCATAAACATTCCCAACGCTTATATTGCTCCTGGAACAAAACCAACGTTAGAAATCCGTGAAAAACCTCAAAAAATTACATTTATTTCCTGATCACGGAAGGCTAGAAATCCGTGCAAAACCTCAAAAAATTACACTTATTTCCTGATCACGGAAGGCTAGAAATCAGTGAAAAACCTCAAAAACCTACGGCTAAAGCCCTGCAACAAAACTAGTAACAAAAACATACTTCACTAAAATTCCTACAAAGAACTGTTATTCTATCGGCATACTTTGATGTAACATCATGCCGGAGATGTGACGTTTTAACGTCGTACACGCGAAGTGGGGACATTAGCACCACTAGTAGCTCCGTCGCTTTCCACAAGATTTTGCTTTCGCTTATTTTCCCCACGTCGTGAGGGTGGCACCTCCGACTTGCTGTATTTCTGGTCGTATCCTACAGCTTCTCGGTACAGATTTATGGCTTCAGCCATTCCTGTATCTTTGGGCATCTGGTCGATCCCATTCTCCACATCTTTCAATTTCTTCATGAAAAGATGGACGCAAGGCTTCACGAATTCTCTGATATATTTGTTTTCGAAGGTGTCGGGGAGCGGAGAGTTGGTAAGGTTAATGAGGTAATTGTGACATTGGAAGGGAGGCTTAGATCCCTTTAGCCTACTACCATTTTGGGGGTGGGGCAGTGTAGACACCTTTATGTCGAATACGCGAGCAGCAACAGAAGCAGCCACGGCAGCTTCCACATCGGTGTCGTATTTACTGGACGTGAATAGCTTTCCGTTAAGTACGCGGGGTCTCATCATCTGAGCATACCACTTCTTCCCTTCAGCGAATTTACGACGCACCATGGCGAAACGAGACCGGCTCTGCCCTTTTTCATATTCCCTGATCTGCCCCTCATCCAATCCTTCCACGTCCACCTCCATTTCTTCATCCTCCTCTTCAACTAGTTGCTCATCTTCGAGCATTTCATTCTGATTCTTTGGTCCTCCCATTTCTAATATTTCCTGATCCTCTCCATCGCTTCGAATCTTAAGGTCACCAGAGCCTCGCATTTCTAATAAGCTCTCATGCTCTTGCAGATTTTCACTATGGACACGTGGTCCATCACTCATTTCTGGTAGCTTGCTATCTTCTTTGTGGCCATGATTGCGAACGCTGCAACTGCCTCCTCGTCTAGATATTTTTTATTTGAGTTTCAACTTTCTTTGATGTTTGATCAGCGAATAAGTATGTAATCAAACGCATCTTCTATATGTGACTATGTATGTAATCAGAACCTCCGAAAAAATATCACAACAAAATTGAGTGACTTGGATTTTGTTATATATTGCTTGTTTATATATACTTTGTTATTGTGCTGATTTGTAATTCAAATAATATTTGGATTATATGTCGGTTCAAGAGTTTCTGAGCTGGCCCATGGATGACATCAGTTTTTATAGTTTAATATATCTTAAATTTAAAAAAACTAAATAATAGAGATCAACTCAATGGATTAACTAAATCAAAATTGTCATATTTTAAGGATAATTTATTTTAAGAATATAATATAGAGTATTTGAAAAAGTATTAGAGAGAATAGAAAATATAGTGTAATTATTATAGTGGTATATATTAATGGTATAGTTAAAAGGAAATAATATAATAATAAGTGATATTTGATATTTATCGATATCAATATTTATAATTAGAAATGTGGAAACAAAGTTATAACATATCTATAAGGATTTTTGTTAGTGTAGAATATAAACTCAAAGTAATTTAGCAAGGTTATTTGATTATTACTAATTTCAACAAATTCAAGGTAAAATGTGAAGACATTGTACTAAATGGGTTTTTATATATTACATTGAGACAATTTTTGTATATTAGATTGAGACATTTTTTATTAAGTGCATACTCCAAACTAAGTTGAAAATGTAAATTTTTGATAAGTTCTCTTCTCAATGTATCTAATACATTTCCATTAATAAAAATGATATAGAATTTTCTGAAAGTTTCCAACTATCGTTTAAATGTAATCAAACCTTCGAAAAGAATACAATTGAACTGCTATAACAAATATTGATAGAGTCATGCTATGAAGTTGAAAGGTTATAATAATTGTGGATTATGGAAAATGGAGACTATTTTGACTAAAGAAAGAAGAATAATAGAAATAATATTTTCATTATGATAAGTTATTTTGACATATTCTTTGTTACATTTTTTTTTTTTTTAAAGACTTAATATATTATTTTGAATGTTGGAAAAACATTGACTAATGAGCAAATCCTTGAGAATAAAAGGAGTGTCTCATCCGGTTATAGTTTTCATTCCAATGGAACATCCCATATCATTGAAAAACTCTAGTTAACATGCAATCCCCACTTGATATTGCTACATAGGCATGGCCATCAACTAACTATATCACTTTCAATACATCCATCCAAGATGTCATAATCAAACCCAAGCTTAAAATTGTTCATTTTAGGAATGTTGACTCATCACCATCCAACTATATGCATCCTACTATCACAAATCAAATTTGAATCAAGATCGTCCAACATGAGAGCATGATATCATCCATCTATGTTGACTCATTCCTACTTTATTAGGAATTCACATATATTCAATGCAATTATCATCATGTTTTCCTTGACACATATGACACACAGTATATCATATTGACAAGCATATCATTTTATACACAAGTGTTCTGATGTAACATCTCAATGGTGATATATCCTACTCCATGAGACATCCTTAGTTCTCCTAGCCTATACCTTGTAAACTATCCTAATCAGTTCATAAATCAGCATGACATTATGGCCAAGTCTCCCATAGCATATGGAATCACCATGCAACTTTCCAAGCATTCCCAACATGCCCTATGTTGTACCATTGTCAGAGGAACCTCAAGTGCGAACTCACGTACTCCATATATTAACCCCCACTTGAATTATTCATGTTTTCATCAAGAAGGATCCAATGAAAGGCATGTTGGAGGTGCATAGAAACCTCAAAAATTTCCACATTTAAACATGTGTGTAATACCATTTGTCATAGGGCTAGAATTTTCATTTCATTTGAGCATCCCAAACCACACAAAAATCCTCATATCCATGTTGCATCAATATAAACTCACTAATTGGTCATGACCATCAACCACTTATATTACCCATGATATGCCTAATCAACGTGTCATGACCCAAGGGACTCGTAACAGTTACAAGTTTCCTTTGTGGGTGCAGTATGACCCTTAACTATGTGTGTCTAATGTGTTTTACAAATCCCTAGTGTAATGGAACATTAATCCACCTAGAATACTCCTCACAATACACTTACTTATATAGTCTTTATATTATTTTTTACTTAGCATAATATCACAACCTTTCAATATAATGCAAGTAAATCTTATTGTCACTTCTACTTCAGTTAAATTTTAGTTATAACCCATAAATGAGCATTATATCCAAGATATTAAACCAACAATAGTATTATCATATACATGCACAAAATATAGAAAATGGGTCTCTCACCTTCTTCTTTTATCAATTAATCATAATAAATCAATCCTTTGAGGCAAAAAATTGGTCTATAGAAAGTACATAGCCAAAACCCATACAAAGCTACAAGGAAACAATTTCCACCTAAGTAACCTTAGTAGGGTCTTCTTGCTACCCAACTCGATCTATCTCTTGATTTGGTTCCTTCCTCACTGAGGTTTGCATGACCACAAACCACCAAGCTACCTCATACTCATGTCAACCCTTCTTCGTACTGCATTGCTCATCTTGTGGATCATATTCATTGAATTGGGAGTTCCATGTCTCCTCAACCTATTAGTTTCCTTACTCCAATCCTCTATTTTGTTATATATATCAAGCATAGTTCAATCCTCACTCATATCCCTTGGCTTTATTGTTGGATTAACTCGTCCCATGTGTCATGCACCCTAGTTTGGGGCGACCCTCGTCACTTGACCTTCACACAAATGCAACCAATCATTCCACCTACTTGTTCATTCCAGTAGCCAATTATTCTTTGCTCATATCCATCCTACACACCATTTGACTAAATGTGCCATATTGGTTGGCTCGGTCCATCACTTCACAAGTTTCTGGACTACTTGGCCCCATATTTCCCCGAGTCGACATAATGATGCATATCCTCTATAAATGATGTTTATAAATACAAATTTGGAAATCACCTTTGCATATCGAGATATTTTCAATCGCCTTATGTTTCTCATCTAATCAGGTAGCTAATCTGATAACTACACCAATCTCTCTGAGAAATCATATCTCATAGTGCAATAAAATTGACCTAAAATCATGCAAGCTCATTAATCTTCCTATGGTATAAACAATAACCTAGGCACCACCATGGTTTTAGCTTGAAATCAAACTGCAATAGTGAGCCATATACTCATGGCTCAATGTGATAAGGAGTTTTGGTTAAGGGTACTTCCACCTAGATCTCCTATTTTCTCACCTAGAAGTATCTCTCCATACTTCACACAATTGCATCCACTCATTCCTCTTGCTTGGTCATTCCATTAGCCAATTAGTCTCTCTTCATATCCATCCTACACACCATTTGACTAAATGTGCCATCTTGGTTGGCTTGTTCCATCACTTCACAAGTTTTTCCACTACTTTTCCCCATATTGCCTCGTGTTTACATAGGTGATCAGTTAAGTGCCACTTGAACAAATTAACTCCGGGGAATGTCATGCCATGCCTTAGGGTGCCAATTCCATCAACTACACAGTTCTAATATCATAATTAACCTATCCTTCAGGTGGTTTATGTGCTTATTCATGCCATATCCCTTGTGCCACCAAGCCATCCATATGTTTCCAATGGAAACCCCAAGTATCAGTTTTATGACAGGTGCACCCTCACCCAAAATTCATTTTTGACACATTTATTGTGACATATTCATTGAAAATAATGGGATCCCAACAGTTTTCCAACTATAACGCTTAATCAGAATCTGGATCAAGGGAAAAAATTTGCTCAAAAATAAAAGTGCTCAGAATTGAACCAAAATATAACAAAAACAACCAGACCGTCACCAGTAATCCAACGCAACTCGTTTCATCGAGAACTGAGTTCGTATGAATAAGTTATGGTTTGTTGATTATCGTTCAGAACAAGCAAATTAAAAATAAAAATAAAAAAAAATTAGAACATGTATCGGGTGATGACATGGTAGCCTAGTCAGCATGTAGTGAATCTTCTTCTTCCTTTTTTGTTCAATGGGACTATAAAAAGTGTCACAATTGGATTCAACAGTTTGGTTTGTGAAGGTGAAATATTATGAATTTCCTCCAAGGTTGAATGTGGGTTCATAATGAATTCATGTTTTGGAAATTATTTTTTAATTAATTAAAGTTGGATTAATGTATATATATATATATATATATCTGTGTGTGTGTGTGTGTGTGTGTTTAATATTTATATTTTTTTTATAGAATATAATTTATTATATATTTATATTTATATTTCATTTTAATTCCAAACTTTATTATATTAAATTCCACATATGTTTATTCAAATCCAAAGTTTTAATATGTATGGTGATGGCATATGTTTTTAAACTATGTGTTTAATACATTTCAAAGGTTTTAAACCCTAGTTGAGAGAATTACATATTATACATGTACAAAGGTTTCAGAGGATGGTATATATCAGGGGCATATTATATTAAACTTTGGGTTAAGTTTTAATATGAAATTTTTATTTCAAAGGTTTGGCATATCTTACATTGGCAAAGCCTATTTTAGAGGAGCTTATCTAATATATAAAGGTTATGAAAATTCCAAAAACATTGGTTGTAATAATTTGGTTTACAACCCCAGATGTGGGTGACAGAACAGACACGAGTGTTAATCACATCCCACCCCACCTAGATTAATGGGAATCTCCAATGTAGAGCTTCACCTGCCACGGATCCAATTACCATTAGCCTCTCGCACAAACCTCGGAGTACCAGAAATAATGACGAGAGGACAGGTCCCTCATCACTCTACCCTGAACATCACCTCACAACCATCACCTTTCATGTCCTTCATGTTTAACCAGTATCGCAGCCATACCTCTCCCCGTGAACTTGTACAAATTATCATTCATCGCACACAGCTATGTGTGAAGGCCACTCATTTCCATCGTCACATATCTCATCCCCGCCCCTTAATAATGCTTAGCCATCTGCCCATTTCCTCACTCTGCTTATTTCCTTTGCCTTTCGTTCCCCTCACTCTGCTCTGGTTTCTCACCGACCTCAACCGGTTGTGAAGCCCCTACCGTAGAGAGCAGCTGCGCAGTCTCCATCCTGTTAATTTTCCTCCCAATTGCTTCTTCCCCCTCAACCCTTGTGTGATTCTCGTCTCCTACCATCAACCCTATGTGACCATGTTCCTCCTAACCTGCTCACCCCATCCCAGGTGCGCAATGGCTTCCAGACTTCGGCAACGCACTATTCGTGGTGGTCAGAGAGGGGCTCTCCCAGGATGTTATCATCGCAGAGAGGATAATCATCTTGAATCAATTGATGGCTCCTCCTCCATCACTTTTTCTAGCCAATGTCCCGCTCTCGAGCAGCACGAAGAATCCTTTAGCCAAGCTGCATAGATAGGTGGTTGTGGTTCTAGGAGGTCAACCTCCTCTTCTCATTCACACTCTCTGCATCACAATCCTATCCCTATTAAGGCTTCGGAGAAGGATGATGAGAACACAGAAATCTGGGTCATGGACTCCGATGGCATATGGATGTGGGATCCCAATGGTGTATAGCTGGACTCGCCCATACTCTGCGCCCCAGTGAGCACTCCCAAGCATACTGTGGCCGATAGGAAAGTTGCTGCTACGCAGACTCCAACCTGTCTTGCTGAGGAGGATAACCCCTACAGTAATTATGAAGATGATGTGTAACATCTATGCAGTTGCTTATTTCTCCTCTATTTTTTGTCAAATTCGCCTTTAGGGCTTTTTTGTAATCATTTACTTCATGTTTTTTAGATATGTCAGTGCTACTATGCATAATGTACTGCTTGGTTGTATTTTTTGTCTGGGTTGGTTTCCTCCTCGGAGGCAGCCCAGAAATAGTGTAACAAAGGCTAGGATTGGTTAAGAGCAGCTTTCCAACCCAGCCTGTAGCATGTTTAACTTTATTTTTTTGATATTAACAGAATATCTCAACTTAGCAAAAAATAATATATGTGGTTTGCGAAAACACATGTAGAGGGGCGAGGTCAGGGCTCAACCCCATGACCCCCCCCATGCTATTACCTTCGCCCACCATTAAGCGACACCATTTTTACTTGTTTAGGAACGTGCCCCACTACAACTTGAAGCTTATGCGATTTCAGATGACGGAACGGAGGGGTCCAACCTCGTGAGCCAGCCTGCCTCCCACAAGATCGTGCACCATATGCCCATTCTTAAGTACTTTAATTAAATGGGTTATGCACAGAGTTAACCTCATACTATTTTTTAGTTAACATTTAATTAATCTAAGATAAAGTTGGTGGAATTTTGGCAGCCACCTCTAAATATGGCACCACTTCCAAAATTGTAGGAGCTAACTGGCAATTTTCCATATTTAGAGGCAGAATCTAGGGGAAACTTTAATGAGTCCTATATTGAGCATTATTCTACCAATTTGGGCTCAGGAATAGTCATTCCAAGAATATTTTCATGCTATGAATCCATTGGAATAGCTTTCAGGCAATGGAACAAATTTCCTACTTTTTTTTATCACTTGAAAGAGGGAAGGCCATTCCCACATCAGATGAAGGCCAAATGGAGTGAATAAATAGTCAAATTTTGATGTATTTTATTCTATGAGAATAGAGTTATAGTTTACGGAGGAATTAGAGCACATATGAAGGTTATTTTGTCACTTTGGAGATTGAACAAGCCCATGGCCCACAAGGATGGGAGGTCAAGCCTAGAGGAGCTGGAAACCAAATTCAGAGACTGAATAGTCATTTTAGGGGTTTTTGAGTGTTCTTAAGCCAATGGACTAGTAATAAAATCCATAGGCACTTGGAATAAAAAATTTGACCCATAATTCCAAGAGGGCCTAACTAGTTAAAGCAGGTCCATGGAGATGTATCCCAAGAGGGGTGAACTCCATTATCATTCATTGTTTTATGTGATTGCTTTGAGTTACTTTTCTTCATTTAAATTGCTATACATGAGTTTTTAAATTTTAATTAAGTCATAATTTTATATTCAAAGACACATTAAATTACACACGTAAACCCATTCACAAATAGTTAATGAGATGATCCTAATCACACATTTTTAATACTGATGAGGGAGCTAGAATAGAAATAACTAGTTTTCCCATATTCAGATCAAGTTGGTATCAGAGAAAAATTTTAGCTCATTTTAGCCAAATTTAGCTAATTCTTCTATAGCTATTGGTTTTTTAATTTTTTCAAGGAGAATTTAACAATGAACCTGTACACAATGAGCTTGTAAGTTTATGTGTGAAGGAAAAGAAGATCAAATTGAGAATTCAGATCTCAAATCACAACAAAGAAACTTTGTATGCATTACATGTGTGATGGATGATTCATTAAGCAATGTTTCTAATCAATATTTCTTAGAAAAACTCTTTGATAAAGAATTGTTGCAGAAAATCTACATCATGATTGATAGGAGGAAAAATAAGTATGAAGATAAGAGGGAGAGCATTAAAATTCAAGAGCAGTTGATTTACATGAAGGAGGAGAAGAAAGATCTTCTTGAAAATATGCGTGAGATGGAGATTCAAATCCATGTTGCAAATGAAAACCTTAAAAGGATGCATGAGATGGAGACTCAGCTCCCTGATGCCAAGCAAGCCTACGCCAAGCATGTGCTTGAAAAAGAGGTGTGCAATTCAAGCTTTTCTTCAATTTCCTCTGAAAATTAATGTGTAGGTGATTTTGAAAGACACACTAGAGGAATAGGGTCCAAATTATTGATGAAGATGGGCTATGAAGGTAAAGGATTGGGAAAACATGCACAAAGCATAGTTCAGCTAATTGTTGTTGAGGAAAAGCCTACGTATTTGGGTATTAGTTATGGACAACCTGATGGAGAAAGCTCAAAAGAAAAGGAGGCACATGAAGGTGTTCCAAGAAGGACTTTCATTTTATGTTCATTACCTCAAGCTTGTGAAGATTATGTTCATGAGGAATGCAAAAGTTTTATACCCCCTTTGTAAGAAGGTGCTCATAAGCATGCAACTAATGAGAATGGCGAACAAGAGGATGTTGAAATCTCTAAAGTCTTTGAATGCATTTTAGGTATTACGAAGAGAACCACTCCTAATGAAATTCACCTCCTCAAGAAGGTGACAAAGGTGCATGTTCGAGGCATACATCTTCTTTTAATCAAGTTGCTTTTGATTATGATAAACATGGAAAATTCTCACATAATATTTGGAGAAATTTTTCATGTTACTTTTGTGGTTTGGATAACCATAATGTTTCAATATGTTGGAAGAGGATATCCATGCACATGAAAATTTTAAAGAAAAGGAGGCAGAAAGCCAAAGACAAATCAAACCATGTTGAAAAGTAGATCCTATTGTTTTGCACTCATTTCCATAAGTAAGGTCATCTAGTAGACAAGTGTTGGACTTTTTATCCAGCAAGTCATCCATGACATTTGAAGAAGGTGGAGAAAGAGAAAGGCAAGAATGGAAAAGAAGATTCCATAATAAATGTGTGTCAAGATTATTCACATGATGATGCAGGTGAAAGAAGTGTTATTGAAATGGTTTGGTAAGAGATGATTGGATTTCCTATCCAATTAAGGCTTTGCATGTATTTTGATTATTAATGTATTCTTTGCCTATGGAATGCATGTTTAAATTTTATGCCAAGAAGGTGATTGAAAGTGGACTGTGTTGACTCACTTTATTGTAGAAAAATTTGTTCATTTCACCTTTAAGTACATGTACATATGAATGGGCCATTTCTTGTACTTATGATTGTACTTGTGAGAAAGTTGAAGAATTTTATACATGCATGATATTTGGTGTGTATGAACAATGGAATTTTGATGATTTCATTGTGCTTGAACATGAATGAGTAATTGAGCTGTGTTGGTCGATTTCTTTGTTTAACATGTATGTTGACAAATTGAGAGTCTTGATCATTTGCAAATGCGTAAGTGTCGGCCTGTGTTGGTTGATTGTTTGTTGCATGCATGTCATATCAACTTGGAAGAGTTGATTTTGTATTTTTTAAACACACACATGGTGTATGAGGAAGGATAAACACACACAACACACACAATAGAAAGATATGCATTTGTCGCATCTTTATTACACATAGATGTACATTTATAGTACAATATTCTGACTCTTGGATTCATCTTCCAAGGTCATGTGGACTCCTTTGTGACTCTTTTCCTTCCACACCTACCCATAGAGGATTAGGTGTTCAACATTCCCCCCCTTAATCCAAAGGGGTATGTGTGAGTCTAGGAAGAGATTTGTAATACAAATCTGCAAAGTATGCATGGCAACACTTAGGCTGGATCAGCTCTTTGAAATGTTGTCATAAATAGGTGGTTTAAGGATGACCACGAAAACTGGAATGAAACACTTATTGCAGTTCCCAGAACTCTTCCAAAACTGGCAAGAAGCTAAGGGCTTCTGCTAGAGGAATTGTCCCTCATATTTAAAGGGAGACCTTCAACCTAAAAGAAGGGAAGTCTACAACCTGTGATGGTTTAAGGATGACCACCAACACTGGAATTCTTGATGCAATTTCGGGAACTCAGCCAAAGCTAGCAAGAAGCTAAAGTATTCTGCTAGAGGAAGTGTTCTGAAAGATGAAGAATATCAACCTCACATGGATGGTTTAAGGCTGCCCATCAACCAAAGGCATGCTCATGGGCATCTGTGTCTTTGGCTACAACTCTGAATCTGGAATGATGAATTGTGGCTCAGGCTCGCTTGAACTGTTGTCTCTCTAGCTACAACTTTGAATATGGAATGAGATATTGTGGCTCAGGCTCGCTTGATTTGACATCGAAGCTTGTAGATGACCACCATTTTCCCCCCTGTCAGGTACAAGGTGAGATGATGGCGAAAAATCAACTGCAAGTTTTCTCAATATTTGAGAACAAGTTCTGACATGCAACTTAAAAATTTTCTTGGCTATTGATGCCCATTGCCAAGAAGCGATCCATCCAAGACGAATCTTTGTTCTTGCAGGAGTCTTGTTTCTGAAGCATCTGTGTGAATAATGAGTGTGTCGACCATAGTGCTTGCATGGATTAAGATCAAAAAAATGATCTTTCATATGGCCAACTCGATCATAGTGTTGGCATTTTACAATCTGTTGTTGCTATTGTGGAGCAGGATCCGAAACAGCTACAGGTGAACTGTCATAAAGAAATCCAGCACTGTGAAATTTGATGGGCTTGGAGTAGTCCGAAATATGAAAGGACAACTCCTTTTCATATCCAAGACTTGTTCTATGTTTGTTGTGGAAAAGCTCTAACCAAGGTCTGATGATGGGCTTGGGAAGTGCAGGTTGAACTATTGCATCTTCATGTAAATCTGCTCTTGTAAAATGAAATAAATGTGAATCAACTGCAACTTTATCTCTTTGCTACTGATGGGAGTCTTTCTCAATTTTCTGAACAAAAAAAAAGTTTAGAATGGTGACTCTTTACTAAAGTTTATCTTGTTGAAGCTGATATTCTAACTACAAAAACTCAATCTTCTCTTGTGCATCTTGTAAACAACTTTGAATATTACAAAGAGCATTATTGCTCATTTTTACCATATCATGAACACTGGAATGAATGAGGTTATTCAACATTTCTAATGTCTCATTGATTTTAGCCATTTTTCTCAACAACTTAGGCTCTAAAAATAAAGGGTGTCGGCTTCAACCGATAATGCACCCATTTACAATGTGATTCAAATTACTTTCAAAAAAATACAAATGACTTCAAAGAACTTCCAATTATGGAATTCCCAAAGAAAAAACTCTTCTACTCAAATTATGGAGGACCTTAAGGTGTAGACTTGGTTGTTTGATCAGCAGGCAACAATGAATTACATCAACAATTTCTCAACAACTCAAAGTCACAATTAAAACACTGATTGCAACTATGAACGAAGAAGCAATATCCACTCACAATGTCAATACATTTCTGCAAATATTTTGTAAATGTGCAACAAAAAACTACTGTGCAATAACCCTTTAAGGTAGTTGGTTTCTCTCTTCTTCAAAGAGTTCTTTTACATCAACAACAACTCAACTGCAAAAGAAGGAGATTCAAAAAATTTGATGTTTCATCTTGTTGTACTGTTTCACAATTAAGATTAAGAGAAACTCCAAAAACCAGAAACTTTGTGTGGTCAAGCTATGAATGCCATTGCTATTTTAAAAATGATGGCCAATTTTCAACTTGTCTTCACATGTCAATCTCTTTGAGAGAGTCAGCATTCTATCCATGCCACAAATCATATAATGCAAAACTTCTCTTTTCTCTTCTATGTAGGCAATTTACCATTTACTGATATGCCATTTCCTCTCTCTGTGCTATTTTTTTTTTTTTTGTAATTTAGGGAGAACAAAGGTATTAAATGGGGGAAGTTTTATCTGGGGGAGGTGATTATTGGGGAAATTTGTATCTGGGGGAGGTTTTACTGGGGGAAAGTGTTTTATGAGAGAGGGTTTATCTAGGGAAGTTTTATCTGTAAAAAAAATAAAAAATTAAATGATTTGCAGATTTAAAAGGGGATGGGATTAATTAAAAAAACGGATGGAATTAATTAACATATTGGGAAGGGATTAATTAAAAATGAGTGGGACAGAG
Organism: Pinus albicaulis; assembly: GCA_034641835.2. Taxonomy (NCBI): domain Eukaryota; kingdom Viridiplantae; phylum Streptophyta; class Pinopsida; order Pinales; family Pinaceae; genus Pinus; species Pinus albicaulis. Next base: position 521,231,283 of record CM076579.1, read on the forward strand.
AGAAGTTCAAGCGGCCAAGCGAGGGAGGTTGAGGGAGTATATAAGTGAGGGGGAGACGGATTAGGGAGGGCCATGGGTAGGGATGAGAGAGTAGGGGGTTGTCTGGGTTGGGTGAGTGGAGTTGGAAGGGGGGATGGGGAGTGAGGGAGCTGTGAGTGGGGAGAGGCCAAGAGGAGAGGGGCCATAAGGGAGCTGTGAGTGGGGAGAGGGGTCAGTTATGGCATAGAGAGGGGGATGGGATGGTGTTGGGAGGGGCGGGAAGTGTAGACGGAGTGGTGAGGGGGTCGGAGGAACGGCCAAGGGAGTAGATGTGAGGGGGTGGGGTGAGTGGTGTGAGGCAGGATGGTAAGAGTGAGCGGGGAAGGGAGTGTGGAGTAGGGACAGTGGGTAGAGGGGACAGTGAGTGAAGGTGAAATGGTGGGATGGGATGAGTAGAGCATTTGCGAGGAGGAGCGTAGGTGGGGTAAATTCGAGCGGTGGGTTGGGAATGGCAAGCGAGAAGGAGAGAAGGGTTTGAGAGAGGAGTGAAGCAGAGTGGGAGTGGTAGTGAGAGGCGAGAAACTATACAGTGAGGGGGATAGGGTGCAAGCTGAAGGTTGAGTGTGGACCAGGGATTTTGAAATTATTTATTTATTTATTTTAATTTTTAAATTTTTTTTTAATAGTAAAACAACAAAGAATTTCTAAGGAAGAGGGCAGTTGCAGAAATTTTCAGGAAAAACCCATAATTTTTCTAGAGACCCACTTTAAACAGTAGCAGAAAATATTTTTCTACTCAATCCTTTCCAAAATTCAGAGATTGCATAGTAAAGTGCAGAAATAAAACTAGGTAGAAATTGCAGGAAAATTGCAGAATTGTAAGGAGCAATGAGAAAACCTGCAAAATTTAAGATACACAACGCTGCTCTTCACAAAACTAATTTTTGAATGCTACATAAGATTGATGAATGCTGCAAAAAATCACTGCTGCAGAAAATCTCTGAATGCTGCAAAAAAGACCAGAACTTTTTCCGATATACACAGACCGCAAAAACAAATGGCTCACTCAAGGTTGAGTTGGTTATGAATGTATCAGCTTTGATACCATGTTAAACACACACATGTTGTATGAGGAAGGATAAACACACACAAAACACACAATAGAAAGATAGGCATTCATTGCATCTTTATTACACATAGATGTACATTTATAATACAATATTGTGACTCTTGGATTCATCTTCCAAGGTCACTTGGACTCCTTTGTGACTCTTTGCCTTCCGCACCTAACCATAGAGGATTAGGTGTTCAACAGTCTCCAAAGATGAAAATAAAATGTTGACAAAGTGTTTCATGAAATGTGAAATTATTTTTGTTTTGGGAAAAGAATCGTCAAATTATTGCACATGCTTATGCATGACTTGAGAGTCATTTATTTGAAGATTCATGTTTTTTCGACTTGTTTTTGGTCGATAAGTTTTGACACCAAGATGTGAGAGTACATGGCGATGTTCACATGATGTCAAATTAGTTGCTTTGAAGGAGCAAGAGGATATGTTGACAAGTTATTCCATGCATGATGTGTTTTTTAGATTGATGGTTGAATCTGAATATCTTATGTTTGTGACAAAATGTCAAGAAAGGTTGTAGCCATTGTAGAAAATTTTATGCATTGATGTCAATAAGAGAAGGAGATGTCGAATGAATTCTTCTAGATGTGGAATTTGGAATCGTGGAGGTAAAAGAATGGCAATTTATTTTATAGTTATTATTGATGTTTGAACTCATAATTTGCTATAGTTCACTCAGACGGGCTTAATTTAGGTTTCCAACAAGAAGCTTGCATTGTGTTATCACCAAAAAAGTACTTGATTAGTTGTTGATCAGACAACTTCATTGTAACTATTTCAAATCAATCTTGTGACTGAGGCTTAGCCTCCTCAGCCTGAGAGGGCTCTCTTAAGGGTTAATGATATGGGATATAGATAGATGGCTAACTCTATTACTTGTATTTTGGTTCAGGTTGAGAAGATGAATGCTTGCCACCATTGGGCCATGGAGTGAGTGACAGTGCTCTCAATAACAAAGGCTTTCCTTGTGGAAGCTGAGGCTTGTATATACTTCAATGAAAGGGTAACACATTAAGGAAAATCACAGTAACTTGAGGTTCAAAGGAAGTTAGAGCATGTATCACATGAATTCTGAGTAATGAGACATCAAGGTATTGAAAGAAAAAACACTAAAAGAGATTTCACCATAGCTAAATACTTAAAGGAATTCAGAGGATGAACAATCATGAATTCTGAGTAATAAGCACTTAAACTATGGAAGAAAAATAATTCAAATGATAGGACAAAAACTCATTGAAATACACTAAGAATCTCAAATGAAAGGAAAGTGGTATTGTTACTCTATATATCAGTCAATGCAAAGCTTTACAAAGTGGTATGCTTAGATAACATTTTCCAACCTGTAGGTTGAAACTAACATCAACATGTATAAATTGGAAATTATGGTGTCAAAGCAGTTTCAGAATATCAGTGAATCTAATTGACATGGAAGTTGAGGCATATCAAGGTTTTTAGTCATGAGACACAAACTTGAAACATGTAAAAACACAGTCAGTCCATTTATAAAGGAAGTCAGAGCATATTGAAGATGATTTATAAGTAATATAGATTAAAACCACTAAAAATAAGATATATAAGAAGTACTAATAGAGTAGGAAAACACTAAACACCCCTTATGAATCTCAAGTTGGTCAAATAGAAGCTCTCTGCATTAGCTGAAATAGTCTTTTTACAATATACACCAGTTTTTCCAAAATGTCTCCAAACCTTTGCTAATTTGACCCCTTGGTCTTTAATAGACATATTAAAAGACAAGATAAGCTTCTCCATAGCTAGACACCTCTAATTCCTATCTTTGACACCTTTCCTAATCATGAAACATGATATTTATTATAAATTGACAGCTATAAACCTAATGAAAAGTATTATTTCTAATAGGAGTAAAACTCTTTAATTAATCTCCTAACAAACTTATCTAATATTTATTACATATTTTTCCACCTGAAATCCCATGAAGTTGAATTTGGATGTTGATCATTAACTTGATGTAACAATGTTGTTGATGATAATGTTCTCCTAGAATCTAGGAAACATGTTTTCCTGGTTTTTTTAGGCCCTTAAATTCGTTTATCTCTTTTGGGCACTTTGACCATTAATAGATCATGTCTACATGTCTCTTGTTTCCAAATATTACACCATATGTTTTCAATCCTCTAGTTGTGCAGAATCTAGACTTTGAACAATGCAAAAAGGAAGAATAAACCTGCGCTACGAAAGTAGCACATTTTCGTAGCGCTCTTCGTAGTGCAGTGTTTAGCTCCTATTCCAATCAGATTTTGATATTTTTTCATTAGGGAAGCCTTAATTTTCCATTAACACACTCCCACAAGTAATTTCAAGACAAAATTCACCAAAATTCCCTCAAAATTTGCTGTGAAAAAAGGATGAAAAGACTGCTACATTTGCAAATTATTCCTGTTTCTTTCCTGAAAATTAGGTCTTGGAAAAGAGCTTATATCTCCTCATCCATGATGTATTTTGAGAAATTGAAGAAGGTTTTTGTATTAAATTCCATCTTTAATAAAATCCTCTCTTGGGTTTTTGAAATACCTCTCCTGCTATCCAGAAATTGTCTTTGAAAAACATGTGTAAAATAGGAGAACTTTGTTTTCTAAAAATAAGGCTTCAAAGAAAGCCTTGTATCTCCCAACTGATAAAACTTATGAAGAAATTGAGAGAGGTTTTTTTATCTAGGTATGTTAGGAGGAAAATGGTCTTTCCTTTTTTCTAAATTAATTTTATGTTGCTCATAAACCTCCTTGGAAGTTGACTACTCAAACCAGAAAACAGAGTTCTTTGTTTCATAGTGAAAAAGTTGCTTCAGTAGTTTCGTAGTACATTTGATCAAATTTGCACTAGTTGCGCTACAAAACTGTTGTGTAGGAAGTTTTGTTGAAAATTTCTTCAAAATTTTTAATAAAGAGATGCCCAGACTCCAAAACATTAATATTTTCTGAAAACCATTAGCAATATAAAAACATATCCTTCATCAAATTTGACCTTCATTCTTCATATGAGTTTATCTATGAATTTGTCACTCTGTTTTATTCCTTTTTTTCAATTTATGTGGGGACCTTTTCATCTGTATTTCTAAATCTTCCACCTAGAAATATCATAGTTTGCTAATATCAATTTTTCTTCCAGGATTTGATACTTCTCCCACTGAAGTGTAATGAAAACTCAGGTTCATATCTCACACAATTCCCCCTCTATGGATATTTTTCTCCTCAACCATGTTTCTTTCAGAAAACACCCTGTTAGTTTCTTTTGAAATCTGTAAAACAACCTCGCTTGCAAACAACCTCTCTTGATTACAACCTTGCTTTATTTAACAAAGAAGCCTTGCTTGATTATAGTGAAAGTTGTCTATGTATATAGCAACCAATGACTAACTGTCACTGCTTTAGAGCTCATGCAGTTTCTTTGGAGATAAATGAATTGAGGATGGCTTAATTAGGCAAAGAATTTGAATTTAAGATACTCCTTCATAACCAAATGATGCTTTCTTGAATTCCTATAATGATTATGATGAGTGTAGGACAAGTGGGTACAATGGATTTGATGACTAACTCACTCACCACACTCCTATCATATCATTCCCAAGTGAATCTGACAGATTTTTGGCTCATTTGACCTGACAGCTAAGAAACCACGCTTTTGTAGTGCACTCAGTGTAAAATTTTCATTTTGCGCTATGAAAGTAGTAGTGCTTTCGTAGCACATTTCCTGATTTTTTAATTGGCGGCGCTACAAAACGATGGATTCTTGGCTAAATGCATAATTCAACTCGAAACTTCATGGCATGACCCCTAAATGAAAAATATGAATTTTTTGATCATGGAATGAACTGAAAGGACTTTATTTGAACATGAAAGATGACCTTTACAAATTATAAAACTATGACCTACCCTTTACCAAGACTTAAAATGACCTTTTGACCTACATGAAAACATGACCAAAAATAGTGTAAACATAATGATGTTTTGAGAATTTTTGAGTGATAATAGTGGCTCCACTTGGGATAGTGTGCTCCTATGGTACACTAAGAACCAATAGTTGCAGTGCCATCCATCATCTTGGAAATAAAAACTCTGAAATTTTTCCAAATATTCTTCAAACTCTTATGGTCTTCACCTCGGGCTCAAGCTTGATGATCATTGTAGAAGAACTAACATTTTACCTACTGAAAAGATGCTCAGTCAATATTTTAGCTTATTCACACACTCATACGTACCTTGTTAGCTACAATATCCATTTGTAAATCAAGGAACATGAAACTTCCAATGAAGCCAGACATTGATCTGATCTGACACTTGAATCTCTTGACTGTGCTTGAACCAAAAATAAACATGATCCTAAAATAATCGAGGCAACATGAGATGTAACCTATCTTTAAGATGAAAATATAATTGGAAATATGAACTGTAAATATTTTCCATATAGTCAGCTATAGAGTCAAAGAAGACATGATTAGTTTGATAATTCTCATAACATTCTATAGCTTTGGACAACTCATCCATGTTTTGATGAACCACACAAGACCTTTAGTTGTGTACTCTCAAACTGTTGTTCAAACTTATTTTCAAAAATAGTGTATTCTTCCTCAAACTCAAAAGAGAAAGGAAGCAACACCTTCTCTTTGTGTTTTTCCATAATAGCTTTTGAAAAGAATGATCATGATCATGAAGACTATATGATTGAATTTGACCTTGTAAAATGTCAATGTCTTTCTCAATGTTCATAGCAACTTCATCCAAAAATATAATCTTACCTTTTGTCTTGCACTCAAATGATTTTAGATAAGAAGACAAGGTCAAAGAAAAATTTTCTTAATATGATCATCATTCCATTGTTTGAAACCTTCAATTGAAGGAGATTTTTCCACCAACTCTGTTCTGCCTATCCATTCCTCCAAAAAAATAAGCCAAAATTCTGCAAATGACTTAATAGATATGACAGGAAAACTTTCAATCCACTGTTTACATTTCCCTTGAAATGAATCATAGAACAACATAAAGCAAACATCTTCATGTTTAACTGTAAGAAGCTCAGTAAAATCACATAAATCTGATATATGCTTCAAATTCAAACTCAAATATTCTCCATTGAATTTTGGACCATTCCTTAAAAAATATGTATCTTGGGAAAATGATTTGGGAAACCACGAATTCCTGAGAACTTTATACATGCATACCTTGAAACAATAATGGCAGCATCTGAGTTCTTCATAAGTCAAGTGGAATCACCATAAATATATTAATTTTGAATTCTTCAACATTGGAGTCACCAAGGTAGTTCTGCAGCCTCGAATAGATTCTAAGCTCCTACTACCTTCAAGAGTTCAGCTTCATAATTTTCGGGAGATGTATATCTTCAGACTCCTGGCAGACGCACCAAAATGTTATCACCAAAATCGTACCTGATTGGCTGCTAATTAGACAACTTCAATGTAAATATTTCAAACCAATCTTGTGACTGAGGCTTAGCCTCCTCGGCCTGAGAGGTTTCTCTCAAGGGTTAATGGTATTGGATATAGATAGATGGCTAACTATATTATTTGTATTTTGGTTCAAGTTGAGAAGATGAATACTTGCTACCATTGCGATATGGAGTGAGTGATAGGGCTCTCAATAAAAAAGGATTTCCTTGTAGAAGCTGAAGCTTGCATATACTTCAATGAAAGGGTAACACATTCAGGAAAATCCCAATAACTTGAGGTTCAAATGAAGTCGGAGCATGTAGCACATGAATTCTGAGTAATGAGACATCAAGGCATTGAAAGAAAAATTAATGAAAGAGATTTCACCATAGCTAAATACTTAAAGGAATTCATAGCATGAAAAGTCATGAATTCTGAGTAATAAGCACTTAAACTATGGAAGAAAAACATTTCAAATGATAGGACATAAACTCATTGAAATACACTAAGAATTTCATGTGAAAGGAAAGTGGTATTGTTACTGTATATATCAGTCAATCCAAAGCTTTACAAAGTGGTATGCTTAGATAACATTTTCCAACCTATAGGTTGAAACTAACACAATAATGCATACATTGGGCATTATGGAGTCAAATCAGTCTCAGAAAATTAGTGAATCTAATTGACATGGAAGTTGAGGCATGTTAGGGTTTTTAGTCATGAGACACACACTTGAAACATGTAAAAACACAATGAGTCCATTTATAAAGGATGTCAAAGCATCTTGAAGATGAGTTCTAAGTAATATATATGAACACCACTAAAAATAAGATATATAAGAAGTACTTATAGAGTAGGAAAACACTAAACACCCCTTCTAATTCTCAAGTTGGTTAATAGAAGCTCTCTGCATTAGCTGAAATAGTCTTTTTACAATATGCACCAGTTTTGCCACAAAGTCTTCAACCCTTTTCTAATTTGACCCCTTGGTCTTTAATAAACATATTAAAACATAGGATAAGCTTCTCCACAGCTAGACACCTCAAATTCCTATCTTTGACACCTTTCCTAATCATGAAACATGATATTTATTACAAATTGACAGCTATAAACCTAATGAAAAGTCCTATTTCTAATAGTATTAAAACTCTTTAATTACTCTCCTAACAACCTTATATAATATTTATTATATATTCTTCCACCTGGAATCCCATGAGGTCGAATTTGGATGCTGATCTTTAACTTGATGTAACCATGTTGTTGATGATAATGTTCTCCTAGAATCTAGGAAACATGTTTTCCTGTTTTTTAGGCCCTTTGATTCCTTTATCTATTTTGAGCACTTTGAAAATTAATAGATCATGTATACATATCTCTTATTGTAAAATATTATACCATATGTCTTCAATCCTCCAGCTATGCAGAATCTAGACTTTGAACAATGCAAAAAGGTAAGAATAAACCTGCACTACGAAAGCAGCACAGTTTCGTAGCGCTTTTCGTAGTGCAGTCTTTAGCTCCTATTATAATCATATTTTGATGTTTTTTCTTCATGGAAGCCTTCATTTTCCATTAACACACTCCAACAAGTAATTTCAAGACAAAATTCACCAAAATTCCCTCAAAATTTGCTGTGAAAAAAGGATGAAAAGACTGCTACATTTGCAAATTATTCTTATTTCTTTCCTGAAAATTAGGTCTTGGAACAGAGCCTATATCTCCTCATATATGATGGATTTTGATAAATTAAAGGAGGTTTTTGTATTCCATTCTGTCTTGAATAAAAACCTCTCTTGGGTTTTTGAAATACCTCTCCTGCGATCCAGAAACTGTCTTTGAAGAACATGTGTAAAACAGGAAAACTTTGTTTTCTAAAAATAGGGCTTCAAAGAAAGCCTTGTATCTCCCAATGGATAACACTTATGAAGAAACTGAGAGTGGTTTTTGTATTTAGTTATGTTAGGAATAAAACCCTCTTTCATTTTTCCTAAATTATTTTTCCGTTGCTCATAAAACTCCTTGGATATTAACTACTCAAACTAGAAAACAGAGTTTTTTACTTCATAGTGAAAAAGTTGCTTCAGTAGTTTCGTAGTGAATTTGATAAAATTTTCACTAACTGCACTATGAAACCACTGTGTAGGAAGTTTTGTTGAAATTTTCTTCACAATTTGTAATAAATAAATGCCCGGACTCCAAAACATTAATATTTTCTCAAAACCATCAGCAATATAACCTTAAAAACACATCCTTCATCAAATTTGACCTTCATTCTTCATCTGAGTTTATCTATGAATTTGTGACTTTATTTTATTGGTTTTTCTCAATTTAACTGTGGACCTTTTCAACTGTATCTCCAAATATTCCACCTAGCAATCTCATAGTTTTCTAATATCGACTTTTCTTCTAGGCTTTGATACTTGTCCCACTAAATTTTAATGCAAGCTCAGGTTCATATCTCAGACAATGCCCGCCCTATGGATCTTTTTCTCCTCAGCCATGTTTCTTTCAAAAAAAACCCTATTAGTTTCTTTCAAAATATACAAAACAACCTCGCTTGCAAACAACCTCTCTTGATTACAGCCTTGCTTGATTTAACATAGTAGCCTCGCTTGATTATACTGAAATTTGTCCATGTATATAGCAAGCAATGACTAATTGTCACTGGTTCAGAGCTCATCCAGTTGATTTGGAGATAAATAAACCAAGGATGGCTCAATTAGGAAAAAAATTTAAATTTAAGATATTCCTACATAACCAAATGATGCTTTCTTAAATTCCTATCATGATTATGATGAGTGTAGGACAAGTGGGTACAATGGATTTGATGACTAACTGACTCACCACGCTCCTATCCTACCATTCCCAATCGAACCTGACATTTTTTTGACTCATTCGACATGACAGCTAAGAAACCGCACTTCCATAGCACACTTAGTGTAAAATTTTCATTTTGCGCTGCGAAAGTAGCAGTGCTTTCATAGCGCATTTCCTTATTTTTGAACAGGCAGTGCTATGAAACGGTGGATTCCTGGCTAAATGCAGAATTCAACTTGAAACTTCATGGTATGACCCCTAAATGAAAAATATGATTTTTTTTATCATGGAATGAACCTAAATGACTTTATTTGAACTTGAAAGATGACCTTTAAAACTTATAAAACTATGACCTACCCTTTACGAAGACCTAAAATGTCCTTTAGACCTACTTGAAAACATGACCAAAAATAGTGTAAACATAATGATGTTTTGAGAATTTTTTATTCATAACACATCGTATGCATGTTTATGCAAAGGATGAACAATATTCTAAGTGGGAAGGCAATCAATTAGATTTTGAAGCACCGAGGAATCAATTTGGTACAGAAAAATTGTTCTATCGAAAAGAATCCAACAAGTGTTGGATTGGGTCAACAAAAAAAGGAGAAAAATGGTTGAAGAGCCAACCTATTTGCAGTAAGGAAAGGCATGTCAGTGAACCTAAGTGGTTTTCATAGCAATGTTTCCAAGTAGAATTAAGATGATAGAACTTTCAAAACATAAGCATATGCAACTCTCATTTGATAACTGCTTTTGTGAGTCCAAAAGCATGTCAGTGGGAAGGTGTGATCAGAATCTGGATTAGGGACAAAATTTTTTTCCAAAATTAAAGTGCTCATAATTACAGCAAACTGTAACGATATCTATCAGCCTGTCACCAAGAATCCAACGCAAGTAGTTTCATCAAAACTGAGTTTGGATGAAGAATTTATGGTCTGTTGATCGTCGTTTAGAACTGGAAAATTTAAAAAAATATATAGAATAGGTATAGGGTGATGACATGGCAGCCTAGTCATCATGCAAGGAATCTTCTTCTTCATTTTTTTCCTATGGGACTGTGACAAGTGTCGCAATTAGATTCCCCATATTAGTTTGTGAAGGTGAAATTTGCGCATTGTCCTCCAAGGTTGAGTGTGGGTTCATGATGAATTCATAAGTTGGAAATATATACATACATACAGATATATATATATATATATATATATATATATATATTTCATTTTAATTCCAAACTTTATTATATAAAATTCCACATATGTTAATTCAAATCCAAAGTTTTAATATATATGGTGGTGGCATATGTTTTTAAACTATGTGTTTAATACATTTCAAAGGTATTAAACCATAGTCGGGAGCATTACATATTAGCCACACCATTGTTCCTTGTTTAGGAACACACCCTACTACAACTTGAATCTTATGAAATTTTGGATGGCGGAACTGAGGGGGCCAACCCACCTCCCACATGACCGTGCAACATATTCCCATCCTTAAGAGCCCTAATTAAATGTGATAAGCATGCAATTAACCTCATACTAACTAGCAGTTTTCCAAAATTGTCGGATCTAACTAGCAGTTTTCCAGATTTAGAGGGAGAATCTAGGGGAAACTTTAATGAGGTTTATCTTGAGAAATTTTTGACCAATTTGGGCTTAATAATAGTCATTCCTATCATATTGGCATGATCTAAACCAATTTTAATAGCTTTCAGAGGAAATGGACCAAATCTACAGGTGTTTTTGGTTACTTGAATACTTTTGAAGCCTAGGGCCACCAAGAGGGAAGGCCATGCCTAGATCACCTGAAGGCAAAATGGAGTGAGTGAATTGTCAATTTTTTTATTTATTTTATGCTCTGAGCACAGTGATGTAGTTTGAAGAGGCATTGGAGAACACATGAATGTGATTTTTTCACTTTGTAGATTAAACAAGCCCATGGCCACCACGATGGGAGGGCAAGCCTGGAGGAGCTGGAAACGAAATTCAGGGATTGAATAGTCATTTTATAGGTTTTTCAGTGTTATGAAGAAAATGGAGTAGTCAAAAATTCCATTGGACCAATACAGGTTCTTGTAGTCAGACATTTGACACATAATCCCAATAGAGCCTAGCTAGTTAAAGCGGGTCCATGGAGATGTAGCTCAGGAGGGGTTAACTAAATTATCATCCATTATGTTATGTGATTATTGTGAGTTATTTTAATTCATTTCACTTGATGTACAAGATTTTTTAAAATTTAATTAACTCATAATTTGATCAAAAAATACACATGAAACTACACACATAAACCCCTTCACATATGGTTAATTAGATGATCCTAATCACACATTTTTAATACTGATGAGGGAGCTATCATACCAATAACTAGTTTTCCCATATTAAGATCAACCCTCTCGTCATATCCCACTGGATATCGACATAATGATGGATATATTCTCTAAACGATGTCTCTAAATACAAATTTGGAAATCGCCTTTTCATATCGATATATGCTCGATCCCCTTATGTTTCTTAGCTAATCAAGTAGATAATATGATCATTACACCAACCTCTCTAAGAACTCATGTCTCATAGTGCAATAAGCTTCACCTAAAATCATCAAAGATCATTAATCTTCCTGTGGTAGAAACATTACCCTAGGCACCCCCATGGTTTTAGCTTGCAATCCAACTGCAAGATTGAGCCATCTACTCATTGCTCAATGAGATAAGAAGGAGTTTTGGTCAAGGGTACTTCCACGTGCATCTCCCATTTTTTCACCTAGAAGCATCCCTACATACTTCATTGTGACACATGTTATCAAAAGAGGATATGAGACTATCCTTCCCTCTGCCTTCTAACCAATTCTCTCGATCTCGGGCTCTCATGGCCAACCTCCTGATCTTGAAACGTTGATGTTCCAACTCTCTCCCTGGCCTCAACATACTAAGGCACACTTTCTTGGTCACACCTTTAAACCATTATTTCCATCGTAATCTCCCCTTTATTCTCTATTTTTCTCATCCTCTTCTCTAACTTCTATATAATGTTTTTCATAATGGACATAATATCCACATGTCATGATAAAATAATCTCTACATCATTATTTCCCATATATCCACATGTAGCTCCAAAAAAATACTCCTCATTTTTTAATATGGTGGTCATATTCACTACCACATTCAAGTATCCTCTCTAATTATTTACTATGATCAAATCAAGTCCTAATAAAATGAACATATGTCCCATATGAGGCACACAGAGAACTCTCTGATCAATCAATAATTCATAACCCAACATCAAGTCATACTCATCAACCTACACTATTGTAATTTCCACCTTTGTTTACCAGTCCCCCATGTGTATAGGTACATCCTAAACTGAAAAAATCATTGGCATATCTTCAAATTTGATAGCCTTAAATGAGTAATTCTCAAGCTTGATCCTAAGTCTAAGATTTATTTCTACTTCTTCCTTCACAAAGTTATAGGTAGCTCCATTGTCGACCATCGTTATCACTTGGATTCCTCCTAGTTCTACCCAAAAAATACATAATTGGATTATTTACTCACCCTTAAATTTTTCTTTCTTCTTGTTGGCATATTATCTTTATTCACACTTGCTTGTTTTCCTTCATTAGAATCCTCCCTATTTTCTTGTTCCTTCTTCTTCTTTTTATTATCTTTCCACCTATCCTTCTCATCCTTCCCATTTTTCGGGTAGTATAGGGGGTTCTATACTGTGGTGATAGTTTTTTCAAGAATTTGAGCACCTTTATTCATGATTTATCATGCATGCATTGAAGTTCCAACATAATACCTAAGAAATCCTTAATATAGGTTTGGATCCTCCTAGTATGATTCAATTTACTCTAGCAATTCCTTACCATTGATTCTTGATTCTCTGGTCCAAATAATGCAATAAAATTTTCTTTTGGTTATGTCCAATTCACAATATTTTCCATGATGCAACTAATTGAAAAATATTATGCTCGAGTTATCCACCAAATGTTTTCTTTTCTTGTGAGAAACATTGTAGGTGCATTGGCCTTCATCTCTTTAGAGTATCCTGTCATTTATTCCTACATTTGTTCCATGTTATAAAAAAATCCCAAGAACCTTAGCTCTTCATAGATGAATTTTCTAAACTCTGTAGCATCGATTGCTTCAACACTACTATGGAATTTTCTTGATCCTTTATGAATTCCATAAGTGAACTCACCTAATCCTCGAATTCCTTCATCTAATATTAATTATCCCAAGCTTTTCTCACTACATAATCAATAGAGTAAGAAACTCCATCAAGGGGTCCCATAATCCATTTGATATCTTCTCATATCTATTTAAATTCCTTTACATGTCCTTACATAATTTTTAGCTTCTAGGCCAATCTTCTTTCAACATATTGGAATCTATATGGTATATTACTACCTCATGTTGGTCCACTAGAATAGACCTAGAGTTCTATATCGTGACCTACGTCCTTCAAACATGACCTTCTTAGGCTCACTTATACTTTCTCTAATGGAAACTGTATCAAGAATAGATAGCCAAAAATCCCTTTCCCACCTCGCAATCAAATATGGAAATGTCTTCCCCAATAACCTACAACATAGAGAAGCAACTATATTTACAATCTTCTTATGCCTTTGATTCTTCCCTCTAGGTAATTGTAACGTCCTTCACACTTGTGTAGATCCCTGCATGGAATTACTACTGACTTTATTAGAAGCATAGTAGATACCACCTCCATGTGATAATGAAATGTGCTACAATCTCTTTAACTCCCACCTATATGTTGATTGGTAACTTTAACATCCCACCTCTATGTGGTGAAGAACTAGTCTTGGTATCAGCTCGAATAACACCTCTTTGTGTTGAAGGGATTCACCTAGTATTAGTATCTTCTATGATACCACCTAATATGATCCTAGAGGCTCTTATGGTTATAAGACACCTTTTTGGACACATTTTGACACCTCAAGCTTGGAACATTAACACGTTTCACAAATTCCTAGTGTAATACACCATTACTTCACCTGAACTGTGCCTCATAATAATATTACTTATATAGTATTTATATAATTGGTTGCTTAGAGGAACATCATAATCGTTAAATATAGTGCTAGTAAATCTTATTTCTACTTCTACTTTAGTTAACTTTCATTTTTCAACCATACATGGTAATTATATGCAAAATATTAAACCAATAGTAATATCACCATATAGATGCACAAGATATAGGTAATGGGCCTCCATCCTTATACGTTTTTAAATGAATCACAATACATCAATCCCTCAAGACATGGGCTTAATATATAGAAAGTACATAGCCAAAACCCATACAAAACTACAAGGAAAAACATGTCCATCCAAGTGACCTTACTCGGGTCACCCTATAACCCATCCTAGTCCAAATCTTAGTGCATTTCCCTCCTCTCTCATGTTTTCATTACAACATACCATCAAGCTACCTCATCCTCATCTCAGCCCCTCTTTTTACGTCCTTACTTGTCTTCTCAATCACGTTCATTCGACTATGGGTTTCATGACTCCCTGACTTGTTGCTTTCCTTGCCCCAATCCTTCGTGTCTAGTATATATGGCACAAATTCGACTCCTTGCTCATGTCTCTTTAATTCATAATCTAGTAAATTTATCTCAAGTGTCATACACCTCGAGTCAATAATACTCTTATTATTCCACCCTCACATGCATGCAACCACTCATTCCACCTGCTTGGTTATTTTATCCATTGGTGGGTCCTCCACTGATCAATAATTCCTCATCTTGGGCTGACACACTATTCGAATTAACATTCCCCCTTGAGTTTCCTAGTCCTTCACTTTGCAACTTATAGCACCTCTCAATCCCATAATGCCCCAGGCCAACATAGGGATTCTATTAAATGCCACTCGACCAACTCATCTCAAGGGAATGTAATATTGCACCTTCAAGAGTCAATTCCATCAACTTCATGATTCTCATCTTGTCTTTCAACCATCATTCATGAGAGTTGGGTGCCTCATCATGCCACATACCCCATGCCACTAATCCATCCATATGTGCTGGATCAAAACCCCAAGTTTTAGTTTTTTGACACCACATGTTGGTGTGCCCTCACTCAACATCCACTTTCATCACATTTCCTATGATATCTTTGCCACAAATTGTGTGATAGGGATGTTACCTATTGCATCACCTCAGTTAAAGGTGTGACCAACTCGAGGGCCTAACACAAAAAAATAGAAGAAATGTTTGTTTCAATATAGGTAGCCACATCATTTCACCCAACTATAAGTACTCTACTATAGTCTCTGACCAATACAAGCTTACTTGAAAAACTATATTTTCAATGTAAGAAAATGTTTGTGTCATCCAAAAATTAGTCATCTAAGAAATTTCTACAAATATCAACAAGAAATATCATTTTAGCCTAGTTTAATCTCCCTTCACCTCCTTTTCCACCTCCACTAGACCCCTAGAAGTTATTGAGATAAATCTATTTTTACCTCTAGGATAAATATAGTTTTTAAATTAATAATGGAAATGCAGATATTACCCATAAAGTTGTGATATTAGTACATAAAGTATCGACAAATGTTCTATATATCTACAAAACTTTACATTTTTTATTGTTTAAGTCAATTCTACCAAAAAGAGGAAAGTATTTTGAAATGGAAGGGGGGAGTGTTGGGGAATTCCAAGTATTTTGGTCCTTCCAGATATTGTCCTTTTTGTCTTTCTTCCTTTATCTTTTTCAATTCTCAATTTTTTTCTTTCTATTTTTAATTATTTTACTATTTATATTTATTATTATTATTATTGTTTTATTTTCACTTTTATTTTTAGAAAATCATCGTAAACCTTTTGACTAAAAAATAAAATTTCAATCACTATATATTTTTTAAACCATTTTTTTATAATTTGTTTCTCTATTAAATTTATTTATTTATTTATTATTATTAACTTTATTTTTTGAACATTTATTTTAATTAATTTATTTTTATTTTTTAAGTAATTTTAAATTATATTCTTCTCATCCTTTTTCTTTTCACTTGGTGGTTGTTTGAAGATTTTGTTAGCTGGGGAAAGAGAAGGACCGAAGAGAAATAACAAGTTGTGTGTTCGTTTTAAATGGTCTCTTTTTATATGGTTTCTTTCTCTTTTTTCATTTTTTCCTATTTTAAAATTTATTTATTTTTATTTAAAAAAAATTCACCTTTAGTTTTAGCTTTAAACCTTCTCTTCAACTAATATCACGTGACTTAAAAAAAATTGGTTTTTACTCATTGTTTTAGATTTTATATTATAACGGAGGGGAGTCTTTTTCCTTTTTTATTTGTTTTTTTTGGGTAAGGTAAACACCCATAGGGGATTTAAGCTAGTGATATTTTTTGCATGGAGTTCCCTAACAAAACATCTATTCAACGTCAATCCAAAGCCTCATCAACCCATTTTAATTGTTTAAATTTTTTATTCTTTTATTTGGTGGTTGATTTGAAGGTTTTGGTCACAAAGGTAATGGATGTGAATGCCATGATTTCAAAAAGTCACAATTTTAAATTTCTAAATATGATGTGATTCTAGGAGTGCCACTTTTTTATTTTGGGGTTGATTTTTAGGTTTCTCTTTGCAAGATGTTAGTATGCAAATTTCTAGATGGTGTACCAAAAGTATCCACTTTATCTGTTGGTGAAAAATAGCCCTAACAACCATGGAAATAAATGGAAAAGTTGTTAATGTGATTCATATCCACCAAAACAGTATTAAAAACCCTACAAAAGATAATTTATAAATACTGAAAAATACATAAAAGCTTATAAGACAATAAAACCCAATGGAAATAAAATGAATTTTATTATTATAAAATTTCCATAAAATTTCCATAAGTGTACGGTCAAATTTTCCACTTAGTCCTAATCCTGTGGACTTGAGAGCAACAGTGACGAAGGCCAAGATGAATAATTTTAAAAAAATAAGACTCACAATTTCCACTTAGTCTTAATCCTAAGGACTTTGAGAGAAATAATGATGAATGGCAAGATGAAAATTTTTCAGTGAATAGAAACTCACATTGTCCACTTAGTCCTAATATTAAGGACTATGAGAGAAATAGTGATGAATGGAAAGATGTAGAATTTTGAATGGATAGAGAGTCACATTTGATAATTACTCATAGTCCTAAGGACTATGAGAACAATAGTGATGAATGGCATGATGTAGAATTTTGAGTGGATAGAGAGTCACATTTGCCACTCATATCAATGGAGTTCCCAACTCCTAGCATGGTTCCCACCACACCAACACAACTATTGGAGATTCAAATGACCTCACCACTTAGAAAATGATAAGAAATTATTTCACCCCCTTTACTAACAATACATAGAAAGAATTTAACATAATCTACTTGTTATAAAAGAGTTATCCTATAGAGTTATAAAAGATGAATCAAGGGAATAAAAATGTAATTCATAAACATTTTCATATATTCCTACTAATAAATAAAATATTATTACACAAGAAATGTATGTGCTATGGATCCTATGAAAATCGGGATGGGTAGAGTAATTAAATGACTTTAAATTAAATTTCCTAAAGCCTATTGAAATTTCTGCTTGAAAATAAGGATGCACTCCCATTTGATTATCTCGGATAGGTTGTAATCATGAGGCTCTTGCTCAAGAGTGGACCTTTGCAAAATCTTGTGACGTCTTGTCACAAACAAAACCATCAAACTGAAAACACATCATTTTTCTCCTTCAAAGAAAAAAAAAATTCACATCATGTGAATATGTACATGTACTCTTACATATTGGTGTACAAAACCATCAACCAAACACAAGTTGACAAAACATGCCTCTTCAAACAATTGACTCTCAAGTCAAATAATAGAGCTCATGTACTTTCAACATCTTGCTTCATGCAACATGCACCATACTTTGAATTTGCAAAGAAATTAATGAGACATCAAAATACATGTTAGGCCTTAATTGGATAAGAAATCTAACCATTTGTCAGCAAACCATTTCAATGGCGCTTCTTTTTCTTTCAACTATGTCGAATTTAGTTTTAAGTTATATTTTTAATTTTGGAGAAAATAACTATTTATTTCATGTGTAATTAGATTGGTGATTTCATGTGTTAGGGTTGTGGATTCAGGGATTGAAACAACACCATTATATTTCTAATTTAAAAATGATGGTTTGAGTCCTAGGTAGCTTAGAATCCTACTTGTTTTCAAAATAAGGATGCACTCCCATTTGATTCTCACGGATAGGTTGTAATCATGAGGCTCTTGCTAAAGAGTGGACCTTCGCAAAATCTTGTGACGTCTTGTCACAAACAAAACCATCAAATTGAAAACACATCATTTTTCTCCTTCAAAGAAAAAAAAAATTCACATCATGTGAATATGTCCATGTACTCTTACATATTGGTGTACAAAACCATCAACCAAACACAAGTTGACAAAACATGCCTCTTCAAACAACCGACTCTTAAGTCAAATAATAGAGCTCATGTACTTTCAACATCTTGCTTCATGCAAGATGCACCATACTTTGAATTTGCAAAGAAATTAATGAAACATCAAAATACATGCTAGGCCTTAATTGGATAAGAAATAGATAACCATTTGTTAGCAAACCATTTCAATGGCGCTTCTTTTTCTTTCAACCATGTTGAATTTAGTTTTTAGTTATATTTTTATTTTTGGAGAAAATAACTATTTATTTCATGTGTAATTAGATTGGTGATTTCATGTGTTAGGTTTGTGGATTCAGGCATTGAAACAACACCATTATATTTCAAATTTAAAAATGATGGTTTGAGTCCTAGGTAGCTTAGAATCCTACTTGTTTTCAAAATAAGGATGCATTCCGATTTGATTCTCACGGATAGGTTGCAATCATGAGGCTCTCGCTAAAGAGTGGACCTTTGCAAAATCTTGTGGCGTCTTGTCACAAACAAAACCATCAAACTGAAAACACATCATTTTTCTCCTTCAAAGAAAAAAAAATTCACATCATGTGAATATGTCCATGTACTCTTACATGCACCATACTTTGAATTTGCAAAGACCTTAATTCTCAACCCCCCATTAAAATGACCCTACAAGTTGATTCTTTCAGTTTTTTCACTCTATAAGCATCAACGTACAATTATGTATGATGGAGAATATCTAGCGCCTTCCCTTGTTAATATATTTAACAAGGGAAAGTGCTAGATATTCTCCATCATGCATAATCGTACGTTGGATTTGGTGATAATTGTCTCCAGATTTTGGCTTTTTGACCCGCGAAACATAATTATTTTAGAAGGGAGGGAAGGAGGGATGATCACATTGACTTGCTTGATGACCTGTCTATGAAGATTAACTACCTCAAGAACTATTTTTTTGCGTAGGGAAAGAGACACATTCCCATGTTTGAGCATGAAAACGTTCTTTGATATTGTTAATGCCTGTAGTGTTTACTTCTACAAGTTCTATAGGCAGAGTCTGTAAAGGGCCAGGTAGCCTCTGGATCTCATCTTTTATGAAAGGTGACATATCTAGTAAATGCCCCTGCAGTCAATCTCCGGAATGGATCTAAATAGAAGTTCTTCATTTTTTAATATTCGTAAAACACAACAACTTTAAGGTAAACTATGTACATGTTCCATTCATCATGAACACAAACCTCACAAGCCTCCTTGGCTTTGGAGCATTTTCCATGTTTTCCATAACCAAGACTCAAATAATTAGGCCCTTCTTGAAGAACATTTGGCTCAACTATGCCTTATACATGCTTGCCTTTAAAACCCTTTACTTTCATAGCACATTTTCATCAAAAATTTCATCAAAAATTTTCTCAAAAGCATGTACACATTCATTTTCAGAGGAAATTGAAGGTACTCTAATGTCTCTAATGTCTCTCAAAAGCACGTACACATTCATTTTCAGAGGAAATTGAAGGTAGAAACCAATAGCTAATTCTTCTAACTAACCTTGACTAAAATTAGCTAAATTGTACTTTGATACGAACTTGATTTAAATTGTCCACCCCACATTAGGCACCAATGATTATAACCTTTAATGGGCTAGCACTGGTTTGTAATCAAGGGGATATAATCATTCTTGCCTTCCATATAGATAATGAAAATGATTATTCCAAGTCTCATGTTGCTTCTCATGTTATTTTATAAACCTTGGTTGGAAAGAAAAATAGGAGGGCAGCAATGTAAGAAATATAGAACATGTACTGGATTTAATAGCCCCAAACTGGATTTTACTTGAGGTATTGATTTTTTGAAGTCTATTTTGTGAATGTCGACCAAGGAGGGATGATCACATTGACTTGCTTGATGACCTGTCTATGAAGATTAACTACCTCAAGAACTATTTTTTTGTGTAGGGAAAGAGACACATTCCCATGTCCGAGCATGAAAACGTTCTTTGATATTGTTAATGCCTGTAGTGTTTAATTCTACAAGTTCTATAGGCAGAGTCTGTAAAGGGCCAGGTAGCCTCAGGATCTCATCTTTTATGAAAGGTGACATATCTAGTAAATGCCCCTGCAGTCAATCTCTGGAATGGATCTAAATAGAAGTTCTTCATTTTAATATCCGTAAAACACAACAACTTTAAGGTAAACTATGTACATGTTCCATTCATCATGAACACAAAACTCACAAGCCTCCTTGGCTTTGGAGCATTTTCCATGTTTTCCATAACCAAGACCCAAATAATTAGGCCCTTCTTAAAGAACATTTGGCTCAACTATGCCTTGTACATGCTTGCCTTTAAAACCCTTTACTTTCATAGCACATTTTCATCAAAAATTTGGACCTTGTTCCTCTAATGTCTCTAATGTCTCTCAAAAGCACGTACACATTCATTTTTAGAGGAAATTGAAGGTACGAAACCAATAGCTAATTCTTCTAACTAACCTTGACTAAAATGAGCTAAATTGTACTTTTATACGAACTTTATTTAAATTGTCCACCCCACATTAGGCACTAATGATTAAACCTTTAATGGGCTAGCACTGGTTTGTAATCATCATCTCAAAATGACCTAGTAGATGAAAAATTATCATGTTTGTAATCATCGTTTCACACCATCTACATATGACCCTTCTACACATTATATGATTGAATTTATGGTAGGTCATCTCTTCTATCTAGACCATGATTGATTGTGACATTAGGTGAATAAAGGAAATTTGATAAGGAAGGGATCAGTATAAGTTTGTCTTCCTCCACGCACTCCATATCCAGTGATTGCCTATTTTTTTTCTTCCAACATTTTATTTTGGAAATTGATTTTGGTAGTTAATTCTACTAATAGTCACAACACACTTGGAAGTCAAAGAAATTTTTATATACACTACTAAACTCAATTAACATTGTTTGTTATTGGACTTTACAATAACAAACAACGTAGAGTTCATTAATGTAGTAGTGTATATGATAATTATATGTATAGTGGTGTGGCTATCGATAAAATTAGCTGCTAATGAATTTCGAGAATAGAAAGTTGGAAGTGGAAAATGGAGAAATCACTAGCTACGGGGCGGATGGAGGAGGACAAGCTAGAAACTATCTTCTGCTTATAAATTGTATTTTATTCACCTGTTGTCACAATCATTCATGGGATAGGTAGAGAGGATGACATTTCAAAAATTCATGCATATAATATGTAGAAGGGGTCATGTATGAAATGGTGTGAAGTGATGATGATGGACATGGTAAATTTTCATGTGCCAAGTCATTTTTAGATGATGATGACAAACCAATATTAGCCATTTTAAGGTTATAATCATTAACAAGAAATATGGGTAAGGAAATTCAAAGTGCCAAATTCTAAGGAACAAGCCATATTTGCTCCTCAAAAACTTTATTTGATATATTCTTAAAAAACCAAGTAAAAATTTTAGTAATCCTAGAATCATGCTTTACATAAGGTAAAATTGGGGAACTCATGACTTGTACTATAGATAAAAAAAACATTTACACTTGCCAAAAAATATATGATAAAAATTGACAAACTACATACCCTTAAGCTCAAGGGGATATAATCATTCTTGCCTTCCATATAGATAATGAAAATGATTGTTCTGAGTCTCATGTTGCTTCTCATGTTATTTTATAAACCTTGGTTGGAAAGAAAAATAGGAGGGCATAAATTTAAGAAATATAGAACATACTGGATTTAACAGCCCCAAACTGGATTTTACTTCGAGGTATTGATTTTTTGAAATCTATTTTGTGAATGTCGACCAATAGATATATATCATGGAGGATGAAAGACGAAGATCGTCCGAATCCCATATGGAGGCTCAGGGATTGGAGGATGTTCACGGTATTTAAATATAATCTTAAATCTCCATACATGTGTGTACGTATGGAATTGATTTTTTTATTAACTTTGTGAGTGAAATTAGTTGTTAATAAGTTTCATATTTTAATTTTTAGGAGGCAAGAGGAGAAGGCTTTCTACTCCATCAATGGAGCATGGCCAAGGTTCAACTGGTCGAGGTAGCAGGGTGTGGGAAGGGGGTGATGTTTATTCCCCCGAAGGCCAGCAATCAACGGCTGCTGGTTCTCAACAGGGTCACTGTGGGTCTGGTTCTCAGCAGCATCATTCTGGGGCTGGTTCTCAGCAGGGTCATGTTGGAGATGATGTTAACCAACAACATCAAGGTTGCCATCAATTTCAATATTTTTTCATTAAATTTTTACAACTTTTTACACGTGTTTTTTCTAATATGGGCGGAAACGTGAAGCTGGGTTACACTTTTGTGAGAATCGGGGGCAGAAAAAAAATTTCGGCAATAGTTCGGCCGAACATTTTATAAAGTTCGGCCGAACTATATAATAGTTCGGCCGAACTTTATTAAATATTTCGGCCGAACTTTTGAGTCCGTTTAGATTGACGGCACAGTGACGGCACAGCGAACAGAATTTTTGCTAGATCTTTGGAAAACCGGCAACAAGAGTTCGGCCGAACTTATAGAAAAGTTCGACCGAACTAAGGGTTCGGCTGAACTTTTAGTTCGGCCGAACTATTTTTTATAAATGCTTATCCCGCGAATTGTACAGGTTATATTGTTCGCGCGATTTTTCAATTCTGTTACTGTTTGTCTCTGTTTCAGCGTTGGCTCTGTTTCTGCTGGTGCGCAGATAGTTGCAGCTTTGTTTCGATTCACCACGTTGGCGCTCCTGCTGTTACGTCCGCGTTGGTGCTCCTGCTGTTACGTCTGCGTTGGCCCGGGTATGAGGATTTTGCCTTTCTGAATCCGTCTTTACAGTCCAGTGGTATAGTTTTAGACTTTAGTTTTTAAAGGAATTTAAAATTTTGCTTGTGCTCATTCTGGAATGTTTATTAAGTAAAAATTTTATTGTTCAATGTTTAGTTAATGCCACGGGCAACTGCTCATTACTCTGTTTTAAACTTTTAAGTTTTTAATATTTATTAAATGGATTCAACTTCACCCTTGCTCCACGCTTATCGCTCAAGAGTCAAAACCTCCCTTCACATATGGGCCATGGCTAAAGAAATTCGTTAAGACTGTGGTAGGATTCTTCGTCATGCTAAAACGCATAAGCGGCAAGCCTAATCTTTCTAAAGAGGAGATCCAAGCCTTCGATTTCAAGAAATGATTTATAACTTTAAGTTTTTAACCTGTTCATTGTTCAATGTTTAGTTATTATTTATTAAACTTATTACTACGCTTTACTCTGACACTGTGTTTTGTTATTTAATTGAAAATTCACATTACTCATATTAATATATACTATATAGCCAAAATATTTATGGTATTTCAATCGATATAAAGTTTAAACTTAAATGAATTGAGAAATTCAGTAACCCACCAGATTTTCATTTAAGTGTTGTTTTGTTTTCAATCCATTTTCCAATTACTCTCGAGGTCTTGATACAGAGATCCGAGTAGCAAAGGCTGCGTAGTTGGTAGGTACTCTGCACTTGGTGTGATCATTTAAAGTTAGGAGCGCATCTCTATCTCTGCAAAACATCTTGGATCTGCTTCTTTTTATTTTGTATCTCATGGCAGACGTTAATTTGACCCTTGCCCGGGACACTACATCCTCCGCATCCTGCTCTACTATTATAAACTCAGGTTTTAACTTTTCGTTTTTATTGACACCGTGTCATATAATTAGTAACTTAGTTCAATATGCATATATGATCATTGATATATCTGTACTCAAAAAATTATTTTGTTTTTACTGACAGTGTATCATATAATTAAACTTTTATTACTCTGGAGTCTGCTTTAACCTGTTTTGTTTTATTAGTTTTAATTTTAAATGTGAAGAGAAAATTTCAATTTTATTTGGTTTTCACATGGTTTTCCAGTATGAACATCAATATGATTTGTGTGACTTGTCACTTTAGCCTTTTAGTTTTGGTTTTAACTTTTTATGTCTTTTGAACTAGCCCTTGGCTTAATAGTGCTTTTGAACTTCTTGAACTATTCCTATTCCTGTATGATTGTATGGACCTGACAGATTCATGTTGCCTTTTTGTTACCAGATAATCATGCTGTTGATCCTACACCTTCAAAGTCTCCCCTTAAGATCATGTGCTTTAATAGTCAATATTTTCTTTAAGTCTCACCTTTCTTTCCTGCTCATAGTCAATATTTGTATTAATGTCTGCAAACATATCCTGCTTTAATATCGATTGCAAAGGGTCACACATGTTTATAAACACTTCCATATTCATGGTTGAGCCTGATATTGTAGTGTCTCCTTATCTGCCCTTAACAAAATTTTTTTCCTGTATGAAATAATCATGCTCCCAAAACTTCTTGAACTATTCCTATTCCTGTATGATTGTATGGACCTAACAGATTCATGCTGCCTTTTTGTTACCAGATAATCATGCTGTTGATCCTGCACCTTCAAAGTCTCCCCTTAAGATCATGTGCTTTCAGGTGGACCTGATTTAAGTCTCATGCTACACTTCAAAGTCTCCCCCAAAGAGCTTCCTTCCTTCATTTATAAGTACTTTTCATATATTGTCCTCAAAGTGCTTTACCTAAATAGGAGCGCTTCTCCAAATTTTGATTCAATTGATATACTTGAAGAAGCATTTGTAACCTTTTGAAGAAGCCTTTGTAACCTTTTGTAAATACACATGTTTTGAAATTTTTTGAGGAGTAACTCAAAGCATGCATATATACAAAATGAAGTGGCTACTTTCTTCATATTCCATGAGGGACTATTGTTCTTCCTAAATACTATTCATTTCATGTACCTCCGAATTATTTCTAGTGAAATTAAATGACTTGAAATTAAATTTCCTAAAGCCTATTGAAATTTCTCCTTCAAAATAAGGATGCACTCCCATTTGATTCTCACGGATAGGTTGTAATCATGAGGCTCTCGCTAAAGAGTGGACCTTCGCAAAATCTTGTGACGTCTTGTCACAAAAAAAACCATCAAATTAAAAACACATCATTTTTCTCCTTCAAAGAAAAAACAAGTTCACATCATGTGAATATGTGAATAACGTGTTTGTGATCATTTAGATATTTTCATTAATTGGTTTTCTTTAATTGCAATCATTTCCATAGGTTAATTTCCATTTTTTATTGAGAGTTAATTGCTTAGAATATATTGTGCAAGTGTACTTTAGAAGTATAAGAACCTGGATTGACATTTAATGCAAGTAATTTATCTCACAATTAATTTACCCATTAGGATGCTTTGACCTAGTAACTTGAGAGATGAAAAAGATCCTATCACATTAACGTGAGGATCCATTTTCACAATGAACATTAGGAAAAGACAATATTCATTGTAGTTTGTAATATAGTCAACTAGTAGACTATTCAATTATTAACAAAGTTGATGAAAGAATGCAAGGAATTTAAGGTTGCATTTCAATTTTGAAAATTTTCTACAATAATTTTTGTAGGATAATTTGTTATAAAATATCATTATCATAGTTTACTTTTATTTTTATTTTTATAATAAAAATGCTCATACTCGTAATTTCAATTATATGGTTGGTTGTATTGAACACAAATTAATTTTGATTATATATTTGGTTATATTTTCCAAGTATATTTATTCTTGTTGGACTAAGTGTTTTTAGGATCTCACACACACACACACACACATGTTAATGCAAGTTTCCATAGTTATTTATAATTTTTATTTTAGAAAGAACCTTCAACCAAAAATACCCCTAAGGTTAGTCCCTCGTGTGCCCTTTGAGACACATTAGGTCATCCCACCAATTCATGCCCCATGCTTCATGAGTTGAAGGGTATCCTTCATACCCTTCAACTATTGGTGCTTAACTATTTCTTAAGCACCCCCATTTCTCCCCACTCCATCATGTGATGTTGCCACCTCATCACGTAATAAGGGTTTAAGAACCAACGACCTCTTGTCTATTTATGTGAAACACAAACATTAAACACAACATTGTCTCAATCTCCGACGATATCAAGATGTGATACATGTTCTTCAACACTGTGGATAATCCGGAAAGCATCTTGAAAAATGATCACCACAGAAGTTTAAAAGCCAAAAATCAAGATGTGTTGGTCACCATACATCATGCCTCAATAGTAGCACCACCACTTACACCAACCTCATATGTTGATGATTCCTCTTCCACCATTTATTATGTCACGAACTCGGTTAATTAGTATATGGCATGCCCTTGAGTGCTCTATGTTAAAGACACTCATCTCATCTATATGTGTCCTTTACTCATCAAATACCATCATCACTGCATGCATCAAGTGACATATCCCCCTCATCAAGATCCCAATCCACCTAATTTTGGATGCTCCTCATACACTAAGTACCTTGGCCATATATGGATTTCAAGTTTTCTTTGGAGAAAAGGAATAACTATTTGTCATTGAATAAAAGCATGTAGAATTCGTATTTAGTGGGGTGCATGAAATATACGCTAGCAGTTTATGATTATCATATTGGGTCTTTATTTCTCTTTAGAAAGGCTTACAAAATGTTTCATTCAATTGGTAATTTTCATATATCAAGAATCCAATATAACATTCATAGAGGAATATGATAATATTTCAGTGGGGGCTGGAAAACATAGCCTACTTCAACAAATGAGAGTGGACATAATGGTTTCCCTTGTGACTGTTTGGAGTGCGAGTTACATTTTTGTGGAGGATGCAAAGGAAAGGAGCTCATTTTAATCTCATTGGTGACTGTTTTAAGGGGAAACAAGGTCTATTGGAAGACTGCACCAAAATAATATTGTTCTAGGCATAAAAAATGAGGAGGATCCTCCGTAAAATAGGCCGAGTAATGGACCTTGTTGTGATGATTAGATTGCAGGCTTGTAGGTTTTTATTTGAGGGTGAAAAACCCATAAACAGGGATTTTTAGATGTCTTCTAAAATAGGTATGTCACTTAACTTGTGAAGACATGAAGTTCGCATGAATTAAGGTGATTTTTGTAATGTTTAGTGGGTTTTTCTAGGCTACAGGGGTAGCCCTAACGAGTGACAAGAACTCCGCTCATGAAAAAAAAATAGGTATGTATTTTATCCATTAGAGACTTGTGCTGGATCCGTGATCTTGGATCAACTTTAGATATGAGTGACTAAAGCCTATGGGAGTCAATTGGAATGCTTGATTTGGTGATTGGTACACTTTCTAGGAGCAGATCCTATAGTGGAGTGTTGGGTGCGATTTCTCTAGTGGAGGGAAGCGTGTTGACTACCCAAATTATCCCTAGAGAAACATACAAGAAGTAAATTGGTTGTTGCGTGATTGGGTGAAGTTTGAAGCCTAATGTGATAAAATTTTATGGGCAAAAGCAGTTGCTATATTGGCATATTGGAGCTCATGTATTTGCCAACTTGGAGAGTAGATTAGATGAGCCCATGTTCATTGTAGCAGACATGACTTGCAGTAGTGATAGGAGGCGTCCCTCCTAGAGTTTCTATGTGCTTTTCTTTGAACGACTAATGGGAAGCTAGAGAGAAGTACGAAAGAAAAGGTCCAAAATAAAAAGATAGGACAAAAATTTTGTGTAGCATGATTGTGATTGTATCTTGTATTCTATAGAATATTGTATTATTTAGATTGATTTAATATAACGAAGATTTGGTTGTACATTGTTGTACAATATTTGTTAAAAATGTGTATACTTGTGCATATGTTATTTGTTGCTTTATATTTTCCACTGTGCAAAGTAGTTCTTATGGATATTCTTGGTCTAGTAGTGTCAGATATTTTAAGATTCTATCCTAGACCCAAGACCGTGGAAATTCAACATGGTAAGAAAGGGTATATGAGCTACGTTGGAAGACAGTGAATTATATTTGTTCACAATGAAGTACAAATTAGGAGGGATTTGGTCACATTTTAGATGACAATGTTGAATTTGTACGTAGGTTTGAGATATGAGGACAGGTTGGAGGGGTTTTCAAACTATAGTCCATGGAAGGAAATGATATAATTGATCTTGCAGGTCAATAGGATCGAGGATTTTTCCGAGAAATCCATCAAGAAGCCAATGAAACAAAGGATATGGAAGTGTAAAAATATTTGGATAGGAGGGTTAGATTAATCATCCTAGATGGTGTGAAGGTTCACCTAATACCTCATTTTTTTGGGAAGAACTTTGCACATGAGATGTGGATGGCTCCTTAGAATTTGTTACAGAATAAGAATGAGAACCAAGTACTGGTATTGGAGGATAAGTTTAATTCCAGCAATTTGATAGAGGGTGAAGGAGTGACTTCGTATATGACGAGATTGTTTCAGGTCAGAGAAGAGTGTGCTTCCTTCAGTGTGACTATTTCAGATAGTGATATGGTGAGGATTGCCTTGAAAGGGTTAACTCCATAATGGAAGCCCTTCATCAAAGGAATTGTTTCCAAGGACAATTTCCTTGACTGGAATATCCCATGGGGCACATTCATTCAGGAAGAGTTGCGAGACAAGGATCTTCACCCAATGAATAAGGAAGACGAGGACGTGGCACTTGCAACACGAATGAAGTGTATGAAGAAGAAGGACTTGTGTAAATTCAAGTGTTTCAACTGTGGAAATATGGGTAATTTTTCATCAATATTTCTGATGAAGAATAAGGGAGATGACGAGAAGAGAAAAGGGAAGCAGGTCACTGATGTTGCCACTTCTATTGAGATACATGCTCTCACTAGAATATTGGAAGAGGAGTAATTTGCTATGATCTGTCATTTCTTGCAGAGTATTATCGGTGACGATGAATGGTAGGTGGATAATGGTGTGATGAAACATCTGACAGGGTCACTGGAAGTTTTCGAGACTCTAGCTGAATGGGACTCAAAATTGCACATGGTCTTGGGAAACAAGAGTCTGAAAGAGATCTAAGGATCATGAGTCGTGCCATTCAGGATGGAGGCAAGATGAGTGATGTGGGTCGAGGATGTAGTGTTGGTACCAAGACTCATATATAGCCTATTATATGTCTCAATGATGGAGAAGATTTGGTTTTAGGTCTTGTTCCACGATGGGAAGGCAACTCATACCTAGAGGCTCTATTTTCGTAAGGATTATGCTTGGAGTTAGAGAGCATGGTATCTACAAGGTGACAAAAAAGATTGTGAATCATGGGAAGAATAAGCAGGTGGATCAGGTGCACGTTCCAAATAAGCATGTGCAGGTGCAAGATTCATAGGGGCAGGTACAAGTTACAGAAAATGAACTCTAGGTTCCATAGGCTCATAGGTATTTGAGTTCTAGTGGGAGATTGCAGATTCAAAGGGAGAATTTGTAGCCCAAGAAGAGTGCATGGTCAGTGGGAAGAAAGGTTTCTCCTCCAACTTCTAAGAAGGAATTATGGAAATATTGGAAAGTGATACAAGGGAAGAAGAAGAAGCATGATTCTTCTAGTGATAGTGTCACTTTCGAGAGACGCATAGTTCATGCTACATGGATTGATACAGCGGTGAATGCCAAGCATTGGGCGAGTGTTATGAATAGTGATGATGATGATGAGTTACCTCCTAGTCCTAGAAGTAACTCCTTGGGTAAGAGGGAGTGTTGGTTTTTTAGTAGCATGGGAGGTTCTCAAAGGGCTCTGGCTTTGGAGGGAAAAGTGTCACAAGAGTCAATTGTGGGCTTGGAACCCAAGGTTGGAATTTTTCTCCCATAATTATTCGGGCCAAAACCATCTGCCCATTCAACATGTGATCGATGGGGATGCTAGATCTCGTTGAGACGAATCTGACATAATGAAAATCATCTGATTCTAAGTTGCATAAATGGAGATCTGAATTTTTTAAGCCTAGCAGTGGGTTTTCAAAAAATGTGTTAAGGAGGATTCATGTAAATAAGACTCTTTAAAATTTGAAAAGACCTATGTTGGAGGTTGGAGGAAGCCCTTCTATTGTGTATAAATAGGAGGGTATTTTTTTTCATTTAGAATAATCCAAATGAGCAACACAAGGACAACAAGAAGTTCGTAGAGGAGAATAACATTTTCTTTTTGGGTCACAGAACAAAGGCTAATTCAGTGAAGGAGTGGGGTTGTTAGGGTCTCCCTTGTGACTATTTGGAGTGTGATTTGGCTTGCTTTGGAGGTCGCAAAGGAAACACGCTCGAGTTAACCTTTTTGGTGATTAGGCCACAGGCATATAGGTGTTTATTTTAGGGTAAAAATAGCCCTAAAGATGGATTTCTAGGTGTATTTTCAAACACCTATGTCACTGAACTTGTGAAAGGTTGAAGACGATAACTCTGCTCATGCAAAAATATAAATGTAGGTGTTTTCTCCATTAGTTACTTTTGTTGGATCAGTGATTTTGGATCAGTTTTGGACATAAGTTATTGAAGCATGTGGGAGCCAATTTGAAGGCTTAATTTGGTAATCGATGTCCTTTCTAGGAGGAGATCCTAAAATAGAGTGTTGAGTATCATTGGTCTAGTGAAGAGCAGTGTTTTGGCTACCCAAATTATCCCTAAAGCATCATACAAGAATGACATTGGTTGTTGTGTTATTGGGTGAAGTTTGGAGCCTAATGTGCTGCTACTTTGATGGGAAAGAGCAATTGCTAGATTAGTGGATTGGAGCTCAAGTATTGGATAGCCTAGAGAGAAAATTGGATCAACCCGTGGTCATTGTCGCAAATGTGACTTGCATTAGTGATAGGAGGTAGCCTCCTTGAAATCTCTATATGTTGTCCTTTTAATGACTAAGTGGAAGTTAGAGATTAGTACGGAAGTGAAGGACTGACAAGACAAGAAATGACATAGAGTATCTGCAACGTGACCTTTCATTGTATCTTGTATTACATAGACTATTGTATTATTTATATTGCTTTAATATAGTAAATATTGGGTTGTACATTATTGTACAATATTTGTTGAAAAATGTGTACACTTGTGCATATGTGATTTACTGCTTTATATTTTCAATTTTACAAAGTAGTTCTTGTTGAGATTATTTGTTTAGTAGCGTGAGAGATTATAAGATTCTATCCTAGATCCAATATCACAAAAATTAAACAATTACTATGTCATGGAGTTGCATCGTTGATGTGGTCAATCGATTAGGGCTTTTATGTATTCGATAATTGGTTATATATATGCCATGCCATGGATCTAATTCTGGTTGGAAACAAAGTTCCTCTCAAAAAACTATCTCCTTTTGTATAGAATGTTGGTGCACTGTTATGGATAATCTACATGTAATGTGATTTGAATGAGAAATTAGTGTTTAATTATAATGACAAAGCCCTATATGGTGTGATTTGAATTATGAGAATTTTGAAAAAGCCCATGAAAAAAGATTGATAATGTGTGTGCCTACCATACTAAAAAAAATATTAATTGAGTAGATATTTATGTTTAGAGAGGGATTTATTGTGCAATTAATTGAAATTTAATAAAGAGTATGATGTGAAGGAGAAATGTAAATGGTGCCAATTTTGTGGTGCATCGGGCAATGTATTGAAAATTATATATTAAAGTTGAGGTCAAAGGAAATGGTGTGATAGTGTGCATGATAACTAGGAAAAACCTACAAAATATAGATTTCTGAGTGTTGTGAAATTTGGTGGCCTATAGAGAATGACGAGCAATATTTTATTTTGTAGGATAATGTAAAAAGGAATCTTTGCTTAATGGAAGGGTTGGTTTTAGATAAAGAGGGATTTTGACATGTGTTTAATATAGATACAAAGTTTTATATAGTTGAAATTCATTGATTACAAAGATATATACCTATGCCTACATATTTTTCATGGATAAAATTTCATTGGAAGAGGTCATATATATTGAAAATGTTATACATGGGAAAAAATCTTATAGTTTGGTTTAATGCATTTATTGTAGTAGGTTGTAGGTTATATTATCTATGGTGTTTGTAATTGACGGTAGATTTTAGAATTATATTGATGCTAGTGTTTGTGAAAAGGAATAGATTTGGATTTACATTGTTGAAAGTCATTGTACATTTTGTAATGCATTGACTGATTAGAGTGTTGAGAGATTTTGTTTGAAAAATTTGTGAGTGAAAGGTTGCATGCCTATATATTTATATGTTGCTATTGTGTCTTGATTGATATTCAATGTATTCAGGGCAGAGTTGTGTTGAGTTTGGTGAACATATTTTTTTATTGTAAAGGATTTGTATTCAGTTGAAATTTTTTGTAATTATTCTAGGAGTTATATTGTTGAATTATGTCCAGAGGATTCCTTGGGTAATGCAAAGCATATTCTAATCTTATCATGATTTCAATTTTTCATTGATTGGATTCCACATGGATTTGAAATATGATTCTATTGTTAGTGATTAATAAAAATAATATTTGAACGCTTGTTATGGCGTTATTTAGAGTACATGATGTTGGTGTGGGATATGTATGACTATGAGGAAATATGTGATGTTTGAGGAGAGAGAAAATATTTTTTCTACTATATGCATAGATGTATTGTCATGTCTAGTGTATGGTGTTATGTCTACAGGAAATATCATGTGAATGCATGTATTTTTTAGAGTTATGATGTTGTTAGTGTTGATGCTAAGAATGTTGCTTCAGATGTCATTAGGGATTGGCATTGTATTGATGTTTTCGCTGAGTGAGAGGGTATTGTATTGTCACCAAAATTTCTCACCAAGAAGGATTGGAGCAGTGATTTTAATGAGAGGAAATACATATATAGGCTTGTTTTCTATCTTAAAGAAAGTCAAAGTACTCATGCCAAAATCAAACATGTTGATATTGATGTTTATGTGAGATTATGTGGAAGCTTAAGCTTTTGAATTACAATATTTTAGTATGTGATGAATAAATTGTTAATATTTTCACCAAAAGTAAATCTAAAACTACGTTTTTCTTAAGCTATTAGGTATATCGGGTAGTAAGTAGAGATTAAGGAGAAATACATGCATAATATTTTTATCCATTTATTTTCTTTAGTAAGTAGATATAGAGGTTTTGATTATTTTAATTGGTAATTAAAATTTTATTTAGCAAGCATATATCTACCCATATTGTGAATTATACTTTTGTTTTAAGAAATAAAGTAAAATTTTGTAAATAAAATAAAATATTTTTATTGCAATATTATTTAATATTTTGTATATTTTTTATTTTTATTTTTTCACTTATACATTTTTAAATATATTTTTTAAATTTATAATATAAAATTTATATAAACATTATATAATGTTAATGTTAAATAGTTATTAAAGTTTTAAATAATTTACAAAATTCATAATATAAATTAAAAAAGAAAAACAAAACGAGCCAAATTGGAAAAAGACTACAAAGGAATTGTATATGGTGGTTTGTAAAATATATTGCTATTGTTTTATGGATAGTTTGTATCTTTTTGAACTCGATAACTTGTAAATAACGTGGTGAGTAAAAAAGAGTTTTTTTTATTGTTTCGTGAATGGTTTGTGTTTATATTGGTTGAATTGTGTTTGTCATTTGATATTGAAATTAAACCATGAATAAATAGGTGTTCAAATAAACATGAACATTGGTTATGAAAATAATATGTTCATTTATAACTTCTTTAAGCTAAACGTTAAAGAAACTTGGTGACTTAATTTTTCAAATTCCTCATACAAAAAGGAAAAATCTTTACACTGATATTACCACAGCATAAAATACATACGGCTAAATATATATATCATGTATTTAATCTAAATCAACCTGATGTACAACAACACAACGGATTCATTGTTATGTACCTTCGAAATTCCCACGAATATCACTGTTAAAATTCTTCAGAAAATAAGGGCTTATGGTATATATCTAACCGCTCTTTGACTTCATCACAGACTAATTAACATAATAAAAAAATGCTTACTCATGTAAAATTTCAGTGTCCAGCGACTACTTCGCAAAATTCAGTGATAGAGTATAATATGAAATTACTCCACACACGAACAAATATGGTGAAAAATACTCATTTCCAAATTTTCAAAGAATATAGAATACGAATACTCACTGTGTAACCATGAAACTTAAATTCTGTTAATATCCTAAAAAACTATGAAACTGACACAGACAGATTCGCGATGTTAATGCTACTTAGAGTGGCACGTTCGAACCCAAATAATTGCTGTTGGACAACGTGTTGTGGCGCACTTGAAATGGCAAAATCAAAATAACCATAATATTCAATAATCTGACAAACAATTCAGCCATTGGTATCAGAGATAAAATGCCGTAAACATTGTCATAGCTTATATTGCTCAGAAACAAAACCAATCTTCAAATTTATTTTAAGAGAAATAATAATAGTAAACTAAATATGTAATTTTAAGAGAAATAAAAATAACAAACTAAATATATAATAAGAATGAAAAAAACGAAACAAGTATCTTGATAATGTGAAAAATTGGAACATCAAACGACACCTGACTTGATAATAAGCAAAAACGTAAGTCTGTTTAATGTAAAAATTGTTATGACATGGAAAAGTTAGCACATAAAAAAAAAAATTAAATGCTAAACTAAACTTGTTTCGTGATATACGAAATTAACTACATCCGAAATAATTTTCCATAAATACATAATTCTGAAAATCCACTTAAAATCTCATAAGCTCAAAGCCACGCAACAATAACCCTACCGATGCCTTTTAATTACACTTATTTACTGATCATAGAAGGCTAGAAATCCGTGCAAAACCTCAAAAAACTACGGTTAAAGCCCTGCAACAAACGTTTCCACGAACAAAGTACTGAGTACGTGAATTAAAAATAAATGTACTTCACTAAAATTCCTCCAACGAACTATTATTCAAAGGAAGTGTCTTTGGTTCCACGAAACGGAAGCTGATGGACAGCTCTGGGACAGTTCTCTCCGGCGACTCCTACCGGGAAAGTTCCCGGTAGGAGATGGACTCCGCCCAAAGGATTCCAAAGTACCGGACAGTACGTGATACCATGCCAACCATTCTACTAAATGGAAAACCGGATTCCCCTTTTCCGGTTTACGCGACTTCGCGTGCAGGATGTATGCATGCATAGGTCCATTTCGTACCCATGGATACCATGATTAATTTGAATGTTACAGATCACCATCTCCCCCGCCTCTCATTTGCTCAAAAAAATATTTGTAACCTATAGAAAATGCCTAAAGAACCATGCAGCCAGCACAGGGGCGAAGAACCTGAAGAACCATGCAGCGAGCACAAGGGTTAGGCAAACGATGGTTGCGGCAAATTCATGCCTTGAAGGCACTCTGGAGGCCCTCAAGTTCGCTGCATGTGACAACCACCGTCGCCTGCACGCGAGACAGCAGCAACAGAAGAGCCTACCCGTCTAGCGCTTCCTGCAATGACTCCTCCAATAGGCCCGACGGTGGGCCTCTCCTCCCGGTGCCTGCTCCCTATCTTAGTGAGCTCTGTAATCTCAGGGTGAGAGTGAATATAGGCAAACATATGAAAAAAACAAACTTTATGTAACCTTAATTATTTAGCTGTATCTAAGTACGCAATATAATTTCCATACACTACTTTGTTTCTTTAAAATATTTCAATTTTTCCCTCAGCTGGCTGTTGCTTTAAAGATCGTGGCACATTATTATTTGCAACTTCTTTATTGTTCATTTTCACTACTACATAAAGGGGGTTTTAAGACAATTAAATTGTCTTAATTTGAGACAAAAGAAAACTTGTGTATTGTCTTAAATATTGTCTTTAAGCGGTGTCTTAAATTAAATCGTCTTAAAATTAAATTGTCTTAAAATATTGTCTCTATAAAGACAATAAATAACACAAGCATTTTTGTCTCTCCAAAGACAATTTCATTTTTTTCTCTACAAAGACAGTTTCATTTATTGTCTCTCCAAAGACAATAGTTGGAATTAAAGACATATTGTCTTTATGGAGACAATGTTTTTAATCCTATCTATTGTCTCTCTAGAGACAATATAAAACAATGAATCCAGAAAAATACCTCACCATTAAAATAAATCAATATGAAATATTTAATTAAAAAAATATACAATATCATTGAATATTTCATGTTAAGGTACAGTGGAATCGAACCACTAACCTCCTGCATAGCATGCACTCTTCCATTGAGCTAGCACCTTTTAAAGAATTATGTGAGGAGTTATGGCACTCCTTGAAATTGTATAATAGGCATTGATTTTAAAAAAATGTTCAACACGTAATGGCATAATCATTGTAAAATATATAATCATGCAAGCCCCTATTTCTAACTTAATAAAAAATAAACTCAATGGAGTTAGCTCACTGTGACACCCTTGTAGCTTGACTTCCACAAAAAGCTAATAATAAAAAATAATCTACAAACAAATTAATCTATTCATACAAAGAAAATTAACTATAATCAGCACAAGAAATACAACCACCACCCAAAGAGCCACCAGCGTGCTAGTAGGCACTGATCAACATGTATGATCTACAGCCAGCTTCAAATTTCAGACCTTCATAGTCTTGAGGCCATTCCCCTGCACCCTCAGCCCATCTGTCCGATCAAATATAATCCACTGAAGTTTAGCGGAATTTTTAGCCCGGCATTCGAGACCATGAGGAGTAAGCACATATGTCCGATCAAATATAATCCACTGAAGTTTAGTGGAATTTTTAGCCCAGCATTCGGGACCATCAGGAGCAAGCACAACGCCATCCACCTTGAATTCAATGAATGTGTCAATGAGCTTTTACTAGTTCAATCACAATAAATAAGAAAATTAGTGCAACATATTCAGATGTTACATTGGTTTTCACCTGAAACGTCATGCCATCATTGTAAGGCACATTGAACTCAATAGACTGAATCATGAAAGAGTAACCTGCAGGGACAAAGAAAACTGTTGATTCCACTTCGCAAGCAGCCTTCCATGCTAGTAGAAATGCCTGCACAGAAATATAGATAAGAACATGAGATTTAATTTGCATTGCTTATATAAAATGAATTCTAATGTAATGAAATCCTCAGAGACATGGAATTGCAGGGATGCCAATTGAAATGCCAATACATAAATTGGTCAATGGTACCAAAACCAAGCTACCATATATTGTGACATTTTGAAATTACTTTTAGGATTCTAATCTTTCTCACAATATTCAGAGATTTGTTAACGTTACATGCATAAATTTCATGCAATTAAATCCTACAACAAGAAGCTTAGGCTACAAAGCCTAAGGAATTGAGATAAAAAAGTAATAGCTCCTTATACCTCAGTATCATCTGACACTCCATCTCCTCTCGCACCATAAGATTGCACGTTAAATGTAGAATTACAATTGTTTGATGAATAATTTTGGGATCCTTGAGGAGCAAAGGCATTCCCCTCATCTCCATTCTTACTAGAATTCTTGTGAGAATGGAATATAGCATGAACACCTTTAAATGCAGTTGAAATCAAATAAATAAAACTAACAACCAGCAAGATAAATCCACGAGAATGCCTTGGGAAAACTAGAGCTTCCATTTCTATAGCTTGTCTTATCTTTTTTTTCAATATTATGCAGAGGGCAGCAATAACTAATTGCCTGACTGACTTCAATAGTTTGTGAGCTCAATTGATGGGTCTATTTTAAAGGTTTAGGAGTTCTATCTAGATTATTCCTGTGGCTGGACCGGGACCATAACCGTCTTAATTATTTAATCTTTCAATTTCTAAACCCACTAAGAGTTCCGGCGCCCGTGCGCTTGTCATTGATAAGAAGGGGCGTGTCTTAGTTGTGAGAAATGATGGGCTGATTCAATACAATTCACATAATGGGCATTGATAGGTAGGGCTCAGCAGGATGATCACCACATAGCAATCAGAAAGGGAATGAAGAATGGATAGTTGGTGTGATTTGATCACCCGACCTGTTGTTGGTGATTGGTTCTAAACAGTTTCCAGGACATGTGAGTTCACGAGAAAAGGAAAGAGGAAATGATATATTATTATTATAGCCAAGGCCAGATCCATTCTGTTAACGCTCACACTGTTATTATGCAATATTTCCTACATATACCACAAATTCTCTTTTTTCTGAGAGAGCAAGCAAGCCATATGGATCTGACACGAGAGATTTAAATAGCAATTGTTGGAAATCACAACTTTCTGACCTATGTTGCAGCGATAGTGCTTCGAAATCATAAAATTCCCTTCTCAGAGACCTCAAAATTTTATGGATGGTTACCACCATATATAAAAATAGAAGCAAAACAAGGGAAGCTACGACACAGCAAGTCCCTGCCCTGAGGGAAGCGACCCCTAAATTTGTAACTCCAGAGAGCCCAATTTCTCAGCCAAACAGAGCATCGCATAATTGACAGTGCAGGGCTGCGATTGAAATCAACACTGCTGTTGCTTCTGTTCATTACCATTAGCATATCAATGCAGACTGATAGATGTTAGGAGGAGGAATACAAGCATTACCTTTGACACTGCTAATATGTTCGATTGACAGGAAGCATTGGTGGAATGCAAATAGCTACTACTGCAAGTCTCCTTTACTGCCTGTAGCAACATAAAGTATGTAGAAGTTCTATATCGAACAACTGATGAAACACCGACTAATTTAGATTCTCTAAACTCGTAAAATAATATCATATTAGACTAGGATTCAAATGGCATCCTTGGAACTACCATACATGTATGTATGAATAATACAAATATTGTGCCTATAATTCCATAGTATGTTATTTTACTGTTGCAGAGTACACACCTGGTATAATTCATCTGAATTAGTCCCTTTCCATGTGCAAAAGGCACCTGTGAATTGTCAAATGCTTCATCTGTCTTTCCATTTCCAACCAGATAACCCTGAAAAACTAGCCATGCAAGAAGTCAGACCATGAGACCATCTAGTAAAATACGTAACGTTGTTACTGGTCCTCAACATATTTTGGAGGGGCCTGAATGAAAGCTATGAGTTTCAATTATATTAGCAAATATTTTTTACCTTAAGGTTCAAAGTTGGTTTAATACTAGCTTCATTTCCTGTCATAGCCAAGAAAGAGACGTTGCAAGGATCAAACATCAAAGTATCAATCTCAAATCAAATTGTATAAAGAATAATAGAAAGTCTGGAACCTATGTTTTCCTGAAATGCAACCTCAAATCAACTTATAGTAACTTCTGCTGCCATCAAGAAATTCCAGCCTATTTCAAAAACAGAGGAATGAAACAAAAACTTGCATCGCGTGTGCTCTACCATTTTCTATTGCATTTACCACCAGTGAAATAATAATACCATAACAATATTCCCCTCCGACATAAAGTGGATTACACAGAAACTCAGGAAATGCTTCAAACCACTGCATCCAAGATTATAAACTGTACTGAGATTCACCTTTTGGAAAATGAAATTTATTGTACTCAAAAGTTAAAAGGGAAACAACCAAAATAACTCACAACATGGAGCTCCTCTATTGCAAGTAAAGGTCCATTGGAGGCAACTTAATCCTCTCGTGGAAGGGCTGGAATAAATAAATTGTAGATGATAATCAGTTCGAATGATTATTCACTATTATTATAGCCTAAAACAAACACCTCTTTATATTAAAAAATATACAAACCAGATAAAAATTCAATCTATCAGTACACAGATTTTAGACTAATGCCTAGTTGCCTGAATAAATATTAGATCGATGACTTTGTGTTGTCAACTAAAGTCTAGCTCTTTTCCTTGATGAAGAAATAAATAATAGTTTCTGTGCGAATTCCATATTTTTCCTTTTCTTACTCTTTAATAAATAAAATAAAATATGAGATAGAAAGAGAGCATGCTACCTATTATCAGTTTCATTTGTTGTAAAGTAATTTCCCACCAAATTCCTGCACGTCATGATATCACATTATAATAAATAGTGAAGTTGACAAAAAGAAACTTGTCGATTAGCACTCCTTACAAGAGATGTTGACATTACTGGTACAGAAGGACACTGCTAAGCATAACAGATGGAAATAAAGATAAGTGGTGATACACAGAGAGGGAGAAGAAAGAAGAGTGGGCATAGCTATATCAAATTTGTTTCGGTCATTTTGAAAAATCAGCTGATGAATTTCTATCGGGAATTATTTCTCTTTGCATACACTTTCAAATTCCTGTCTCCAAGCCATGCTGGAAGAGCTCCTGAAAAATGGTTGTAAGATAGATCTCTGCACACACAGGAAACCAGCACTCCAGTAAGGCAGGATTGTTAAAAAATTGGAGATTCCATAAATAATAATGTATATGTTCTAAAATATATACATACGAGAGTGTTATTATTCCTAAAGATAAATCATAATATACTTCAATGTTAGTCATTTGCACTTAAATGTTAGTCCTTTAGCCATCGCTACTTTAACAAAGTCATTAGAGCTTTATGTTAGTTGTTTGTAATTTATGTTAGTTCTTGGGGTTTTATGATATCTCATGGTTGGTGGGACATTTATTGCCACAATTCACTTTAAAAATAGTTATATTAAAGATAGTTCATGCATGTCAAACCACCTATGAAGAGAGGAAATTTTAAACAGGCCATGAATATCAAAGAGGCTATGATGTTGAGATGTTTTATTGTGAGCGGACTTGAGAGACCAACTCTTTGGCCACGATACTGTAGCATGAACAATCTGAGCCCAAGTTGGCATCCATACCTTCTCAAGAAGGTTTTCTTTTATTTATATACTCTTCAAGAGTTCCTTTACAGGATGATATCCTTAACTTTCCCACTACACATTTTTTGCCTAGTTTCTATAATAGGTGTTGCACTACTCTAAATTGTTGCTGAAAAACATTTTATAATAAAAAATTGTACTAATCCATTGCTTTAATTGCATGTAATTACATATTATTTTATGTTGTATTCAAAACCTTTTCCAATTCTTTATTGAGGCAGCATGTTGTTACTAGAGCCTTTTAAGCTCTTGTTGGCTCTTGAGTCTTAGGTTGCCCATTGAATAGAAATTGTTTATTTTGCAATTTTTTCCTTCTCTATCAGTAGTGATCAAGTTAGGATCATAACAGTGGTATAAGAGGACTTTCTCGGCCTCTTGGAAAAACACCAACAATCACTTCAATTTTAACCATTCATAATAACTGAAAATAAAATAAAATAAAATGTTCATTAACAATGAAGGAATCCATAAGAAAACCCTTGGATGGGTAACACACACTATATAAGAAACAAATAAAACCATATGTTTGTTCAATGTGGCTATGGAAAGAAGGAAATGAGAAGAAGAGAGTAGTCATGAAAGTCATTGAAGACTCCAAAATTAGAGAAGAGAGGTTGGCCATCATGTTCATGATTGGAACCCTCTTGTAAAGAATTTTAACAAATAAGCGGAAAATCATATATATCAAGGAAATAAAGAAAACCAGAAGGGTAACTATATTAACTACAGGTCATTTAAGAGGGTCCCCATTCCTAAGTTTGATGGTATTAGTGAAGATATTGAACTAAGGACTTGGATAGGCAAGCTCTCCCATCTTTCTAGACTGAACCATATGGAATTAGTGAAGATATTGAGCTAAGGACTTGGGTAGGCAAGCTCTCCCGTATTTCGTGTAATCTGTAGCTGTATCGGAGTAAGAAAAACCAGTCCCAACTGGAGAATCAAGAAAAATAATGTTGGAGACCTACATGTGCAAAACTATTCATGGTTAATCCATTATAATGTAAGTTTCTATACATTCAATGGCATCCAAGTTAAGTCAAATTTGGATGACAAACGATTTAACAATGGCACATTCCAAAGTGATAAAAGCAACAGAATAGAAAAGTTGATAACAGAGATGCTATATCAATGACATAATGTGACAGGCCTTAAGAAAATCTAGTATGCTCACTTGACGAATATTGAAAGAGTAAAAAAACAATTAGTGTCCTAATTGAAAATATTTCATTAAAACCTTACTAGCAGAGCCACGAGACTTGAACGCCAACCTTAGTCCAAGAATGTGGATTGGGGATGACTGTGGGAAAATTCCCAGAATTGTTATTGAGATCATAACTCAGTGGACCAGCAATAGGACATAAGCATTGTACAAATTTAAATAAGTACAATAAAGGAGATAAGCATGAGATATCTATCATTTTCCTCTACAAATTTAAAATAGCCCCCCACCCTACCTAGCCTTGCAAGTTTGGCAGGCAGATAAGATCAGATCTATATCTGACAATTAACTTTGAAGTTGTCTACTCAGCATACAAAATAACTCAGATGGCAGTTTTTTGTTGGAATTCAGTAAAATAAAATTCAAAAAATCAGGTATTTGGAGTGCTTGAATTGTATTTTTGATAGTGGAAATGGATTTAGCACTATCAAAAACCCTTAAGGCACCTAAAATACTAAAGTTTAACAATGGTAAACAAGTTTCTAATAAAAATTTTACCGGATTCTGGGCCATTCTAAGCAGACTTTTTGCAATCTTATCCTTAAGATAATCAAATGAGCTGAACATTAA
The DNA here is from genome assembly GCA_034641835.2 of Pinus albicaulis. Lineage (NCBI taxonomy): Eukaryota > Viridiplantae > Streptophyta > Pinopsida > Pinales > Pinaceae > Pinus > Pinus albicaulis. Next base: position 521,274,495 of record CM076579.1, read on the forward strand.
ATAGCTAAAGGTTCAAGAGTATAAAATCCATAATTTATCGATTTCCATTATTCTTTGGTTTACATAATAGTATTCTATAAACCTAATTATAATAGCACTTGACTCTGTTTTGGGTGCCAATTCCAACAATATGAGAAAAAATGAAGGCTTACCGTCCACATGCCCAGATTACAAAATTTGAAAACTAAATATATACAAGATCAAAAATCATTCAGTAAATAGAAAATTTGAGCAAGAGAACAAGAGCAAGAGTGCCCATAGCTAACCAATCTCGTAGGCAATTCCAGTGAAACCGGTGCAATCCGGGCCTCCCTCAAGTTAAAGAAGAAGTGGATCATTTGCTGGATATCTTTCTGACTTCACAAAATAGTAGAAAAGTTCTCTTCGATTTGTCTCACTAACTGTCACGTACCTGCATGAATATGAAGAAAGCACAAAGACTTTCATGCAGTTACTCAATTGGTCATCAAAGAATCACATCTTTAAGCACTCCATATAATGATTTTCATGCAGTTACTCAAATGGTCATCCAATAGAATATAAGAATCCTAGAATTACATCTTTAAGCACTTCATATAAAAATTTATGTTCCTATTATATCTTTCGACTCTCCATTTAACAAGTTTGACTCCAATAAAGCCATTTTTTTAGATTCAACTGTTACCAAATTTATCAAGTATCCATAGAAATTAAACTCTGTTCAAACATATTCACAGTGTGTGCATATGAATATAAATCATTGAATCTATGGGTGTATGTAGAGATCTGTATATCTTTTATCTATTTTTCTCCCTTTATTTTTCATATGAACATGCATTCTACAAGCCACATAGAAGGCCAGATCCATCAAGTCTTTGGTTCTGTTCTCAATATTTACCTACATACATAGTTGATTGTTTATTTACAAGCTCGAGCAAATTCATGTATGCTACTTTTGAACATGGCTGTGTTAATGAATAAATATTCTTTCCACTTGAATTTTGATACCTTCAATTAATGTTACATTTCAACATGGACTGTATTCATGATTAAATATTAAACTTTAAAGCACTAGTTGAAAGAAACAGTAGGGTCTTTAAAGATTTTTGAAACTAAATTTTGTCTTTTATTACCCAACAATGCATATTTATAATACAAAAGGATGACAGAAGTAGAGACTGGAGATGAATTTGGTCATTAGGTATTGATCAATCTAACCTTAAATAAATTTAACTTATTGAATACAGTTTTATTCACATCAGAAGCAGTATGATAACTCGATGTACCGACATTAGACAAAATAATATTTAGCACTGATCTTTGATTTTACTTATTCTTATTAAATGTTATCAATTATAAAATTGACAAGTACTTTAATTCCAAAAATTATTTGGGAAGTGTTGGGGAGTATTTATGAAGCATCTATGTTGGAACTTCTCTGATAGACATTTTGGTTGGGATTTGGTTCATGCCTAATTTGGAGTTGGAAACTGAATGATCATCATATGGCTAAAATCCCTTGCTTTCAGGAGGGAAAGGAATTTTGTTTTTGAATGATTTATGGGTTTTGGAATCTACATCTTGGACCAAAATTGAAAAACTTCTTATAGTTTATGACAGAGTAACTAATTGGTGACATCCAAAACTTCATTCCTTCAGAAGAGCAATCTAAAATGAACATTCTGATGCAAGGACCTAGATGGAGAGATTGGGTGTGGTCATTTGGTAAGGCTCTTTATTTTTATGATACCAAGAGGATTTATCGTCTGCTTTGCAAGAAGTTGCACTTAGCCCCTACTTTGAATCCTAGATGGCCTTTGATGGATCCTGAAAAGAGATGAATTAAAAGATTGCATAGTCTGTGGACCTTCAAAATATCCGTTAAGCTCTGAGCCTTTGGCTGATTCATTATTTATCAAGGTTGTCAACAAAGGTTCGCTTAGCCAAAAGTGGATTCACAGATAATAGGTGCTTGGTGTGTGGGAAGGAGGAAAACCTCAACCATATTATGTGGAACTCCAAATTTGCGTTAGATTGTTGGCATTAAGTTCAACTTCAATTTTCCTCTATTTTCCAAGGCACCATCCATTGGTGTGCATTGCTTCTGGTGTGCATTTCTTCTTGGGGATTCAAAACAATTGGTTTTATCTATCTTCTTGGGTCTACGGAATTGCATTACAGTTTTTTCTCTACTTTTTCTTTGGAAAAAACAAAGCAAAAGTATTTTTGAGAGTAGTGTAAGTTTGTATCTCTTCCTTTCTTGAATCTTTTTTAGAAGAGGTATACTGTCAATTTCTTGCAAAGGCTATTTGTTCATTTGGATGCTTAAGAAGCAAGATGCTTCTGCTTATTCTGATTTGATATTAGTCTCAATAGTGCTGAGAAAAGCTTGATTTTACATTTAAACATTGCTATTTCTGGGGATGTTCATGACATATATGCTTTCGAGCTCTTTTTTTAACACACCCATTCAATCTAAGTGCAAGTTTTTCTCTACTTACCTTACAGAATCTCCTATTGGTTCCTTGGATCGAGGTTATGCTCACAAAACTCAAGAGCAAAGTTGAGCAATTAATGATAAACCTATTTATATAGAGTTAGATCTGAAACTACAACAATGGTTAGAATGTCTAATTATTAACACACTAAGGGAAACAAAGGAAAAGTAGAATTTTTCAATTTTAATCTGAATTACTCTAGCCTAATAAGTTGACAGAAATTCAATGGGCTTTCACCATTCACACACCTTCCCTGGGTCCAAGTAGAGATGGTAACGTCGTATAGTAACAGGTAGATATGCATAGGCACCAGACCAAGTAGAGTAAGTGGAGAAGATCCTCTTATCCCAGCTCTGGGGCATCCCGAATTCCTACTAGTTAAGTTATCCTAGCCAGCTAGGTCTTATCCGGGGACAACTTCAACATCTCTATGGCAGCTTGGGAATTGCCATAGTAGATACAGATATCTGAACCTAGCTCGAATTAGACCGTATAACCTAGATCATTATGAGAAACTGTCTATCTGATAAACAATAAACAAGTCCATATAAATTTGACTGAGCCTGGAACTTGACTAACAAGTAGGAAAAGTCAAAAGCAACCTATACTCTTGCAAAGTCTATGCAAACAAAAAGAAAATACATTTCTAATCAAACATCCATTGGAGCTGAAGACAGTGATTAAATCAATCAATAGTCAAACATATAAGCACATCATGAGAAATTGTATAGGATATTGTTTACGCTCTGACATCAAAGGGATCAAAAAGTGAACGAAAGGTACAGAAAGGGAAACATATTTATGTCACACAACTCGCACATTTAAATCTTCTGTTCAAGTTCTTAAGTGGGAATTAAATAGAAACATTCCTTCACTAAAACATTATCTCATCTTGAAACTTTATTCTTTACCTTGTCTATTCTAAAAATACTAATCTTGCGGCTCGAAGACATGGCAACAAAAGTTCGATTCCAGGGGAGATAAAGTATTTTCTTATAGGCACGACACTAAGCATGCGTTAATTAGTAATTCCATTTAAATTTGATTATAATGACTTGTTAATAAAGTTATTGATATTGATAACGTTATCTGAAATGTATTCAGGCTAACAAATATTTTCTATGGGCAAATTTTTGCCAACTGCCAACGATTCTTTCCTCGGATAAAGCAAAAAAAATTGAGCAAACCAGAACAATACTACGGTATAAAGAACCCAAATTAGGAACATCGCGAAAACTTGATTTGTTCATACCTGAGATTTAGACAGCAGAACAGGGGAATCCAACGAGGTAGTAGGGCTGAGACTAGGGGGATGGTCAAATAAGGAGATCTCACCCCACTAGGTGAAGAAACAGACGTCAAGCACTTAAACCGAGCTGTATTCAATCTGGGTGCATTGAATCCCCCTCGAGTAGCCAATCTCTCTGCAAAATTTCTGCCACCAGTCCTCGTGGGTGGTTTATGGTCCGCCCAAAACCTCTCGTAGGCACCAATCCAGCCGCAAACCGCCTGAAATACTAAAAGGATGATTATCCTTACCGCTCATGTTGCTGTCGTTGCAGCCATTAAAGCCAGCGGGTGATAAGGGCTTCAGGTTTTGTTCTTGGCCCTATAGGATTTCGATCTGCGGTCCTGCGAGAAGGACTGGGAACTGAAGTCCTCCACCATCATAGAGGCAATAAGCGTTTGGCCTAGTCAAGGAACCCCAATCTAAAAACCCCATCTGTTATTTTCTTTGTTCCCGCCATAAATTTCGCAGCAGTTTCGCTTATCAAAAACATACATGACGCGTAGAATGATTGATTATAGTATTGATTACCAAGATAGAATAATTGGAGAAATTTTCATTTTGGTCCCAAATGTAATTGTGTTAGTAACCAAAAATAATCCAGAGGGAAGAACAAACCCGCATAGTTAAGAGGCTTACTGGTATATATCTGATAGTAGATGACCAACTATGATAGATCACTAAAGAAATTCAGACCTTAATTCTTTAAGAACTTCAATTTAGATACTTGGTCAGATATTTTCCTTCCAAGTGGTTTTATAATTTAGATTCGTTGATGAATGTTTCCAGATGAAGAAATTTAGAAAAAAAAAAAAAAAATATATATATATATATATATATATATATATAGCACACAATGAGTAGCAAGAAAAGTTAGCTGAAATCACTGGTAGGCCAAAAAAATTTCTGTAATCATTCTTAAAGTAAAACATCGAAAACATGGAAGGGGAATTAATTTCCAATTACCCTTTTGAGAATCAGAACCCGGAAGAAAGTTTGGACTAAGTCAATATGTATCAAGGGACTAAGTCACTCAAGCAATTTATATTAAGTTGATATTTTAAAACACTAATATAAAAATACTTCCATTTTGGAAAGAAATTTATGGTCTTCAAACCTTAGGTTACTTGTTCAAGTTTTTTACATAGAAGGAATCTCACAATTTACCACTCGACCAATTATTAGTCTTCTCTCATAATGGAAACTCATCACGTGTATCTGTTATGATTTTCTCAACAAAAAATATGTGATGCAAACATACAATATACGATTTTTTCTTTAAAAAAACTATGGTCTCTCGGCCTTACCATGCTCATTTTATAATATATTTTGAACCGTAGCAATTTTGTTCAATATACTGTAATTTATTATGATCAAATATTTAGAGGTATTTATAACATTGCTATAGTCTTCATATGCCGAATCTTATTGAAATGTTGTATGGCATGTAGACATGATGTAATTTATATTACAATTAATTATTTTTGTTCCCTTATAATGTCCATTCGTAAATATTGTGTACAATTTGGAATTATTTTGTAGATCTTTCGTAATATGAGAGTCTTGTTCTTTACAAAACAACTATGTTTATATTTCTAAATTTATATTAAATTAATATTATAAAACACTAATATAAAGCTGAATCATGAGAATGAAGTGGTAATATATAGATCACGTGGTTAGTCAAAGGTCAATTAATAAAATAACTCATGTTTTTGAAGGATATAGATTTTCTTTCCACTAATAAAGATGGTAAGAATTTGATAGAAAAGGTAGATATAAGTAGCATCTACTACTATTTATGGCTTATTCGTGGTGAAACAATGTCTTCCAAAAGTTTTTTTTGGTTCATGATCAACTTAAATAGTAACAAAAAAAAATGAGTAAAGTTGTAAATCAATAAGAATTTTAGCTCTTTTTATCATCATATATCAACAATTAGAAAGAAGTTTGCTATAAGATTAAGTAGTTATTTAAAATTTATCTAGTGTCACAAAATAAGCTAATCGTTTGGTAATGATTCGGTAGAAATTTTAGGCACAGGCAAAGTTCTACTATGATCCAAAGCTCATTCATAGTGGAACAATGCTTTTACAAATTTTGCCAAATTCTAGGTCAATCCGTATTATCAAAATTTCATTGTGGTTTTGGATGAATGAGAATCATTACTATCTATGTTGTCAAATTTTTCTCACTATAGGGAAGTTTACTGGTGTATTAAATGGCTCTATGATATCACCCCTAACCTCCATATTCACAAAGTGAACATGCGTGTTTAATAAACACGTAGTTGTGATTGAGATCTTTACTATGCACCTAAGTGTTTACTTAGTCAGGCATTGTGCATGGCATGGCATGTTGATACATACTCCAACGCAATTGCATTAGTTTTGTGTCACCATGCAATCATTTTTGTACTAGCAACGAAGTTCCAACACCTACAACAACAACGGATAATCCTACGCCAATTCGGAGTTCCCTACGTGGTCATCTAATCTATGGTTTAATAAACCCATGGTACTGCAATGATCACCAATCAAGTATGACTAGGGGAATTACAAGTCCATGCCAATGTCAATGGTCAACTTGGACTAAGATAATTCCTATGAAAGTGGTGATCAAGTTTGTACATTGTGCTTAAGATAAGGTGCTTATAATCACTAAGTGATGGTTGTAGTTACAAGGATAAAGTTTTGGTGTTATAATGCAAGGATTATAAGGACCAAGGGCTGTGAAGGCTAAGCATTGTTGGAAATATGGATTATAAGGTTAGGGGTTTTAATGCAAGGATTATAAGGACTAAGTTTGTAAACATTAGGGATTATTTGAAATATGGGTTATAGGGTTATATTCGGGGTTTTAGGGTTTAAAAAGAGATAGGGATTAAAGGTTATAAAATTTAGGGTTTATGATGGTAAAATGTAAAGAGACATAATGGTTATAGTATTATGGTTATGGTTTATATGTGTTAAGGAGTATAGTGGTCAGGAGTCAATGATTATATGTATTAGATGTTAGAGAGGTAAATTCTTTTAGAGGATAAGCGTTGTAATCTTTAGGTATTAAGTGTGGCAAAGGTTATAAGGATTGCATCTTATAAGTTTTAGAGGAATTAGGGCTTAGGATTAAAGTTCATATGAATTAACAATAATATAGGTTATATGTTAGATGGATTAAGGACTATAGGGTTGTTGACAGGGAAAAAATTCCCTCTTGCCAACAAGGGCGAATTAACTCGATCGTAGGTCCCAACTAGACCAGCTTTCGTTTGGAATGGCTAATCCCAATGAGTTTTAAGGATTGTTATAAGGGTTAGGGAATAATGAGTTAGTGGTTAAGGGATTAGGGATTAGGGGCTTACGGGTTAGAGGAATAGGGGCTTAGGGGTTAGATGTTTAGGGTTTAGGGGTTAGGGGAATAATGAGTTAGTGGTTAAGGGGATAGGGATTGGGGGCTTAGGGGTTAAGAGATTTAAGCACATTTAGGGGTTAGGGGAATAATGAGTTAGTGGTTAAGGGATTAGGGATTTGGGTTGGGGGAATAATGAGTTAGTGGTTAAAGGGTTAGGATTGGGGGGTTAGGGGTTAGGGGATTTTGGCACATTTAGGGGTTAGAGGAATAATGAGATAATGGTTAAGGGATTAGGGATTGGAGGCTTAGGGGTTAGGGGATTTAGGCACTGTTAGGGGTTAGGTGAATAATGAGTTAGTGATTAAGGGATTAGGGATTAGGGGCTTAGGGGTTAGGGGATTTAACAATTAAGGATTTTAGGGGTTAATGGGTTATTGATTAAGCATTAACGATTTAGGGGTTTAGGGGTTAAGGGGTTAGGGGTTTAGGTGTGAGAGATTTACGGGTTTAAGGGTTTAGAGGTTTAGGGTTTATGGGGTTAAATAGGTTAAGGTTTTAGGGGTTTACGGGGTTAAATGGGTTAGGGGTTGGGAATTAGGGTTTAAGGGGTTAGGGGTTAAGGGGTTAGAGGTTTAGGGTTTAGGGGGTTAAATGGGTTAGGGTTTAGGGGTATATGGGGTTAAATGGGTTAGAGGTTGGGAATTAGGGTTTAAGGGGTTATGGATTAAGGGTTAGGGGTTTGGGGGTTAAATGGGTTAGGGTCGGTTTAGAGGTTTAGGGGGTTAGGGGATTTAGCATTTAAGGATTAGGGTTAGGGGTTAATGGGGTTAGGTTTTAGAGGGTTAAATGGGTTAGGGTTTTAGGGGTTTAGGGGGTTAAATTGGTTAAGGGCTGGGAATTAGGGTTTAAGGGGTTGGGGGTTAAGGGTTTAGAGGTTTAGGGTTTAGGGTGTTAAATGGGTTAGGGGTTTAGAGGTATATGGGGTTAGGGGATTTAGAAGTTAATGATTTTAGGGGTTAGGGGTTAATGGGGTTAGGGTTTAGGGGGTTAAATGGGTTAGGGGTTTAGGGGTTTAGGGGGATAAATGGGTTAGGGGTTTAGGGATTTAGGGGGATAAATGGGTTAGGGGTTGGGAAATAGGGATTAAGGGGTTAGGGGTTAGAGGTTTAGGGTTTAGGGGGTTAAATGGGTTAGGGGTTTAGAGGTTTCCCTCTCATATCCATATTTGTTTAATTTCATGATTAATTAGGCATTTTTAATGTGTCACTACTTGGTTAATTAGGATTAAGTTATGATGCAACTGAAGGATCAACTAAAGATCTATTTGCCTCCATCCCCGCCCCAAAACCCGTCCTTGCACCCCTCCCTTAGCCAAGGTAACCCTTCCTTATATTCAAGGTGTTACTGATCACTTTTCCATAATTCTATCTAAAATGAACATCAAAACCTTATTTAAACCCCATCGACTCCTAAATAAGGAAGCTCGTAATCTCAAGATCTGTGGCCTTAGGCTCTGGGGAAATTTCCTCCCTCTTACCCACCAGCAGTTTTTTGACGACATTATGCTCTTTTGTCGTGTCTCGCTGAAGGAAGCAAAAAACATTAAAGATATACTCCATCTGTTTATGGAAGCTTGTGGTACCCTTATTAATAATGAAAAATTATGCATCTTCTTCTTTAATAAGGCTAGAAATATCGAAACCTTTACGGCAAGAGTGTTGGGGTTTGGTATCAAATATCTTCCCACTAAATACTTGGGCATGCCCCTTGCTGAAAGCTCTCAGAAAATTTCTTGCTGGAGTCATCTTATCCACAAAAATCAAAGCAAGCTCAACAATTGTACTTTTAGAGGCCTCAATATGGCTCCCCACACCATCCTTCTTAAATTAGTCCTACAATCCATCCCCATTTACCAATTGTCTGGAATGGCCACGCCCAAAACAATCTACAGCAAAATGAAGGAAATATTCAAGAAATTCCTTTGGGGAGGGGTCCAACAGTTGAAAAAATGGTCCTTGGTAGCATGGTGGAACCTCATCAAACCTAATATGGAAGGGGGAGTAGGCCTTATAGACCCATTTATTCTCAACCAGGTATTGGGGGTGAAATTATGGTGGATATGGGCACAAGGAGGAACGGGACTATGGAAGCATATATGGACAAATAAATACGGCATGCCCAACCATACAGAGGATATTTTAAGATACCGAGACCCCCCTAAAGGATCGACCCTCTGGAATCTAGCAGCCCAAAACAAACATCTTATTTTGTAACATTTATTCTGGGAAATAATGAATGGAAAAAAAACACTCTTTTGGAATGAATACTAGCAACAAAGGGGCAAATTATTCCCTAGACAGGAGTTGAGTGAATGGTTCACTTATGCTATGAACACCAATTATAAAACGGTAAACCAATATTGGAGGGAAGAGACCACTAACGATGATGGAGAAGATGGAAAACATGACAGATTGGCCAAATGCAACGAATTCAGATTAATGGATACATTTGAAGGAGCTAGAATCAAGAAGTATCACCTTCGAGGAAGGGTCAAACATATTGATATGGGGATATGCTACGAAAGGATTATTTATAGTCAAGGAAGCTTACATGATAAAAGCAAGATGGGGACAGGAGAATCAACATCAAAAATGGAGGAAAATTTGGGGAGGGAAGTGGTGGTCGAAGGTGGCCTGCGGGTGAAATCCCGACGTTGGGAAACATTTTTTGGCGGATGGCTAGAATTTGGGTGAAAATTTTAATTTCTCGTCCAAGAAAATAGTCAACTCAATTTCTCGACCGAGAGTTTTTAAAACTCTAGTCTGAGATATTTTTAATGTTTCGCTCGAGAGTTTGATTAGGCTTGACCAGAGTTAAAATACTCTCGGACGAGAGTTAAGTATTTTCTTGTCCGAGAGTTTTACTGACATAAACTCTCGGGTAAACTCTCTTCCTAGAGTTCATAAAACTCTCGTCCTAGAGTTTATAAAACTCTCATCCTAGAGTTCATAAAACTCTCATTCGAGAGTTATAAAACTCTCGTCCTAAAGTTTATAAAACTCTCGTCCTAGAGTTATAAAACTCATCCTAGAATTATAAAACTCTCGTCCTAGAGATGTTGTTAGATGGAAAACAACATAGTGGGATTGAACAAGGATATGGGTTGATTAAGGAATCCACAGAGGCGGTAGTGAAACCCTAGCCAAAAATCTCTTACATTACTATACCTCATGGTGGTTAAACCCCAGCCAATTTAGTAATTGGCATGGATCCCAAGGCTTTTGGAGATGTCGGACAAGCAATAGAAGATGGCCAAGCATATAAATACTACCAAGAAATCTTCAAGGCTTTTTGGAGATGCTAGACAAGAAATATAATATGGCCAAACCCTGACCCCATTGTCCTGCCCCAGCGTAGCTTTTTGGAGATGCCAAACAAGCAACAGAAGATGGACAAACCTTGACCCCATTGTCCTGCCCCAATAACATATGTTAAAGCGGTTAAAACCTAACCCCATTGTCCTGCCCCAACAACATATGTTGAAGCGAAAGCTAAATTGACTAAATGAAAACATTACTATCAACGACACAACACTTAATCAAACTAATACATACTAGATTCCTAGGTTCAAAACCCTCGCCCTTCAATTTCGAAGTCCCTTTCTCATCCTTAAGCTTGGCAGCGATGACCCATATTTCCCTTTAGAAGCTGAGATTTCACGATCTTCATCGAAAATCCGTGTACCAATTTCGCAATCCCAAGTTTTTTCAAAACCTCAGAGCCTTTGGAAGCCCTCACCTTGATACCTACACAGTGAAAACCAAAACTTGAACTTCGATTTGAAGCGGAGCTCTGTCGCACCAGTCAGGCCCTCAGAACTGTGCAGGATCCAATGTGATTGGGCATTGCGGATATAAAAATGGTGGCTCCCGTGCCTTTTTTGGGCCTGTTGTCCGACCGAGACATTATGAGGCGTAGAAAACACGCCTCTGATGTGAGAGCCGAGATTTGGGTTGCTATAGAAGATGGAGACTTCAAAGAATACAGAAGGTGATGAATCTGAAAGCATCAAGGCTAGGGATAGGGATTCTGAGTTAGGATATAACCACACCTTTACCTGTGATGGGTGGGTTTCAGCTAGGGTCAGCTTGCTCGCCTGCGTAACATCCCTACAATCTATTCCCCTGCTCTTGCAAGTTCGCTATTCCCTTGCACTTGCAAGTTCAAGGACCATCGGTTCGAGGGCTTCTTAATTACTGATCTTCCCGATTTCTGAAATATGTCTTCGCGTGGTTTTTTTGGCTATTTTTCCTCTTCTTTCATTGAAATACAGAGCGTGGTCGTTCCAGTGGGACGTCACACGGGAGTCAATCGCAGCGTGATGGTTGTTGTGGAGTACTAAAAAGGTATGCTTTTGATGATTATTTCAGTGGCTTTTTAATAGAATTTGTGAACCTTTTTGTGTCATGAATTTGGAAAGTAATAAGGAACTATAACAAAACATGTGAGAATTAATATACAAGACTTAGCCACTGATAATGGTTATTTTCTATACAGGAAAAGGAGAAAACGAGGGATTTCCGTTCCAAAGGAAAGGACAAAGTCGAGATAACTGCTGTCCCTCTGTACGAGAACCGAACGCAAACAAGGATAAACAGATCAAAGCAAATCGGCTCGGAAAAGAAGGAGAAGACACCAGCTCAGCGCAAAAGAAAAGACAGGATGAAGAGTTAACAGTTTGGCGAATCCCTCAGGATCTTCGATCCTGAGGGATCGCTGCTTTAATAACCTTGTTACTTGGACATCTCCGCCGTCGTCTTTATATAAAGAGACAGCAATGTTAGCTTGAGAGAGAAGGATATAGAGATAGGATACACTTTTATGTAATTTTCTGTAAAACATCAGCTTTGATTATTAAGTTTCGTTGAGAACTGGTTCAATGTATTTTTGACCGATGCATTAATAAAAGCTTGGTGATTATTTCATCTCCGCGTCTGGATTAACTTCAAGCGATGTATCCTTGGAGGCTAAGGGCCCGGCCCCGAAGGACACTTGCTTCTGTACCATTACGACTTTATTTCTGTGTGGTTTGTTTATTATTGTTATTTGGTAATTTGATATGCTTTATAAGTTCATATTACATGCTCTGTTAAAAGATTGAATCATTGAGGTTTTTGCAGATAGAATCGTGTGTTGACTCCGTATCAAGTTATTAATCCTTTCAAGAGTTCATTGCATGTTCTTACTGTTATGTTACAGAGCTGTTATACTAAACGTTCGTGTTGTGTGCGTTTCTAATTTATCAGTACTGTTCCATAATTCATTAATCGTTATTGTTGTTCCTTTAGTGTGATTTGTGTGAATTGCCTTTAGAGTGAAAGAATGTTATTTGATTGCAAAGAGAGTATTTGAGTTAATTAAGTTTGGTTACAACCCGCGGGACTTAGTTATTCAATTGCTGTTCCATTTTAGACTTGCTGTTCTATTCCAGAATTGCTGTTCAATCCTTTATTCGCTTTGTTGTTTCATTTACTTGCAGTTGTTGGTTTGGTGTGAGAGATGATCTAAAGCTGTAGTGAGCATTGGCAGTCACTGTCTAGCTCCCAGGCTCGTGGTCTATGCTCTAGTTTCCTTTCCATCAGTTTCCGAAGGGATGGGTTATCACTGCCGAACCCTTGACTGATAAGCTGTTGAGTTTTCTGAGTGTGTGATTTATTCGTTGAAGTAATTTAGTTACAGACAAGCATCCGTTTACTCTTGTATTTCTTAAGCACTGTACTACTATCATTACTCTGACAAATGATAGCCTCGGATTGAGTCACTCTTTGTAATAACAAAACACTCCCGGATTGACATATTAATGTGAGGTAATTAGAGGTGAAAGAGACCCTTTTTATAGCTCTACATTTTGGCGCCGTTGCCGGGGAAAGAGTGTAGTCATTTGTCTTTTTCAGAGTAGTGTACGAGCCTGCTAGGGAGGAGTTGGATCCTAAAAACGGAAGGTAAGAACCTACGTGCGGAACATGTAAAAGCCCTATTCCACTATCCGCTTTCCTGCAGATTTGTTTTTGCTTTGTTTGAATAGGATTTGGTAGTTCATTTTTTTTTGAGTGCATGACTAAGCAGAAAATACCAGAAAAGAATATCAAACCCCCATCCAAGCCTGAAAAAGCTAAGGGGCCGGTGACCCTTGGCCGAACGACCTTCATAGACGAAATCTATAAGAAAACAGAATCTCAGCCATCAGTAGGCATCAAGAAAAACATTTCTAAACCGCCTACTAGTTCCCTTCAGGCCACAGGATCACCATCTGTATCCTGTGCTGAGGTGCATAGTCAAACTGAGGAGCAGGACTTTCAAGAAATTGAAAATTCCACTCCAGAATTATTGCAGGAAGGGAACTCTAGCAACTTTTGTGAAGGAGAAGGAGAAACAGGGGAAACCAAGGAACCAAAATCCCCTATTGAGACAAATCAACCTTTAGATAGCCCGGATAAGGGGAGTGCTGCGAAAGTCATTGTTGAAGGAATTCAATCTCCTCAGACACTTGGTATTCCCATTATTCCAGATAAAGGAAGCGCTATTAAAAATATCCCTGTCAAAACCGTTCCCACTCAACCTAGGAATACCCTCCTAGATATCCCAGAAGGTTATTGGCATATATTTGATCCCATGGCTCAAAACTAGCCAAATGCTCAAAACCAGCCAAATACTCAAACCTCTACATTACAATATCCTATAGTGGATTCTGCAACAAATGCACCCATGAAAGCTATCCCTCTTCAGCATATCCCTACATTTCACGGACTCACATCAGAAGATCCGGATGCATTCTTATTCGAATTCGATGTGTTATGTAGGGGGTACGATTACACCACCGATCCCCAAAAATTGAAATTATTTCCCTCTACATTAAAAGGGGCCGCTTTAAGATGGTTTATGGGGCTAGGTGGCGGGGTTATCAACAATTGGGATCAAATGAAAGAATCCTTCTTAAAAAAATATCAGGATTATTGTAGATCTAGAGAATTAAAAGACGAAATATTTCAAATGACAGCCAGACCAAATGAAACATTAGAGGAGTATGTGGAACGGTTTCAGTATAATCTACAAAGATCTCCTTATGCATCGCTACCTTTACCCGATAATGTGTTAAAAACTGCATTAATGAGGGGCATGAAGGAACAATGGATTGAAACATTAAACATTATGGGAAAAGGGGATATTTATCAAGAGAATTTTACTGACATCCTTGACTTATGTATCAGGAGTTCGAGAGGCAGCACGAGAATAAAACCGGCAGAATATGATCGGTTTGCAAGAGATAACAAAGTATCAGCAGAAGGAGTAACACGTGCAGAAATTGGAAATTTATTAGAAAATTTTAAAACGGATATTATGGGGACACTAACTACACAACTTGATATTGTGCAGGCTAAACAGAAGCAGCTGGAGGCATAACAGAATTTGGCAATCTTCTGCCCCCGATGCAGAAAAAAACATAGCCACAAGGAGTGTCCATTGGATAAAGTCCAAACATGCGCCATCTGTACAAAAGATCACCTTACGGAGAGCTGACCCTCACTTCCTGGATTGAAAGCGGTATATAAGGAAGCAGAAGAGGAACCAGAATCGGTGAATTCGATCAACCAGCGCCGCCCGTGGCAGCCGAGACAACCTGGTATGTTTCCGGACCCAACCTCTTTCTTTCAAAACCCACAGTATAATGCTCAAAAATATGGTATGTGGCAAAATCAATCTCAACCCCCATTTACAAACTGGTCACCACAATCGTTTCCTTCTTCAAATCCATGGCTGAATCAAACAAGCCAAACTGGTTGGTCGAATTTCCCTTATACTCCACCATATTGGCAAAATGGCCCATACCCTTCACAGTGGACTCCCTCTACTTCACAAAGTTCACCCTGGCAGACAAGCTGGCAAAGACCGATGTACCACCCAGCTGGAACTATTCCGCTCCCTCAACCTACTCTGCCAGCCTTACAACAGAATCCCCAGTCTAACCTGAGACCGCAACTCCCAGCCCAACCCGATCCCAATCCAAATAACAGACAGGTCCAATCTATCCAAATCATAGAATCACCAGAAACAGGACCTGACTTGATGGAGTGCAATGACCTTCAGTTAAGATCTGGACGTATAATTGAAACTGAGGGAGATAAAACAGTTCATATTGAAGATCAGTTACCCAGAGAACATCAGTTACAACAAGAGGATGTAAATAAGCAACAAACCCATAATCAAGCAACCACATCCTCTCCTCCATTCCCAGAACGATTAGCCATACCACGACCCATACAATATCCCGACTTTGACATTCTGGGAGAATTACAAAATCTGTACATAAAAATTCCATTCCTCCAAGCCATTCAAGATATTCCCATATACGCAAAAACTATCAAAGAATTGTGCATAAAAAAACCAAGGAGGAATATAACAAATAATCCAAGAGTCCAAGTAGTCGGTACTTTATCTGATCTATTGTCTGGAAGAGAAACACCCCTTAAATATGAAGACCCCGGGAATCCAATTATAACTGTTCAAATTTATGGTCAGACCCTGTCTAATGCCTTAGTTGATCTAGGGGCTGCAATTAATATTTTAACAACCACGACTTGCCAAAAGCTCGGCATTACATCTGTAGAACCCACCTCTACTCTGTTAGAATTGGCTGACCGATCTGTGGTTAGACCAGAGGGCACTCTACATGATGTCATGGTCTCCGTAGAATCCTGGGAGTATCCAACCGATTTCCTGATAATTAATCCAAAAACCCGACTTGATGGACATCCACTAATTTTAGGTAGACCTTGGCTTGCCACTGCCGATGCCTACATTGGTTGCCGGCAGGGAAATATGACCATAACCAGAGGACCGAATAGCAAGAATTTAGTTCTATATCCTCCAGCGCAGCCAAGTGTCACAATAATCAAAACTAATAAACACCCTGTATCATACCTTACTGATAACATCAGATCTCCATTAACTATACAAGAGGCACTCGATTTTAAAGACCAAACAGAAGACGATGCCATTAATAATTTCATTACTCAAACTAAACCTCGCACACAGTGTCACATGATAGAAGCAGCATTTGATAATGACTTGGAGGAAGATCCTCTGAAAGATACGCATGACCAAACGATACCTGTTACTTCTGTTGCAAATAGTAAAACTGTGGAAATTGCACCGGGGAAAACTTTAAACATCAATGCTAACCTCACACCTGAACAAGAAACTAAGCTCATCCATCTATTAACAAAGTATCAAGAAGCATTTGCATGGGACTACCCTGATATGAAAGGAATCGATCCCCAGTTATGTACACACCACATTTATACAGAAAAAGACGTCAGACCTGCTCGTCAGCCGCAAAGGAGACTTAATCCTCATCTAAAGGATGTGGTAAAAGTTGAACTTCAAAAACTTTTAGATGTTAATTTTATCTACCCTATCTCTGATAGTAAATGGGTCTCTCCGCTTGTGGTGGTACCAAAAAAGAACGGAAAATGGAGAATTTGTGTGGATTATAGGGAACTAAACAAGGCAACACAGAAAGATCATTTTCCTCTCCCTTTCATAGATCAAGTATTGGATACTTTAGCAGGGAAGAAGTTCTTTTCTTTCCTGGATGGCTTCATTGGATACAATCAGATTCAGATTGCCCCTGAAGACCAGGATAAAACTACTTTTACTTGTCCCTGGGGAACATTTGCCTATCGAGTTCTACCTTTTGGCCTATGTAATGCTCCTGCCACATTCCAAAGGGCTATCCTTAGCATTTTTGCATATTTAATAAATGATGGACTTGAAGTTTACATGGATGACTTTACACCATATGGAGATGATTTTGATCCAGCTCTAGACACCCTAGAAAAAGTCCTACAACGCTGCATTCTTACCAGGCTTTGCTTAAGCCACGAAAAATGTTTCTTGATGATGACCGAAGGACTTATCCTAGGGCATTATGTTTCAGCAGCTGGTATTCAGGTAGACCCGGCCAAAATCCAAATACTTTTGCTCATCCCCACTCCTACTACTCAAACAGAGGTACGCAGCTTTCTTGGATTTTCTGGTTATTATAGACGATTTATAGAGCATTATTCGCACATTTCTGCTCCTTTATATGCACTAACCGGTAACGTTGATTTTCTTTGGACAGAAAAATGTGACCGTGCTTTCGAGGATTTAAAGAAGCTCGTATCCACAGCCCCAGTCCTTCGAGGACCAAACTCGGACCTACCGTTCCAGATATCATCTGATGCCTCAGATATGTCACATATGCAGCCTCCAAGTGTGAAGAGGATAAAAAGCGATATACAATTGACACGTAATAATTTACTCCCGCTAATTGAATTAATCGTTATCGAAAAGAATTCCTAGCTGTAATACATGCTGTCAATAAATTTAGACATTATATTGCAGGCTATCCTGTTATCTTATATACAGACCATTCTGCTATAAAATATTTAGCAAATAAGCCTGTCACAAATGCCAGAGTAACTCGATGGTTAATTTTATTGCAGGAATTCGACATCACAATCAAGGACCGGCCTGGCAAAGAAAACCCCGTAGCCGATTTTCTTTCGAGAATACCAAAATCAAGCGATGCAGCAGCAGTTGAAGATCGATTTCCGGATGAGCACCTGTTTGCTGTTGCCGTTCAAACACCCTGGTATGCTGATGTTGCCAACTACCTCGCAGTAGGTAAACTACCAAAACATTTAACTCCTAATGAGCGCAAGCAGATTATTCAGAAAAGTTCTCGATTTTCGTGGATTGGAGGCTATTTGTTTCACACAGGAGCAGACATGCATATCAGGCGATGTGTTAGAGAGGATGAAATTTTTGACATCCTAAAAGCCTGTCACGATGGACCGTGTGGAGGGCACTTCGCTGAGCGTAGAACTGGACATAAAGTATTGCAGACAGGATATTACTAGCCTACGATCTTCAAAGATGCAAAGAAGTTTGTCCAAGCCTGTGACAGCTGCCAGCGAGCAGGACGACCTGGTCAAGCTGATGAGATGCCTCTGAAACCACAGTTAGTCATCGAACCATTCGAGCGGTGTGCTCTTGATTTCGTTGGACCCATCAACCCCTCATCAAATCAGAAAACATATATTTTGGTGGCAACAGAATATGTCACCAAATGGGTTGAGGCAGAAGCATTGCCAAGAGCCACAGAGGATTCTGTCATACAGTTCCTGTTCCATCTATTTGTTCGTTATGGCCTTCCTAGGGAAATAATTACAGATGGAGGACCACAATTTGTTGGGCATAAATTAGCCGCAACACTCAACAATTATCACGTCCAACATAAAATCACTACTCCATATCACCCACAGGCGAATGGGCAGGTAGAAAGTAGCAATAAGATAATAGAATCAATCCTAACGAAAACCATTGCGTCACATAGGCATGATTGGGCTACCCGACTACCTGAAGCACTCTGGGCCTATAGAACCACATGGAGGAGCACCACCGGTTACTCACCTTATCAATTAGTGTTTGGAAAACAACCCATTTTTCCTATAGAATTCGAAATCCAAACATTACGGACAGCACAGGAAGTTGGCCTAGATCTAAGCGAGGCACAACTCAATCGACTACATCAGATCAATGAATTAGACGAAATTAGGCTCTCTGCACTACAAAATACAGCATTGATTCAACAGCAGCGAGCTAAATGGCATGATGCGCTCATCAAAAACAAAGTCTTCCACGAGGGAGACTGGGCTCTGTTATACGACTCTCGGTTTCAGGACTTCCCTGGAAAACTTCAGACTCGATGGTTGGGACCATACGAAATCCAGAAGGTGCATGACAACGGAACCCTTACTCTAATTACCATTGACGGTTCTGGATATGCATTCAAAGTTAATGGCCACCGAGTCTGTCTTTATCGCAAACCACTCACTCGGGAATCCTTCTGCCAGCAGCTACGCCGAGACACTGATATGGAGATCTTAGGAGAGGAAGAGAAATCTTCCTCACCTGTAATTCATTAAGGGTTCATTTCTTTTTGCAATTTGTACATAAGTTCTTGTTTTTTTGAGTGGTTCTTGTACATAAGTTTGAATTAAATATTTTCTTGTCATTTTTGTTGTTCCTTTTCTTTCACAAAGTTCGATTTTTGCTCTTCTAAAAATAGCATATGCGTG